>JAQJVK010000008.1:4983103-5507260 GCA_035578135.1 Flexamia atlantica | reverse complement strand
AGTAAGTAATAGCATGGTAAGCGAAATCGGTTTTATTATAGCATAGATACTTGGCCATTATTACTTTATTTGTATTAAATAAAACAAGAAGAAATAATAAATAAAAATAAAAATTATCACTTTTTTAAACTTTTTCCCTTTCTTGCTGTAAGCTTTCTCAATTCCAAAAGGCAAATATTATTATGACATAACCAATTATCTTCCATAAAAATATTCTTAATTTAAATATTATATTTGTTTTTCTGTTGTTTACCTCATTTTATTACGACCTATAGAGGGGTTCCTTAAAAAATAGCCCTTCATAAAGCTTTATAGAGAAACAGAAAGAATAGAACCCTTGGGAAAACGGAACAAGCAAAACAGAAACCCCAGAAGCAAAACAAACCACTGCAATCTAACTCACCCTAACCAGCCGGGTGAGAAATGTAGTGTGCAACGAAATGCAGAGTTTCTTCACTCCACACACAAACTTTTTTGATGTGAACATGAAAGTTTCAATTTCATGTTCAGTTTCATGTTTTTACATCAAAGAGTAAAATAATAAAACAAATATTCGAACTAGTGAATGCTCGAAGAAATTTTAAAATATTAAAATGTATCGTATAACAAAACAAAATATAATAAAACAAAAATAAATTTATATTTATCAACTGAATAATAATTAACTGACTAAATATTAAGGGAACTAAATAAATTTAAAAATGCACATTTTAAATACGACTATCCTCAAATTATACACTAATCAAGCTATGTATACTGTACCGTGTTTTAAGTCCTAACCTCGATCAATTCTTTGTGTAATTTATTACCTAATGTTTAATAACACCAACATTAACAAATTAAAAATTAACAGACTAAATATAGGTACTTGTTATTTTGTTAATAAAATCATCCACAAAGGCTTCTCTTTACCAATGGTTCAAAAGTACCCGGCTTCTTGGGCCCTGCTTTAATACTTGGAGGGCAACAAATGTGGACTTCTATTACTATAAGACATTGAAGTATGATGAGATTTATTTAACAAATAAACATTCTGTGTTATAACTCACAGAAGGTGAATTTTAGTAGATTTTTTTGTTTCGATAAGGAGTAATTGACTTGATTTCGTCAAATAAAGGATCTATAGATTTGAGAAATTCAAAAGTTTGAAAAATAATATCACGTAAACAAAGGGTAAAATGGCTTTGGCAACGTTATCAACAGGCAACCACTCCTTCCCGGCAGAGTTTAGCACTTCTTACAACACGCAACTGTGGCGGAGGTTGGGGGGCGGGGTTTGAAGGGTATCAACAGTGTTGTCTAACACACATTTGCTACTGAAGTAATTGGAGGATCATTTGTAATAGGATGGGTAGGGATTGTTCGCAGTTTGTGTGTGTGTGAGGGAGCTACACTCTACATTAATTTAAAGGCACCAGGCCGCAGTCCCTGGAAGTGGCTTTTCGTGGTCGGTCGTGAAGGTGTTACGTGGTACACTTTTTTCTTCGGGTTACATTTTTTCGCTCCTTCATTCATTAACCTTAAGAGTAAATTTTTATTTTTTAAGACTTATCCAAAGATCTAAACATTTTAGATATAAATTAAAGCAGAGTAGTAACAACTACTTTAGTAAAAGAACCATGAAATTCGAATTCAATGGTTAAGTAAGTTGTACAAGAAATCTTGAATATTACAGTGACTTGATTATTTTTTTTAAGCGGGGAAAAATTAGAACACCGAGTATACTTAACGAGTTTAAAAAACTGATGGCTAGCTTCTTTTTGGCGAATTTAAATTACCTCAATACATATGCCTCGGATCAACATTGATGATCAATTAAGAATTGCTGTTAAGATTATAGTAGACATTTAATTTTTTCACAGTGAAATAATATAAAGCACCTTCATAATTCATATTTATATTACAAATCTTTGACTATGGCTTAATGATGTATATAGAACATACATTATATTAGCAGTCCACCCTCCTATACTATTTCATGTTGACTTAATAAATAAATACAAAAGCTCAGTGGTTTTATTATTTACATATTCCATTTGATTAAACTAATTTCAAATATATTTGCTTATGATTAGTTTGGAATTTTTTTTAAATAAATATAAAGTGACTTTATCAAGAAAGAATTTACAAAATTGATGCACAAATATAATAGTTGTTCAACCAGCGAAAACTGTACATTATTATGTTTTGTGACAGTAGAAAAAGACATGATTTTATGAAAGGGCAAAATCTTATTTTATATTGAATTTAAATTAAATTCAAAATCTGAATGACAATTTTTAATCTAAAGCCTTTTTTGAATGCTTGAACTGAAGCAAAGAAGCGATGATTAAACCTGTAGAACAGGTCGAAGGTCGTGATAGGGGCCTAACAAGGGACCCAAACCCTTGCTGGAAATTAATTACTTTATCCCAAGTTGACCAACGTCCATGATAAAGTTCAACGTTTCCAATGTTTCTTTTCATGTTTCTGCATTCAATTAGAGAAAAGGATTTATACGAGTATATGAAACATGTTTAATTTTACAAACACTTTTATATGCCTGGTGTCCATAATTTAGCCGGACTTCAGAATGTGATTTCTTACATTAAACTAAGAAAACGGTTAATCTAAAGGCATGTCCTAAAAATGCGTTTTCACCCAACTAACCATCGTTTCCCAAAGTTTTTGATCGGTTATGTTGAAACTCGTGTGAACTAGTAAAGGTGAATTTATAATAAAATAATCTATACGATCCAACACTAAGTTCCGGAATTGTGGTAATTAAAAATTTTTATATTGAAATAAAACGAAAAAGGTAACTAACTATTCATACAGCCTTGACACCTTTTATTATAAGATAAGTAGATTTTTACTCACGTAAATGCCTGTAGGTATTAATATTTCAGTAATTCGCTGTACAGGTTTCGAGGGATTAATCCCTCATCCTCATCGGCGTTTCACTTCATAAACAATTAGCCCACATTTCTGTAGTTGTAGAATTTATTCATGAACAGAATTCATTCTGTTTATGAATAAATTCTGTTTATGAATAAACTCTACAACTACAGAAATGTGGGCATATTATTTGTGAAGTGAAACGCCGCCGCGCCGCTGAGGATGAGGGGTTAATCCCTCGAAACGTGTACGGCGAATCACTGAAATATTAATACCTATAGGCATTTACGTGAGTAAAAATCTACTATTCTTATAGAAAAAGATAAGTCCAAAAGATTTTCAAGAAAAGTTTTAGGAAATTTGACTTTCAATCTAATGACGTAAAAGTAATGGAAATCGGTTCATACAAAATTGAGTTATGATTGAATTTAGGTAAAGAGGCAGCACAAATGGTATTGCAAAAAAGCCCATTGTTGCGCTGAGCCGTGTGCTTATGTAGGCCAATAATCAATATTGTAAAATATAGGATTATAAATCATTTCTAAGGCTCGATAATTTTGTATGTGCAAAAAACATTATATCAGATTTGAAACCTTAAATCTTTCTTCATATAATGTGATACTAATCACCTTACTTTTCCAAAAACAAAACCGAATATTTTCGCGATATTTTATAGACACCTCTTTTCCTGTTCCTCAAAAATCTATATTTCTAAGTTAACTTTTTAAAGCAATATATTTGATTTAAAATACAATATTAAAAAATGAAAATTTTCTAAACTGTTAGCTGGGGATATGTTTCGGTGGCTATAAGAAAACAGAAACTCTGCTACAAAAAAATGGGCTACAAAATCGAATGCGTTAAATCTCTTTAGATTTTTAACAAATAACGGAAAACATTCTTCTTAGTATTTTCCCCATAGTTAATACTATTATACCCTCGGCATAATGCCTGGTGACTAAATGCGTATAACGTAAAAATATTATTCGTAACACAAATCGTTCATTCTTTATAAGGACTGATTTTTAAGAAGACAGACATACTGTATATACTGTATCTGAATGGAGTCCCTCGGCTAGGGATAATGCAATTAGTCCAGTTATCCGGCTGCGGGCCCTGTTGTATCTCAATTAGGCTCATTATCACCTTCAGTATTCCTCGACAGAGAGTTGTTATCTAATTTAACAGCAGCTAAAAACTAACAGTAATACAGTTTTTCGTCTTAGGGAGTACTTTTTTTCAAAAAGTCTTTGAAATTGTCTAAAAAATAAATACATCCCTGGACATATAACTGGCTTAGAAATGACACATTAAAAGAGTTTTTCTAAATATCACATATTTAATGTGAAAAAACACCTTATAAGGGAATTCCTAAATATCACGAGCTTTGTTAATCAGTTGTTCAATGATTATGTTGTTACCAAAAATAAGTAGGCATACAGAGTAGTATGAATCCATGTTTGAGATACTCATATATAACCAACATAAGGAGTAAGGAACAAGAACAGAGCGTACAACATGCAAGTTGGTGATACTGTAACAACATAAAGGATAACGGCAGCCTAGAGCTCTGCACCGATGTTTACAAATAAATACACTCTACATCATGTCTGCCAGTCGACGTTAGCAGCACTACCTTAGAAAGTTTTCATGATGAATTGAGCTGATATGGTTGTTTGGTAGTTTTGTATAATTCCAACTTCGAAAAAAGTCTATTTGATTAAACGTCATACATTTTTCGTCATAATAATAGTAAATCTTCTTTCGATCTAGTCGAAATCATAAATTCATGAAAAACAATTAATTAGAAAGTAAAATTGTGATAGACAAAACTCAAAAAAATGGCATGAAAACCCGATAATGCTTTGTTTGATCCAGCCAATTGTGGTTCTCGTCTTGGAATAAAGTTCTAGAGTTCGCGGGTCTTAAACATTACATCCTTTGAACTTAACAATTTTCAATTTTGTGATACCTAAAAATATGTTTTAGCTATGTTTTTGTGATATCTAAAAAAAAATAAAAATTCTCATTTATTTGCTTTTTTTAAACAAAATATGAGTGTGACAAGTTTGAAAATAATTTTAAAGTTTCAGGATTTCTTTATCCTGAATGTGTATAACATAAAGAGGACGTGGAATGATTACGAATTATAAAATAATTCGTAATCATTCCACGTAATTCGTAAAATTATAAAAAATAATTCGTAAAATAATAATTGGAGAAAACAAGACTATTAAATTTTTGTTCATCCACAATAGTAATTGAATATCTTGCACGTTCGTAATTCATATTCAATCTTGTACAGCCTAGGAAAAATAAACAAATGAGTTAAAACGTCTGTCGTTAATTTAATGTTAAGAGTCCTTTGCGTTTCATTTTTATCGTTCGCTAAATAATAAAATTGTAACTTCAAAGCACAGTGCAAATTATTAGATCTACGCAATAAAATCTCATGCAGTTTATTAAAATAAAAACTTTTAACACTCAGAATGGTAAGATCACGGTTGAATGAAGTAAAGAAACAAGTTATAAGTATAGCTTTCGTTCAATTCATTGTAACATAAAAATACGCCTCATTTCTACAACCTAATATGCCTAAATCATCAAAATATCGGTTTATAATTCCACTACATTTATATTCAGTACCCTCGGAATCATGTTTTATTTCAAAAACCCAACATGGCCAACATGTGTCAGGCTCTTAGGCCATTGACAAGGGTAAAATTAAATTATAATCAACCTCACTATATTCAGAAGACGTTTTTTAGTTTATTTATATTGGAAACTTTAGTTATGAGTGATATTTTTTTTAACCATTAGATTGTAAAAGGGTGATCGGATCACTGCCACTCATGTGATATAAACTATTTTGGATAGTGCACATTTATAAACAACATGATTTCAAAGCATCCTTAAAATCTGACACTATAAAATATCCCCATCACAACAAACCTGCGTACTCTGCGAATGTCCAAAGAGTTCTTTTTTATATTTGAGCATATTTTAAGGGGAAATATTGTTTTGACAATATTGTATAGTTTTGAAATATTGTATTTAGTGACAATAACACACCAAAAAGTAGCCTATATTTCATCATTCATGATGTGTAAACATGAGAGAAATAAACGAGAGATCGCATTGGTTTTCATTGCACATTTCATATATAATTCTTGGTCTAATAATTTTTAATGAATGTATTCTTGTTATGGTATATAAACGTCAGCAAACATATAATCAATGAACTCAAATCAGTCAAAATAAAAACAAAAAAACTCATCATATGAACAAATTGTATTCAACCAGAAGGTTGATTTTATAATTTAAAATCACCCATGTTTAGGGGAAAATAATAACAAATTTCCTTATTTATACCAGAATTCGGATGATTCTTGTCCCTTAAGGGAGAAAAAAGGCAATGTAAGCTACTGAATTTAACACTTCAAATATCTCAGAAACTGATTGAAGAAGAGTGTAAAGTAATGATTAAAATGCTACATTGTTTATTTTTTAAGCTGCACTCAAATCTGATTATAAAATTCAGACCGAGAACTCCAGCCTGGACTGGGGCTGACCGGGCGACTGAGACGAGAAGCAAGATCCGGACGATTGCAGTGTGAACCAAAACGCGATTCCGCGCGATTTTGACTTCCTGTCCCCTCAGTCCTGGAACTGACGCCGCGACTGGGTTCCGAATATGTCGCCAATGGGGACCGGTCCAAACTCGAATACTGGAGATCGACAACTAGCTTCCCATATACAGGGTGTTGACAAGGACTTCGGGATATGGTTACTTACATAAAAACTAAGAAAAAAGTTCCTGTAAACATGTGTCCTAAAATGCTCGGTTATCCGTCTGTCGGTCTGTATGTGTTTTAACATGATTTTGCATAACTTTGGTACCACAAAAGATATCAACTTCAAACTTGAAACTTATATGCAGACAATTAGGACCTATTATGGTGCGGAGTATCAAGTTTCTACTTTGTACCATTTCAAAATGGCAGCCATTTTTATATTTTAAAACTTAATATCTTAAAAAACGTATATTTTTCAAAAATTAGATAAGAGACAAAAAAGTGGCGAAATTTTATTTCCTACAAAACCGTATCAAGATTATTAAGATCAAACAACAATTAACAGAGTTATTGCAATTTTGCTAACAGAATTCAAGTAAATATGCTATAGCTACCATAAAACATGCATGTATTTTGTTGGAAAAATTGCAATAACTCCGTAACTTATTGTTCGATCTTAATAATCTTGATATGGTTTTGCAGGAAATAAAATTTCGCAACTTTCTTTGTCTCCTATCCAATTTTTGAAAAATGTACGGTTTTTAAGATTTTAAGTTTTAAAATATAAAAATGGCTACCATTTTGAAATGGTACAAAGTAGAAACTTCATACTTCGCACGAAAATAGGGCCTAATAGTCAGCATATAAGTAGCAAGTTTGAAGTTGATATCTTTTGTGGTTCCAAAGTTATGCAAAATCATGTTAAAACACATACAGACCGACAGATGGATAACCGAGCATTTTAGGACCCATATTTATAGGAACTTTTTTCTTAGTTTTGATGTAAGTAACCATATCTCGAAGTCCTGAAGGGGTTTTTTTATCAACACCCTGTATATAGTATCACATTTTTTACATTAATTATTTCGTATTTACGAATAAACATATATTATAAATTATTGTGACTTTTACATTAGTAAAGGTATAATTAAATAAACCTCTAAATATATGTACAAAATTAGACTTTTTGAACGCTATCCTGAGAATTTCAAAGAGATAATAACGAAGTAATTAAAAACAAATAGACATATAATTGGTACAATTTCAGTATATCTGTGGATACTATAAACATTAAAGTAATACATACCGGAACTTAATATATAAAAATGATGAATTCTGGTATTTTTCAATTCAAAAATTTCAGATTCAAGGTTGAAATTATCTAAAGCTTTTAATGAAACTTAATTACTAACAACTAATAAAGATTGTTTAAAAGGAGCGTTAGTTTCAAACTGCTGCACTGTCACGCGGCAGCGGGAGAAATCTAATACTCACATAATAAAAAGGACCTGTTGCATACAGCTTTCATAACATCATATTTTTCTTCTTTTGCTTGCTAAATATGAAAAGTATATTGGAAATTCATTACGCGTTTATTAAAACGGCCACAAAGTAATAACGACCATATAAATGTGAATTTAATGTAATGTAATGTAATGTAATGTAAAGGTAAATGTAATGTAATTGTCTTACACGTATGAATGTATGATAGTAAGGAATGTCATACAAACATACGTCTCAGACATTTACATTTCAAACCCTAGTCGACATCATCATTTTGCCTTTAGCTCAATTGTGTTAACCACTCTCTCTTCAAATTTTATTATTCCTTTTGGTAGTATATCTTCATGATATTATTTCTGTATCAATTATGACATTTCCTTTAAGTTTTCACTCAACCCCCGATAATTTATTTGTGCTGTAAGTATGTAAATCAGGTTTAGTAGTTATAAATCATAAATTAATCACTACCTGAACTATTCTAGAAAAGAAATTGTAAGCTATAATCGTTGAGCGATAGTAATTTTTTCAAATTGCTTTTAATATTTACCCTACCACAGAGAAGAAATAAGACAGAGGTCGCATCTAATGTTGCGCTAAATATGGTGTCGAGCAGTGCCGTGAGTGGGCGCGGGGGGTAGGGGGCGCCCAGAAGTCTATTGTCTTCCTATTGTTTTACTTCCTGGTGTTAGGCAGTTATCCGCAACACTACTGCCATATGAATGCGACCTCTGTTTATTTCTTCTCTGTGACCCTACACAGCGTATGGTATATCATTACGACATAGCGATATCTAAACTTCGTATGATCATCGTACTAAAAGGGTTTATTTGTGTTTTAGTTTTTAGTTGTATTTTTTTCATTTGATTACAAAATA
Organism: Flexamia atlantica; assembly: GCA_035578135.1. Lineage (NCBI taxonomy): Eukaryota > Metazoa > Arthropoda > Insecta > Hemiptera > Cicadellidae > Flexamia > Flexamia atlantica. The sequence goes on along the minus strand of JAQJVK010000008.1, from coordinate 5,498,431 downwards.
TTCAGCGTATGTTTTATTTACTTTAAATATAAATAACATATCTATCAATGTTCAATTGATAGATGTAGTAAAAACAGCATTATTCTCGTATTTCTACAACTGCTTACTTACATAAATCCTTAAATAAATCTTGAAAATGTAATGTTTTACTAAAAAAACGATTAAAATAAAAGTTACAACAAAATTAATTATTTGTATGAACACCGAACACCAAGTGGGGTACAAATTTGTTAGCTACTGTAATAAAAAACTACAAATTGTTCTGGCACCGAACTATATATATGTAAGCATTGACGGAATGAAGAGAAACACTGATTTTAGAGCTTGATTATTTTCTAAATTTTCCTCTTACAATACTATTTACATGTAAAATTAAAACTGAATACGATTGCATAAATGCTCGCAACTCACCGGAGTGACGTTTAAATGAACGGCATTCATCTTCTCAGCCGAATTTCAACAAATTTGGAGCTAAAGTTTCAGTTGACAAACGGCTTTTAATTTGTACATGAGTAAACACAAGGAGCATTCCTTTTTTGCTCGCGGTCAAAGTCGTGGGCATTTCTGCTCCAAACAATTATTTTTCCAATGTATTTTTTATACAATTATGACCAGACAAAATATATTATTCGGAAAAATGAGGCTAGGCTTGAATCCAAAACTGTTTTGGATATGACATTTACTTACATTTTACCCTTTAGAGAAAAAATGTAAAGTACAATTTCATTGAGTGTAATGAATTTTATATCGCATTAATCTTGCATAATAAATTTCTTAGGACATTCAGCAAAAAGAAAGGTACTCATAACAAGAGAACAACGAATAAGATCTCCGACCGAATCTTGGTACTAGGGACTGGTCTTAAACTAGAACTAAAAAGTTACTAATGACTGTTGTGCCATTTTTTAAAACTTCCTATGCTTAAACAATTGATTAAATAAGGTTTTTAAATGCAAAGCTAATTTCCACACCTTCAAACATCATAACCAGGGACATACTACCAAATAATAAAACACCGAGTATTGAAACAAAGCATAGTGGCAGTAAACGTCAGCCAGCAAACCATCATCCATCATCCATTTCCGCCTCCGCGCCACAGACGACACGCGACCGTCGCGTCAGATCCCTCAGCTCATTTAGAAAACCTTAAATGCTTAAGCCAAAAAAGCGGCCCTAAAATTACTATCGGGCGTGTTCTGTTGAGAAACAATTTAATTTCTCTTGAAGGACAGTCAATCTAAATAATATTTAAATCTACATAATTCTGTAATTTTTAGTGTAAGGGGGCAAATTAAAGGCTTTAAATCTCAGGAACTCGAGGGAAAAAGGATTATTTTTATGTACCATTAACCAGGAAATAATATAAAATCTTTTCGACTGAAAAAGCCTATGAATTATAAAAATATTTTGTTTATTAAAATATGTGTTATTGAATTCTTTTTAAAAATAAAGGGCATAGAATTATCTATAAGTCAGCCTATTATGAATTATTTACACCCCAGTTAAAATACGGGTGGGGGGGGAGTTCTGTTTTCGTTAACGAGGAAAGAATTTTTAATTTTGATTTTTTTATAATGGCTTTAAATTAAGAATTATATAGAAGCACGTATTAGAAATATTGTGACATAGCTTCAAACACTATAAGACAGAGGTTGACAGTGGATCATAAAATATAACATCGTCTGTGGATGAGTGTCAACAGTACTCTCATAATAAACTCATTTACTCCACCTGCTATCTAAAGTAGTCCTTTAGTCCCTGGAATAGAATTGTAAAGTACTAGTTTATACTCCATGGCATTTACTTACTTTTTCTCCTTCGGGACTAAAAGTAATCTACTTTTTCTCCAATGGAACTAAAAGTAATCTCATAAGAAATACATGGGGAGAAATCCGGCAACGCCACGATGGACAGTGAGAAAATGGTGCCACACTGTCGATTTTCATTAGCTTACTCTAAATTTAATTCAAGAACTTCAGAGTTTCAACTTAAGAAAACAAAACCGTATGCATTTTAATAGGCAGGTAATAATTTTTTGTATGAATTAAGTTGGCAGCACTGAATATAAAAACACCTGATTTAGAGCTTGTTACCAATATGCCGAACGGCCGAACGTTTTATAAACATGATCGTTTCGTTTCTTATCTACAGATTTTGTGAGGTATTTGAAAAAATTAATACTTTAGAAAAAATAGTGTTAAAATAGTGTGAAAGTTTGAATAAATGGTTGTTTAAATTAATTAATTATAATTGCTTTTAATTGCTTATGTTATAGATTTACTTACATGCGATTCTAATCCAGCCTTAATTTAAAAGGAGAAAAAGATCATTTGAAGATAACGTTATATTGTCACAATTTTGTTAATGGTGTAGGTGGAGGAAAAATGTTGTGTGCATCATGGGTATAAAGTGCTTTTTCTCCCTCGGGAAAATTGTCGAGATAACAGCTTCCCTCGCGGAGAAAAAGTTGTACTTTAATCCCTAGAGGCACAAATAACTATTGTTACCACTGCCACTAACACACAAAATTAACCGTTCCAAGCTAAATTATACAACGCTCTTTATGGCTTACGTTTGTAAACATTGTTTAGGTTATTATTAATCATCTATAATGGTCTGTTATATAGATCTATATAAGAATATCAATATATTTCTTGATAAAAAACTCAAAAGAACAATTAAGGACTTTTTAAAGAATAACTTTAGTTTCTGGTGATAAATTTTGGGTTAGCAGAGCCAACGTAATGGTGTTGGACATAAACTTCGTCACAAAAAAAATCAGAGTTGAGTCATCAAAATTATTTTCTATACTATTACACAGGAAAACATGTTTTAAATTAATTGACTAATCACCTTTAGCTTTAAAAAATCTATACTTTAATATAAGTTAAATTTCCACTAAATTGTGTTGTATACCCCGTATCAAGGTGGCAGCAATAAAGGTTTCTCATCAAAACTTGTCATAGAATTTAACTCGAAGTAGAAAAGAACAAAACCAATAAAGTTATGTTTTGAATACTGATTTTGAAAAACTACGGGACTATTTGATTTATCTGTATTACGCTAGTTTTAACATGAAAGAAATTAATCATATTCAACTGTTCTGTTGTTTAAATACGTCTTAAAGCGGTATTAGTTGCATTTCTCCTTGTCAAAAAGTTTCAATTTCAAACTGGCATCAACGACTCATCACTTATTTTTCCGCACTATTGGTCTCTAGTGGTTAAAGCCTATGTATTATCCACTTTCTATTCTTTTAAATTTTTCATGGATATATAAGGTTTTCTTCAATGTATATATGGATTTCCTTGAAAAAAAAAACATTGGTGTACGGTTTTTAATTACAATGATTACATTCGGCTTTTCTGAAAAACTGACTTCACCACTTGGTTGTTTAACTATTAATTTGAATTAAATATTATGGAGCAATTTCTAACTTTAAGGGTATTTAAGGCCCTTCAGCTTGGGATGCTTTAGAATTGTATGTCATGCGTAACTAGACACCGAACCCTTTTAAAATTAAACCTATTAGGGTTGCAATAGTCTTGATGAAATAAACCTAATGTATAATTAAATAAGTCTCGATGTGGTGAACATTTCCCTCACCTACCCCAAATACTAATTTGATTATTAACGTAGTTTTCTAGCGTTGTTTAGTAATTAACTAAAATTTTAAACAAACAAACGTTTAACTTTAAAAATCTATTAAATGTATTGATGGTTACGAGGGCAGCAACAAAATTATTTACTGAGAGCAGTAAAGACGGGCAGTGTTGGTCAATCACACATGAATCAAGTCTCTTCGGCCGCCCCGCCTCTTCCTTCCGCCTCCCTCTCACGAAAGCCTCTTCACAGAATTCCAACATTGTCGATAACTTGTCGATAACTCATAACTTGACAACGAGAAGAACCCTAGTTTTCACCAGGGGTCTTCTCGTTGCTTATTTATTGTTATTTATTTTTAATGTCTGCTTGTTGGATTGTGACATTGTTTTATTAACTTTTGCTCGCCATACTCACAGCAAGAAAGGTGAAATTTGAGAAAGTCTTGCTTCACAATACATAAAAAAATTCTGAAGCTTGATACTGATTCAAACCACTGATCACAGATGGTATATTCAGTTTATTTCTGACTCCAACAAATTGTGAATAAAACCTCTAATTTTTTGTATGAAACTAAATATTAACTTTGAAATCTAACTTAAACTTCAAAATTGAATGTTATAATCATTTGTCTAAACGAATAAAACGAATAAGTATAACGATTTTAGTTATTATTTGAGGAGTCCCATATGACGTGCTGTATTTCAAAACTGATAGTTAATTTCTCGGTTATTAAAGACATTGATTCAAAAGTAACGATGAAACGCCAAAATATAATGCATTAATTAAAACAAAAATATTTTTTATCAAAGTCCGTATTTATTTACCGCGGGTAAAATTTATAAGATCAAAAAAAGCAAGAGCAATAAGAGCAACCAATAAAAGCAATGCATTGGTCACACTAGCCAAATCGGTATTTCAAATTTCCTTTGAACCAACCTCTAGAGGCTAGTAATTAGTTATTTATTGAACAATACACCGAACAAACGCTTATCTGTTAGGTCTAGTACATTTCCAATCAAATATTGATATTGTAAAGTTAATTTCTTTTTACCTTATTTTACCTTATTCCAGGTTTTACAGAATAATATATCTACTGGTAAATCCAGCCGTAGAGGAAGATGAAGATTTATATGACTTGCATACACTTATTTATAGTCATACTATTTGGAACTTGGAACGTTTTGACAAAAAAGAAATCGCAATGGATTTCACCACAGCTGCAATTTACTCTAAGGAATTAAAACGTTTTAGTATTTCACCTAGCAGCAATGTTTGTTGATTTTTAACTTTTTCAATAGTTTCAAATAAATAGTTAGCAGAATGATTATTATTTTTAAACGTTTTCAATTCCAAACTTTTTTCGGAGTTTAAAGCTATGACGTATCGGGGCTTTATGGCTGACGGAACTGTGTCGATAACAACGGTATATTAACCCTCTCAACCGCTTGGGTGAGCTTAGGCTACGTGGTGGTCCAAAGACTACATTATCTATCCCTCAATTGCAGCTTTGAAATTCATACGATCGTTACAACTGTTCATACCTAGGTTTCTAGGTATTTCGTTATAGCATGACTTATTATTTTCTGAGATTGTAATAGGTTAATAAGATATAACACATAGCTAACTTTAAATAGTGTTATGAATTAGAAATTCCCGATACCATTGCAACAGGGGCCAAATCATATAGTATGTTTGTTAGATTCGTAGACCTTAAAAATAGACCATTTTATAATTAACTAGAAATATTCTTGTATTAATAAAATATTCTTAAAATTGTTGATACAAAATTTAGATTTATTAAAATATAGCAACTGGAAGTCAGCTTAACAAATGGATATTTTTTTACGGCGGACTCACATAATATGACAAACAAAATAAAAGACTACACCTATAATATTAGTAGGATAGCCAGAAATAGTTTATATAGTAGCACCATTTTTCATACATATTTTTTGTTACACGCACACCATTTTTCAAACATACTTTTTGTTACATACAATTCCAATTTTTGCATGTATTACATTTTGTAAATCCTATCCTATTACTTTAAATGAGCGATTCTCATATATGAATACGAGAAAACGGCTCTAACAATTTTAATAATTTTGCATATAGGTGTAGTTTCTATTTTTAAGTTCACCTACGTGGTTGAATTTGCTGTAAAAACGCAAATTTTCGAGAAAAATTAAATTTAAAGTTGATTTTTTTAACATGGGGTCAAATGAGTTGCCAATAACAACGAAAAAGTAAACAAAAGAATCATCCAGCTGTTCATGATCAAGCCACTTAAAATTTTTATATTACGTGGCCAGTGGAGTAGAATAGAAAGAGATAATACAATTGAATACAGATTGCTCATGGAGTATTATCCCCATCTAAAAATCCCAAACAGGCAAACAGCTGTGTTTTAGGTTAATTAGATATAAATAATATCAAAGCAACAACATGCATTTGTTTACATAAAGGTGATTTTATGCTTTATAAATCATCAGTTTAATCCTATCCTATATTTTATACTCTAAAACAAGCAATGTTTGTACGGGCAAAATTTTTATTCCGTCCTAGGATTTTTGATTTTTTGTTTAATTTGAGGTTTTAGGCCACCAGAAATCGATTGGAACTGGTCTCAAGTCTGGGAAAAATCCGGTTTGCGTCCTACAGCCTTTCAAAGTGTCCATTCAAGTGCTCAACGCCATGGGCATTTATTTGCTAATTTTAACCAAAACAGCTGAATCTGGTTGTTTTTATTTATATGCAGGTTAGAAAAATCATTTGATTTGTAAATAACTAATTTTATATGGTTTAAAGGTTATTTTGAATGAATTGTTTGAAGGAATATTTATTCTATTACAAGTTTGGTTTTATTTTGTATGGATTAGAGTTAAATATTTTAAAGGGTAATTTTGAATTATAGAAATTATTGGTGTCTACACGGGAAATACGAATACAAACGGTCAAGTTTCCCAAAAGAAATTGCGCTATTAATCAACCGCTAACATCGCTGAAACAGCCGACGCAAGATGCACAAGGAGAGTACGAACGACCATGCTTCGGGCAGATGATTCTTCTCGGCCCCACCGATGCCCTCAAAAAACGAATTTCTGCCAACGCCGACATGAACCTAGAATTGATAAAGTTACTCGAGGGAATCCTGCGGGAGAATAACCAATCTACCCAAGCGTTCATGATGGTGCGAAGTCATATAAGAAGAAAATGCTCGAGCCATCGGATGACGCTAAAGGAATTCAGCCACCGAAAGTCAATTTGGTTCCCGCACCACCGGCCTCGACCCAAACCGCTACAATGTTGAATAAAATATCAGCCATTATAACGCTCAACGCCGACCAGACCTACCCGGATTTAGACCGTGTCGTGAAAGAACTAGGAAAACAACTGTTGACCATGAATTGTACAGACAACCGCATCGAGCCATTGTCGTATACTCTCTTTTACCCACAAAGGAGACTTAGGGTTACCGACCAACTTGGTGCCAACTGCTTCCAACCGTCGCTCTAAGATATCAAAACTTGAATTCGTGAAGAGTCACTTTAGCGTTCCGACCAGCAATCGCAAGACCGCTGCTCTCCAACGAAGCGACAGAAAATACTGTGTGTCCCAAAAGTCCCGGACCGGTTTAATATCTTTTAAAGTAAGCCAGATAACAAAACAATATTTCGCATACCTTTTAGTACTAAAAAAAACTACTTTTTGATGTATATGTCATTTCTGCCCCCGCCCCTAAAATTGGATTTTGGGGGGGTAGCCCCAAAATTTTAAATGTAAACCCCCATCATGCGACTGCTTATTTTAAAGGGCTTGTTAAAACAAACACAATGCCGCAAACCGGAGGTCGATATCATGCTCCAGGCCAAAATGGCGGCCATTCAAAAATTTAAAAATGCCGTCCGTCAATCACAATTGAGTATTTTCTATGTTCGGCAATTCACATTTAAATCGAATAAGAATCACCAGATCACATTTTAACTACTTAAAAGATACAAAAATAATAATTTATTGTTGTCATCATCAAGGTTCAACCCTCCAAAATGGTTTGGGGGAGGGAGGGTGGGGGTTTATCCAGCCAACTCCAATATCAACTCACATCATATGACCACTCATTTTAATTTTCTGAGTAAAAAATAAGCCAAAGCTTGTTTTAATGAAATTTCAAAAAAGTTACATAATGCTTATAAATTGTGTAGGGTTTCCCCGCCCCCAAAACCATTTTGGAGGGTGAGCATTGATGATGACAAGAAACTATTATTTTTGTATCTTTTAAGTAGTTAAAATGTGTTCTGGTGATTCTTATTCGATTTAAATGTGAATTGCCGAACACAGAAAATACGCAATTTAGTAAAAAAAGTTACTAATAAATATCCGCCTTTATGCGACCTTTGGCTCAGCGGCAAAGGTCGATACTTGCGGAGGGTCGTCTATGCGTTATCTATTAGGATATCCCCCATACATTAAGTACCAAATATTCGCGACAAAAATGAATAATTTGTTTCGGAAATATTATTAAAACAAGCTTTGGCTTATTTTTTTACTCATATGATGTGAGTTGATATGGAGTTGGTTGGACAAACCCCCACCCTCCCCCCAAACCATTTTGGAGGGTTGAACCTTGTTGATGACAACAAGAACTTATTATTTTTGTATCTTTTAAGTAGTTAAAATGTGTTCTGGTGATTCTTATTCGATTAAAATGTGAATTGCCGAACATAGAAAATACTCAGTTGTAATTGACGGACGGCATTTTTCAATTTTTGAATGGCCGCCATTTTGGACTGGAGCATGATATCGACCTCCGGTTTGCGGCATTGTGTTTGTTTAAACAAGCCCTTTAAAATAAGCAGTCGCATGATGGGGGTTTACTTTTAAAATTTTGGGGCTACCCCCCCAAAATCCAATTTTGGGGGCGGGGGCAGAAATGACACATACATCAAAAAGTATTTTTTTTTGTACTAAAAGGTAAGCGAAATATTGTTTTGATATCTGGCTTACTTTAAAAGATATTAAACCGGTCCGGGACTTTTGGGACACACAGTATAATGACCAACATCAGCGGCACTTCCCTTCTGTGGTCGTTTATTACAACAGTACGTCGACGATATGTTTATCAGTGTTGAACGAGACCGAATCAACTCCTTCTTCCAAAAATAGAAAAAGCTGAAGTCACGGCTGTATAAAGGCGATGATATCATGCTCAAACAGTGTTATACCTATAAGTGCTTATATTATAGTTATGGAAATTGTTAACTAAAACAGCAGAATCAGCCGGTTGTTTTTGTTTAATCCGAGCAAAGCTCGGTCCCCGGTACTGTTTCTTAAAGTTTGCAAATACAATTTCTCCCATAAAGTCATTTAAAATTAGAAAATTGATATATGCTCAGAAAATTTATTATCATTTGTGAAATTTATTATTACTATTTGTCAAGTAAGATCATATAATTAGAATTTTCTGTGATATTGTAATATGTTAACGGATGGCAGTTTCGAGAAATTTATGAAGACACCGTTGAGATATACAACAACGTGTGTCACAGCGTTTGGCCACTGAAACGAGCAATGAGAGCATCGATTAGAACACAAAGACCGAATAAATTCAATTACGAAACAAAACTTACACCTCAGTAAATCACATTACAAATATAATTGTCACTATGGGGAGCAATATAAACATGCATATTTGAAAATGTTACTGCTTTCCCCCGAGCGAACCCAGATATTATTATTATTATAGGAATAAATTGTATACGAGTAACACAAGAAATGAAACATAATTCAAGTAAAACTAAAATATGATGAATTGAATCTTTCCATTTTAGGTGCCCATCAAAAACGTCTTGTGAAATACATCCCGTGAGAGTCAACTGTCACTACTCATCCAGTAGTCAATGCATCATGTGGTTTGTACATAACGACAAATAGCAAGGATATACACTATAACCTAACTAAAAAGTTCTTAGATTTTCTTGTTTAAGAAAATCTAAGAACTTTTTAGTTGCAGTTAATTTTTATTGCACTGAATCCAAGAATGTTAGTTCAGAAAACTGGAGGCTAGTATAGAATGTGTAAAATTGTAGTAACACACCTTTGGTTTCCAATTTATTACACATTTTGTTTTGGAATGGGAGATCAATAACAATAATATTAAATAGCATGATTCATCAAGTGTCAGAATGACGCAGAGGAAACATCGTTTAACGATCTTTTAACCGTGACAGATATTTTAGAGACAAAAAATTGCTGTAAGACCAACACAAAATAGTTTTTTAGCGAATTTCCCCCATAGGGAAGAAGCTATTACCGTAGGTCTCATGGTAAGACCTAAGCCCGAGACTATGATAACTTTTCGTTTTGGGGCCACCCAAATATATTTGTCTGTTAGCACGATAGCGGCCGTAAAAATGGTCCAATCTTAATGAAAATTGGTACATACGTGTAAAGTAGTAATCACTCGGACGAGTTCGTGAACCAGCCCGATCGTACCACCGGAAGGGGGGGTAAAGGGGGATAAACCCCCCAAAAATGGGTTTTTTGAGTTTTTTACATAGAAAAATAAAATTTAACGAATTTTTGTTGGCACCATTGAATTCAGCTCAAAAAAACAAACAATTCAGTATTTTGAATCACTGCTCTATGTCCATTGGTTACCGAGATATTGAAAGTGGTAAACACAGTACGTTGTCCCAATGTTAACCTTATGGGAAATAAGTAAAATTCTATATCTCGGTTATTTCTCAACATATCTTGATAAAATTTGGTAAATAGCTTCTTCTAGTTCAGATCTACTAGGCATAACCACCCAGTTTTAATATACCTGTAGCAGCAAACCTGCATACTCATTCCTCATGTTATTCTTATAGAGCTTACCAAAACATGTCAAATCTCGCTGTGTTGGATTGATATATGTTGTTTTGCATTTGAAATTCGCTGAGTATGCAGGTCTGCTGCAACGGGGGTATTTGAACCGTGGAAAGTAGAATAACAATGATAGGCGCAGGAAATCTGTAGCAAAAATATATCGAGTGTTATAGGTAGTGTACGGAACAATTCAACATATATAATATTCTGTTTCAGCTGCATTGGCGCAGTTACTTCAATGTGTATTTATGTTCGGCTCCATCGCTCCAAAACAATCTGGGTCACTGTTCGCGTAGCGTAAGATGAATTGTTTCATTATGGAGAAAGGGAGTATTAATTCATTAGTAAGTTCACTCGATTTAATTGGTTCAAGTTTGCTATAAATAGCCTAGTTCTTTAAAAAGTTGATCTTACTCCCGCAGCTGTTGCCACTCACAACTCTTTCGCCGGCGCCGCCTCCAGCTTCCGCAGTGCTGTGGTTGACGCCTCTCGCTCCTCCGCCATAGGGCCATGGGGGGGGGGGTGTGTTGAAAATAGTTTTGTTTCAGGGTGGTTAAGAACGAGGAGAAGTTATGGGAGGAGAAGATACCCACATTGTGGAAGTTAACGCCCACATTGCCCAACGGCGATGATGATGGTTTTGGGCGTTTTGTACTTATCAACGTTTCTGGTGTGAATATTGACCGATGATAATATTCATATAATAATAGTCCAAATAACACCAGATTTTGGTTAAAATCATTGAACACATAACTCAATGTGAACACGTAACTACGCCTCGCACCTTTTATTACCTTTTTATACCTTTTATGCTATTATTTTTATTTGAGGTTAAAACACAATAGTTACCATCAAAATTGTTTTCATAATGGCCTGGTTAATGGTACAGAATGAAAGTATTAAAAATGTTGAAATATATTATCGAGCATAAGGATTAATAATTTGTATTTTATGTACTTTGTGGGATGAAATTTTAATTTTCAAAATCCATGATAATCAAAGAAAGTTTTATACCCAGCTTTTAAAATAGTCAAAATCCTATCCTCTTTATGAACAATGTTTGCACAATCATCTCAAATACGTCTCGAAGGATTCCCTTCAAATGGTGAAAAATAACTGACTTTTGTCTCAAAAACATGTTAAAAACAGGTTACTTGGTCAAAAAATATACCAATTGAATAAACATTGAATAAAAACTAAATAACAAGTTCAAGTGATAAGTAAATAAATAAAGTAAGTATAAATAAGTGATTTTCAAGTTGAACAGTTTTAGCATTGGGCCTTACGAGTTGTTATGCTATGGAGGAAGGAATAAAAATATTTCATTCCTCACACCTTGTTGCCATGCTAGCAACGAAATAAAAGACAAAAATGTAAACAAATCAACTAATCATAGCAGCTGTTACAGCAGTAGCTGTAGTTGTAGCAGCAAATAACAGTATCTAAGAAAAATTCAGCATGTGGGATGAAGTTTGCAAGTAGTAATAAAAAGTGTATTTATAAATGTCACGAAACTGAAAAAAATGTTGTAACTGAATTATCTGGTAAACACAAATTAATACCGAACAAGGCTCGGTCCACCGGGTATTTATTAACACCTTTAAAATATGATGTGGACAAGGAATTTCAGCCACATCAACCTCATAAGATCACTCCACTTAACTTAAGATTAGAATTAAGTAACTAACGATTCATATTGTGTGACCCAAATCTATTAAAGATTAACCTGTGGCGTATAAAACCTCCCCAATCAAACCATGAATGTTGAAATGGGAACCGTGAATTAAAATCTTTACTTTTGAAATGAAAACAAAGTTAAAAAATAGAGTGTTGTCAAAAATTCATTTAAGGAACACCATGAGGCACCCCCACCCCCCTCCCCACAGTAAATTAAAACAGGTTAAAACTAATAAATTAAATTCAAAATCTTTAAGCGAAAGCTAATTCCATAAATGAGTAAATTGTCCTATCACACAAATAATTAATGATTAAATATTTCATATACACACCAAAGTTGTCTGTTCTGTTTTGCGGTAAAACACGCAGTAAATATATTTGTTGAACCTGCAGAATTGTTTACGTCATCACAAAAATAAATAACACAAATAAGTGAATAAAAAGTATATTGGTTTAGATTCATTACATAATGTGGAATTTCGGTGAGCTACAGCTAATATAATCTTAAGGATAAACTCGTAAGGTACGGAAAGTTGGGTAATGACTCTGGATGAGAAAAGTTAAACTTCACATTGAATTACCGTACAGAGAACGGAGCCTTAGAGCTTCTATAAGTTCGTTGCTGGGTGTATTTTTATTGTAGGCTGAATATCATATTTTACGTTTAGGCTACTGACATAGCAATCATGTATGTGTTAAAAACTATTTTCTTGCTTTATTTTTTACACCCAAAAGTAACGTTTTAACCAGCCGGCGGGTAAAAAGTAATGCGCAAACAACGAGGGAATCAGAGATTTACGTGGCCCTTAAGTTTCTCGTGTTTTCATATGTGAGTTTTTACAAATCAAATCATTTGTTGCTATAATTGATTATAACCTACGAGTAGGTAAAAGTCAATTATTGTCTTTAGGATATTTTTCGTTTTGTGTGTTTATTTCTTAAGCGACTACTACACGATTTACTCGGAAATCCTGGAAACTCAAGAATTGCTTTAAGGAAACATATCACTGGAAAAATCCGTTAGTTAAAAATGCAGTGTAATGAAGATTATTATTATTATTATTATTATTATTTATTCATAAAAGAGTAGAGTACATATACCGGGTGTCTCACCTAAAGTGAACCAATAGCTAACTTTTTTATTATAAATCTGACAAAGAACTTCTTATGGGGCACTTCCCTTAATTTTTAACGCTGCTTTTTGGAGTCACTTCGAAATTTAAAAATATGGCCGCCATTTTCCAATATGGCGGGCAACTTTGATTTTTATTATGGAACACCCTATATTTTAAGGCGTTTTTGGATTATACGCTTGATTTTAGGAACTTTTTATTCTTTATAATTTTTTCCTAAACCTAGTGGTTAAGGAGGTATGAACAGTTTAAGTTATATTTTTTCCCCATTTAAAAAGCATTAGGAAATTGTTGGTAGTCTGTATATCGAAAACGGTTGGGTTTAATAAAAGATGCCAAAGAATAAAAGTGCCTAAACATGTTAGTTTAGTTGAGATTTAATCATAAAATAATTTTTAGTCAAGATTTAATCGTGGAAATGTGTTATTTTGAATATGATTTTACTCCATAAGGAATACATGGGATGGCACAGTTAAATGGACACAATGCATTTTAAATGGGGAAAAATCAAACTTTAACTGCTTATATCTGCTGAACCATTGAGTTTAGGAAAAAATGAGAAAGAATAAAAAGTTCCTAAAATTAAGCGTAAAATCAAAAAACGCCCTAAAATATAGGGTGTTCCATAAGAAAAATCAAAGTTGTCCGCCATATTGGAAAATGGCGGCCATATTTTTAAATTTCGAAGTGACTCCAAAAAGCAGCGTTAAAAATTAAGGGAAGTGCCTCATAAGAAGTTCTTTGTCAGATTTATAATAAAAAAGTTAGCTATTGGTTCACTTTAGGTGAGACACCCGGTATATCAATTGGGAAAATAATTTTAGGAAACATATCTTAAGGTTTAATAGCCTAGATATTTTACTTTGATATTCATAAAAAAGTATTTCAAACATGGAAAAGCTTGATGTACCGGTAACTTATAAACCAGTGACTAATTTAAGCTATATACGTTGAATTTTCGTACACTAGACCCCAAAAGCAGTTAGAAAATTACCATTGATTTTTTCCAAATCTGCTCTAGCTAATGCAATATATCCTGCTCATTATATTAGCCTTTTGTGGTACTGTGTGCTTATTTGAGACCAAGTACACTTAATTTAATGCTCAATTTATTAAATTATCCGAGAATTTGACACTGGGCAAATGACAATCATTTATTTAATTTATATTCTCGCGTTGTTACATTTTCCTCTAGACGTCTGCACGATTGATTATATTATCTCATTGAGTATTCATTTGCACGTTTGCTCTAAAAGTATTGGCTGACCATCGTAAAAGTAAATAAAAAAGAGTAAAATTATGAAACTAAGCTATAGGTAGAAAATAATATTTTTATAAATTTAATGATGCATATTTAAATTTAAAATATTTCTGATATTTAGGATTAATACATGATTGACTTAATAGAACACCAAACTAGTTACTTGAATAAAGCTAAATGAACGATGAAAAACTCGGTAAAACTGTTTTTAATTCAATGCCACAAAATATTATTCGTAGGACAACGTTTTTACGGACTAAATGAAAGTTCAAGCTAAAAGTTGCTGAAATATTATTATAAATTTTTACTTTATTAAAGAAAATGTGACGTTAAATGATAGAAAAATGAAGAAACAAATTTGAAAGAATAAATTTATTTACAATATACTTATATCCTTTGTTTGTGTTTCTCTGGTTGTCAACAAACAGGAAGTTAGGATCAATTTTAATAAACATTCAAATCTCTTTTTCTATAAGAATGCAGCATCCAAATATATTGAAGGTTTTTTGTCTATATATCCTTTGGTGGCTCACACAAAAAATTCGAGTATCTGCTGTTGTAATACAACACTGATCCCCTGTAAGTCATTTCCTACCCGACTCGTGGAACAAAACATATTTCAGTTGATGTGTTTTTCTATTGACATTCACTTATATCATGTTAACCTAACGATAAGAACTTTAAAAATATTTTACGTAAATAGGTAATATGGTAATTGTCTTACTTTTTAAAAAGATGAGGACAAAGGCAGGGATAAGGCTTTACAAATAGTGGAATGTTAATACATTATCCATATTGAATTGAGATTGGTATGGTACTTGATCTTTATAAATTTCTACAGTAATATGGCTATGTAGTTTCATGAATACTCAATCAATATAGTTTTTTTTGTAAAGTATTAATTCAATGGTTTTTATAGAACCTTTTTTTATCTTGACTGTTTTTTTTTTAATTCTTATTATTTTTGATGCGTCGCTTTACTAAAATGAACTATAGTAAGTAAAGCTAATGAATTTCGAAACATTAACTTTCTTTTTAAAATTAACAACCTTAAATTTGGAAGTAAGCGTGCTTTATTTGCAACATAATTAACAAGAACAACTCATTTACTGTTACGACAAGGCTCCTCTTAAGTAGTCCTTTATGTAGCATAATGTGTTTACTAAGTTCATTAACTTAATCTAAAATATCACTTAACTTTCATCATCTACATATTTACTTTTAAAGTTATGTCACAATTTATCATATGCCCTTGAATTTACGTAGGTATTTAATTATAGTTAGTGACAAACTAAATTGTATAATGGTAAAATATATAGCATTAAAAAACTTATAAGAGAGTGGGATTTTCTTTAAATTTCAGATGGTATTATACACAAAATGGTATAGTTCAAAGTAAATCAAAATAGTATTGTCATGCTTGTGCACCACTTTATTTTTTAGACGCAATCTTTTTATACACGAGTCTAAAGAGAAACCAAAGTAAATTAATTTATAACACGGGTACAATTTGTAAAATTAAGCAGCATAAGACCTTGCCATCTTATTAAAATGGTGTATTGGATTAGACAACTGGGAAATTCAAACAAGAAAAAAGTTTGTGATCCTATAATATTTTAAAGATTAAAATGCATTTGAAACAGAAACTTTGACATTAAAATATCATATTTAGTTGTTGGGGCTTGAAACAAAAAAAAATGGTATCATTTGTTTTTGAGTTGTTGTGGTTGAAGAGTTTAAGCCGGTCCTTTTTTTAAACGCTGAAAACTCTGCTTGTTGCGAACAAATAAAATAATTGTTGGAAGGGCTAGTCAAACTGTTACTGAGTTTTGAGTGTGAAGGAAATATTAAATATTCAGCATTTATATTTTATTTTTAGGGGCTTTTGCCCCTACAAGCCACTAGTCCTTAGTTAATTAAAAATAATTGAAACCTTGACAAGTTATTGTAGTTTGCCAAACTGAAAATCATGCGAAGTTATCAAAACATTAAACATTTTTAACATCGCCCCAGAAAACACACCAACATTAAAAGGGATGACTTCATACTTAATTTCCACAAAATTAAACTTGACAGTGATATAATCAAAGTCAATATTTACCAAATATAGAGTGAATAACACGTAAAAAGCAACCAATAGTCGGCTCGAATTGAAATCAATCATTATAAATGGCACAAAAGAAATTAATTAGTGGTCTATCATTTAATGTATTGTTTGACTAAGTCCTGCACATGGCGGCAATGGATAGCTGCATAAAAAAGATCATTTAAATTTAAGGGTTTACTCACTGTATAAGTAACTTAGGTGGCATCAGAAGTTTGGATTTGCCGAGTAAAAGTCTTAGCCTTTAATTAATTACTCAAGGTTCCCGTGTACCAGAGTTTGTGGAAAACGTCCTAAAGCTCTTTTTGAAAGTACCGTTTCTTTGATTGATAGATGTTTACAAAAAGGCAGAAAATATTTTAAGAAGAATACTCAATATAAAATTTTTGTCTGCTATATCACCAAATTAAAAATGTACTTTTAATAAAATATGGTTAAAAGTACGTTTGTTATGATGAAGTTTTTTTGTTATATCCCTTCTTAATAAGTAGGCTTTTGTCATGTCCCTTCTTTAGTGCTGTAAATATAGAATATCATACAAAGAAGATATATCGTACATTAACAGGACTCCTGTTATTTTTAATATTACAAACATACAACTGCTCGTACTATCATAGGTAGCTTAACGATTTGCTCAAAAATCAACCAGATTATTCCAGATGAGAGTGTTAAAAATGATGTTGCAAGTGGAAATTTTCAGCTTGTTCTATTAGTTTACTACATTACAGAGGGTCATAACAATGGTCATTAAACTGGTGCATTACTCTATTGTGTACAACACCCACGTGTGTCTTGGACATTGTTAAACGAAACTGATCCCTTTAAGTCATTCTCAACCCCTGAATTTCTGAAGTTCTTTATATATATTTTGTTCTTTCCAACCCTGAAGATATGTTCCCCTATTCGACACAAGGTAAAATATAATATAATATGCTAGGCCGTAAATGAATATAGTTTTGATTCTATTCCTACACTCTACAAAGTAAAACTGCATACTCAAATCACTTTTTTTTGTAATATATTCTTTTATTAGTATATGTTTTGCTTAAATTAACCTATTTTACAAGTTACAGTTTTAACGGATTTATTTTAAAATTGTAAAGGGAAATTAATAATTTAACTCCACCCTAACGAAGCAAAAAATATGACTATGTTTAATAACGCATGATTAGTATCTCCATCTAAACTGACTTTTCATTTAGTATAGGTAGTTTTATGCTTAACATAGGAAATGTCATATTGTGATGATGTAGTTTAAATTTTTGGGGCCCTGCGAAAACAGGAGTTTGGAGGTTTTGCCTCGTAAGATAATGAAAGTGATTAAGGCTACTTATATATAGCTATAAAGCATAAATAACTGGTCAATTTTGTTTCGTCATTTAAAGGAAGCTGGGTTTTCAATGAGTCGAAGAAATAAAAAAATTCACTAGGCCCGAAAGCAAGTCGTCGACACAAAAATAGTTTGACCTAGAAGACTTGCTATGTCGATTAATAACCATGCACTTTTATCATTCATTCATGTTTAAAAATTTTAACAATGGATTTAAGATCGGTGCATGAGAGTGGTGCCCATTGGTGCATTATCCAGAGCAGGGCCAAAGGTGAGACGGTCGACAGGTCACAGACGCGGCTGCGTACGCGGAAGTCTACACAACACGTTCACACCAAACTTCTGTTCTGCATTCATATCGATGCAATACTGTTCATTGTAATAATAAATATAATATCTATTGTGCCGATTGATGTATCATCCAGAGCAGGGTCAAAGGTCAGACGGTTAATGGGTCATAGACGAGGCGCTACGTACGCAGAGGTTTGCTGCACACGTCCAACTGACTGTCTAGAGCTGCTGTATTAATATTTATTGAGTCACAAAAGGAAAAAGGTTATTTATGTTTGTAGATATACTTTCCTATTACCTTTTACATTTAAATTATTTCATGTTAATTATTACTGAATCTGTAATATTTGAAACAGTAGTGAGCTATACGTATTGGCAGGGCATTGTTAGCATTGCAGCTGATTAATGAGAATGGCACAATTCTCCTGGCCTTTAGTCTGTTTGTTTGTTTAATACTTCACACTTTCAGTCAATTCTTGATTGCAGCTATACGTCTCTATTATAGTAATTTATTGTAAACCTAAATCGACCCATCTTTGTTGTTCTTGGTCGCTACTGTCTAAACTAAAAAATAAATAAAAATTGGTTTATGTGATTACCAAAAACACGAAACTATGTGAAAATGTAGTGAATCGATTTATCTGATAAAATAATATTTATTTATAGGACTTTAACTATAAAGAAAACATCCCATCATTTGTAGTCCATCCCGGCTGGCTATGGTCTACAGCGCTACTTTTTGTATTAACCAAGATTTGGAGTGCAAGAAGTTTGACCAAGTCACCGTCTGATGATATTGCTATGGATTATTTATTTGGTTTTATTTTTATCTTAAAAGTGTTTCTGTTTGTAAAAATAATAGATACATCTCTTTCAAATCCTGACTACACATAAAAGTTGGTACACGTTTAACAATAAAAGGTATTTTTCTGGATTCATAGTCACTGCTGTTGTCTTCTATTTTCTGCCAATGAGAACATTTGAAAGGTAACGCCTCAGTGAGGACTTAAAATGGAACACAAGCCGTTAACCTGCAAAGGACGATAAAATAACAAACTAGGAATAGTGAGCCACCTGAGACTTGCTATGTAAATGTCATGTGTAATGTCGCATTGCATGAGCTAGGTTTATGACGGTTTGAAACTAGTTTATTGTAAATACCGACCCTTCAGTTTTTTTGGCGATTGACTGATTCTGTTGTTAATTTGAAGAGCTTAATGAAATTGTAACCCTGATCTGAACGAATCACGAAAAAATTAGGTAAAGTTATTCTCTAGTCTCATAAATATACAAACTTAGCAGAACAAACTAAATTTGCAAAACAATCTTCTTCAACTGTTGTCGAATCGTGTTTCCGATTGAAAGTAAACAAACATGAGTTCCATTGAGTTGATTCGTTCTCTAGGACAACACAATGCAATCACATCGCTTGATACGATCGCTCACAATATGAGTGACAGTGACGTTGGGAAAATGCTGCATTAAACGTTTGATATTGGTTAAGCTTTAAGGTTGTGAGACTTACAAAAAAAGTTACCAAAACAGTAATTAATTAATTTGTGTTTCAAGGCTATCATCTGATAAACAAACACATGTTTTTCTTAATCCAGGACTGCTGTCCGGCACTGTTGGACAGGATGTGTCTATTTTTAATATTAGTTTAATCAAATTAAACTAATATTTGTCGCTTTTAAAGTAACTTCTGATTGTATGATACGGAAAACTTTCAAGTGCATAAAAACCTGTCATTCTATTACATTGATCCATCTTGGTTAAATTTAAAATTACAAGATTAAATTTATCCTAATTTATTTATAATCTAAGCACTTTTCATTTAAGTAATATGAATTCCTTTGCATTATGGTTTTCTGTAAACATGCTCTGCCATAAAAAATAAAATAAAATTTGAATAAATACAGAGCTGAATAAATATATTTAACACTGCTATATATATTTGGATAGACAACGATTTAACATTGTTAAACACATGAAACAAAGCACTGGCAGCATTGGTTCTAATTTTTTACTTTTAACTGTGCAATTAATGTAATTAGGCTAGTGTTGATAAAGTTAAAGGGCTAAAGTGTTTGTGTTAGTTGCAATGAATTGAGTTTTATGGATGCCTTATTGACTTATATAGAACACAGCTAGACTTTTTTCAATATTTCTTTTTAATAATTACAGTAAAAAAGGTTTGTTTAAGTTTTTTTTTACCGTAAAATATACAGTTTGAGAATAACTCTAGCAAGAGAAATATGATGAATGGCGACCCAGGTGGGTTAGAGGGGATAGTGACAGAGGCACGATCACTTAATCTACATTCCCTTTCATAGAAAAAAATCTTGTGTCTTTCTTGAATTCTAAGAAAGGATAGTTTTAATTCTTTTAATACTTTGGATGATTTCCTAGGGTATCGTGGTCAATGCGTAGAAACCTAAAATCTCATTATTACTAATGTCTTAATTGGTATGCGGGATTTCTCGTTTATATTTGGACGGAAAACTAAATTAATTTATATGTCAAATTAAAGGTCTTTTTAAACTCTACCGGACGTAGGAATTACATTTTCACATAAACTAGCCATTTTTTTAATTTAAAAAATAACTTTTGATAGTGTTTTTTTTCGTCATTTATCAAATTTATCGAAAATCGGCTTCCTACGTCCGGTAGATAATTTAATTAAGATTTCTAATATTCGGCTTTCGAAATTATCTAATTAATAACAACGACAAATCCTCGCATACCAAAAAGCATGTGAAGCGAAAATTCAAGGTAAATTTGAGCTTCTGTTCTCGCTGATTTGAAGGAATTGCTAGCGATCAGCTGATTTGTGATGAAAATTAGCCATTCAACACACGGCAAACGGCACTATTTCATGCATTATATATGGCGGAGCAATATAGTTTCAAGCTTCGCCGCATCATTCTATTAGCAGCACCCGTCTATCCAACCTCCTCTTAAATTCTGTAGAAAGCTGATCCTTTTTTCAGTATGGTGTGCTCAGAAGGAAGAAGGGATTTTAATCGTTCTACATTTAATCTCTATATAATTTTCAATTCTTTTCTAAAGTAAAAAGGTTTAAGAAAATATTAAGACCTAATGTTTCTTAATGTTGAGTTTCATTTAAGGATTATAAGTGTTTCACTAGTTTAAGGAATACAGTATAAGGATTCACTAGTTTAAGGATTATAAGTGTTTGTTATCTGTATATATGGATAACATATATACAGATACATATACATATGTTATGTTTGTTGTCTGTAAATTGGACTTTATTGAGAATTATACTATTTATTTATTTATTTCTAATGTTATTTTCAAGGGTTTAAGCAATATAATAAATGTGATTATTATATAATTCTTATAGGTTTGTTGGTAAGTTTCCTGAGGGGCCATAAAATATTTTATACAAACAGCATCATAATACTGTACAATAATAATTTTGAATTTGGAATCATTCAATCATCCTTCGTTTTAAGATTAAAATAGCAAAAAGGATTTCTTTTTAACTGCTCTAACCACTGAATCAATTACGTAAACCTGTCATATTCCTCATGAAGCGAGTTACAATATAAGTTATTCATTCCGATATAAGCATTGTCAATTATAACAGATAAGGCCGATTGCGATGATTTGTAGAGCAAAACCCTTGATGTACCAGCAGGATTAAATTATAGAGATTTCAAGAACATATCAACAAGCAGAAAATATTTATTGAACAGAAAATAAAATATTCGAACAGAAAGTTTTAAACTGTATAGTGCTTCAATAGTAAAAACTCGTATACCTAGTAAATGAACGGGCCATTAAAATTATGTAGGCTCATTGTTAAGCATTTTACGTTGAATTTCTAAAGACAATCCTGTAAACAAAGCATGCAAACCTGTTTGCATCTTGTAGCATTACAAAAAATCTTGATATAAGTTAGCTACGCTTCATAACAATTTCCAAATAAGTAATCTATGTTAAAACGTAGATACAGCCAACTGTAATTGAAGTATTCAAGTTCAAGTTATACATTTTTGTATACTATTCGGCTATACAGTACTGAGAATATTAGATATGCGTAGGTTCCTGGTATATACTGGTAGTTTACTATCACAATTGTAAGATCCTCTCTCTTATTTTCGTAATCAATCTTAAAATTAAATCTTAAAGCGGTCATTTCCAACTTTTTCCTTTTTTGTGAAAAAAATATAAACAATATTTTGAGCTAAATTTTATGTTAAAATTATTTATTCTAACAGAGTGAAATTATTAAACAGTGTAGCTTATATAACAAAATCGTCCTTCTTGCAGGATAGAATAATACTCGACCTTCCTGTTGTCCATGCTCCTGATTTTAATCACTATAAAGTTCATATTTAAACAAGTCCATCTGAACAGAAATGACAACCGCCCTTATTTTATTTATTTCCATACCTTGTTTTTATAGGAATATTTTTAAAGAATCCCCGTTTTAAATTATGGTGATTCTCAGCTTTGATTTCAAACATATACCAAGCAAATAACCATTTGGAAATCAATATAAATTAATATCCAATACTCGGATATTAATTATATAGATTAACTATACACGCAAGCGCACACAGAAGTTATGACAATAAACCACAGAGCGCTCGGCAAATTTCTCCTGGGTCTAACCACCGGCTCGGAGGATCACGTGCATGTTTGGGTAGGTCGTACTGAGCAATTCTTTATAAGAAAAATCAAAGCTTAGATAGAATTAATTATTTTATTTTCAAAGTAATTACAATTAGTATAAGTTCAAATGAAACGTTTTGATTGACGTTCTTTTGATTTCAATAACCTTATTGTGTTTGATAATTTAGGAACATTTACTTATATCAAAATTTTCTGCGTATTAAGAAACTAATACAAGTTTAATTAAGAGGTTGTAGAAAAGAACATTATAAACTTGGATGGAAAAATAATACTTATAGAAAGAGAATCATGAACTACCAGGTATCCTTTAGTTAATTAAAACAGCAGTTAAACCCGATCAACAAAAAAGAATAATATTAAACTAAAATATAGACAAAAACTAAATGAATAAATAAATATAATTAATGAATTAAACCCACTAAATAAATAACCAATAAAAAACCAAATAGTTTACAAACCTTTGTCGTCGTCAATCCAAATATTGGTTATGCAGGATAACTAATTTTGAGTTTGAATGGCCCATTTTAAAATCTTTTGGTAAAAGAAATAATAAATTATTGATCACGCATCGTTGTCATTTCTTGTAATAATTATTATTGTTTGACTAAAGGATTTGTTAATGGGTTATTCAAACCCAAAATTAGTTTTCTCCTGCATAATCAACATATGGATTGATAACGAAAAACGTTTGTAGCCTATTATTTTATTTAGTAGAATTTCTATCCAAGAGCATACAATGAATAAAGTTATATTACCCTCTCAACAAATCGAATTTAAATAATTTTATGATTACAAAGTGGTCTAAAGTATTACATACGAATACGTTTCACGTACCCTTGAGATTTAATAATCATTTATGCGTTGGGCTGAGTACCAGCCAAGGGGACGTTGCAAATGCTACGAGAACTCAAGCCTGACATGTTTACATTTCATCAAGGGGTTTTATAAAAAAAGTTGATGGTATCTTTGTATGTTTTGTGTTTCCCAGATTATTAGCTTACAGAAAGAAAAAGAAAAGAGAGGCAATAAAAGAAAGTATTAAATCTCATTAAGTCAAACAACAATTTGAACAATAATATCACGCAAACAAAGGATAAAGTGGCTGAGACAACGTTATCAGCGGACAACTGTTGCCACCCCTTCCTGGCTAGTTTATGTGTTGATGTAGCTTCACCGACACGCAGCTGGAGATCGTAAGGCGTGATTGTCAACATAGTTATCTAGGGTTACATTGACTTTCTGTTTAAAAAAAAAAATCTTTCTTTTGAAAATACATCTTTGCAACACCTAATATAATCACACCGTAACAAGTGATAGAATAAATAAAACAGAAATGCTTTCATGAATCTTCTTCATTCATAAAATAAAATAATCTTCTTATGTATTATTTTATACCTAAACCATTGGGAAAGCGAGCAAACGTTGAACCTCGTAGTCGAGTATACAATATATGTTTCCTCGTTGTTTTCTAGTGAGGTTAAAAAATATTTAAGCTTTCATCGTCTAGATCGAAGTTATGTTTAAAATTAGAAGTTTAACAAACTAATCCAAAATTTAGATAATGGATTAGTTTAGGCCTAATCTAATCCAAAATTTCCATATTTCATACATCCATCCATAAACACAACTGCGTCAAAAACAATCAAAACAATTCACTGAGAATTCTAAGCAAGGCCAGTGAACGGAAAATTGGTACTCAATACCAGGTGCACATTACAAACTTCAAAACGTTCCTTTGTTGTCATTGACAATTATTTCACTTTTATTTCAAATTTATAAAATTCTTTTATACATTTCTGGTCGTTTAATTTAAGCATGCATATTCAATAGCATAAATTAACTAACTCGTTATGTTTTTGAATTGTCCTTGTTTGATATACATATTTCTAAAAACAATGATTGAGAAAACCATAATTTCTTTTAAGTAAACTAGTTTACTAAGGAAACAAATACTTCATGTAGCCTCTCTAATAAAGTTTCTAGACGGGTTTTTATACCACTGAGCAATTGCCTATGAAAACATTGAAGTACAGTTAATACGGAAACATTTAATAAGGTAGATAAAGCTTTTAAATATTTCACACTTGAATATCGAACTTTAAGAGCCAGAAGGAGACTGCTCACCTTTAGTATCGGTCAACTTGAAGTAATGCAATTAGTTTAGTTATTCAGGTGCGAGTCCCTTGTTGCATCTTCGTTATCCTATTACCTTTTGTATCCTACGAAATCGGGAGTAATCCTATTTAAGAGTAGCTCACAACAAAGGTCTTATACAAAGTTATACAAAGTTGGTAGTACAAATAAATAGTACGCATCGGAATGAAGCAAAATAACAATTTTGTTTTATTAATTTTTGAGTTTTAGTTTTCTTACTATGTTATAAATTAACACTGTGGAAATATTTACTCAACATAATGTTGCATGGACGTTGAAAATTACTTAAACAAAAAGGACAATTGTTGTACCACGACATTATGAGAACAATATAAAGAAGATTCGACACATGATTATTTGTTTCAACATATACATTTGATTTATTTATGTGGACTTTACTGTTCTGCAAAACTTCGGATATTTTCAATATTCAAACATTTGCATTATAACTGGAATCTATTGTGGGTGCTATTTCAAATCGTGAAAAAGTTTGAATAATCAAAGCTGCAAAAGAGGAACATTAACATATGAAGTATGTTTGTCAACACATCCTAGCTGGAGGAAACCGTCATCTGCAGTTTAAATGTAAATGTCTGAGATGTTTATAAGATTTCATGTGGTATAAATTTATTTTTATGGGGTTTGATAACGCACCTAGTTTTAATTCTAAACACCACGGTTTTAAATAAAGATGAACTGTACGTACTAGAACAGTTCAATGTTAACTTGTTGAGAGTTTTATAATTTTAATTTTTCAGGGCAACCTAAGTACATATAATTGATATATAGGTAAAGAAGCAAACACCTGCTTTAAAAAGGATTAAACCGAGAACTCGGAAAAGTATTTTGGTAAGCAACCTACAGGTTTGTTAAGTTCCTAACTAAGATAAATATAAGTTATTTGACAAAAACATTTTGCAAAAATACCTTTATAAATATCAATAGTTAAAATTACCGACATACGTTCATTGATTTTGACCCATGGTATTCCAGTTGGTCAAAGCAATCGGAGAGTTGATATCTGATGCCGTTTGATGTGGGCTAAAGAGACCAGTGGGTCATCAAGTAATGATGATGACACTTGAGCCGGTGCTGATTTTCACTGTATAGAGCATTTCAAAGAATATTGTATTGAAGCATTTCAAAGACGCAATAGACATCTTAAATTAGTCATTTTAATGCTTTACTTCAGAATTACTCTTTCAGGAACCTCATTTGAAATTTATGATTCAGAGGTCACTGGTTTTCAGAAATATAACTTATATATAAGCGTACAATAAGTAAAACAATATTTTTTGCACAAATATAGGAAACAACTTTTTTTTTTACTTTGATTACAAACAAAATGAGCTCATGTGTATAGTTCAAGACACATGACGTGGGCCAAACTATCCGTCAGCTCAATGCTGAAATTAACATTATGGTTTTACGGGTGGACTTGGCCTAGTTATTTGACTCGACCTAAAATATTGCTAGTGTCTCAAGAAAAATGTTTGAACTGTCTAACTGCAGGTTAATATTAATTTTGTTGATTGACTAGAAATTTATTTATACAAATGTAGCACAGTGGATTTGTTTTTGGATAATTGGGTCCTTTAGTTGCACAGCATTGACGTTATACACTAGCAATGTTTACGTCAATACATCAACCCATAGTGACGTTTGACATGGAGAATCATCATATACTGGAGAACATATGGAAAATAGTTATTACCTCTTTGTAATATTGCTAATGAAAGCAGGAATTGTGATAATTTATTGTGGTTCGATATATATGCAACTTAATAACCAAGAGCTCAAAACTTATCTATTAAACAACAACAACAATAAATATTTTTCCAAATTCATAATCAACCGCTAATTTCAGGATAAAAATATAAGCTGAAAGGTTTTAATTCATAGAGACAATTATGATTAGTTATGGATGGATTCTGAATTTCAGATGAGAGGTTGGGTTAAACGATTGCCATCAATCACTCCCCGACATTAAACTTGTACACAGTTTACATTCCTGAAGACAAATGTATTTTCAGCAACTCATACCACAAGAAGAACCTGCGGTGTAAATGAGGATTTTTTTAAACCTAAATCAAACACTCAATGTGAATTAGGCGCCAGTGATCATTGTAAATACTCGTTCATCTTCCTTGGATCCGCCTTATAAAATTCAAACAATATTTTCAAAAGTATAAATATGCTGATGTAATCCATCATTTCCAGTTGGTTTTTGATGATGTTTTAAATCTACTATGTCACAATTCAGATTTGAAAAATGTTATGCCGTTATGAAAAAAATAACATTTTTCCTTAATTTATTTAAAAATTTCATTTCATCCCAATAACGAATGAGGATTTTATAAAGACAACTGTGGCGTTGTAATAATCCTGGAAACCCGGTAAGTTGGAAATGAAAAGCAACGCTACTACCTTTCCTTTTAAAAATATTATTTGCATTCAATACGTGGACACAAGAGGTTGATCGAGGAATTTCAATGAAAGATAATTTATGAAAAATGAGTCGACAGTGAATTTTTGTGGTTTACTTTGGTTTATAGCATATTATAAGTTGATTTTATAGACCTTTCTCAACGGAGGGCAATGTTGAAACCGAATGTAAAAATTAAAACTTTTAGGGGCCAAAACCTTACTAAGAATCAACGTAACGACCATTATTCTTCGTTTGTGCCATTAGTCTTCTTTTATTGAGACCTTTGAAATTATGTGAGGCAAGATATGGGTTACAATTTGATAACTTGGGCTTTCGCCAAACTTCCCATGTTGGGTGGAGGGAGTGAAGATTTTGATACCCGTAAAACATTTTCCTTTGGTCTTGGAAACGTTGTTTAAAAGGCTTTAATTTAATGTATAAACAAATCTTTAGAGGCCTAAACTTTTTCACGGCATACAACTCAAATTAATGTTTTATCAGTTTCTATCAGGTACAATATTAATTAAATAAATAAAATAGTTAATTTATTACAGTGTTGAATAATCTAGTTAATGTAACTTAATCAAACAATTTATTTCAGTTTAACAGCTGAGTTTCAATATAAATTCAATACTAAACATTCATACATAAACACAAGTTATCTTGAGAAATTATGCTAATCTCAAAAAAATGTAATATGGTTTAAGCCCCTTTAAATAAACTCTTTGACCTATCATGCATACATATACATATCCTCTTACACCATATAGACTCGGTCACATAATATGTGACTCGGTTTGTGACTAGTATGTGGAGAGTCACAGTATACTAAAGTTATCTTGATTACTTTATATTTTTCTATCCTCTTTATATATTAAAAATATGTTGGCAGGCTATAATAACATTTGTTAATAAAATAGGTATTGAGGTTGGCTTTAAATGTGGCGAAACTATTTTTTTTTTCAAACCTGGTGGAAGGTCTTGAAACAAGTTTTGCCCCATATAATCTGGTTAAGTTTCAAAGAAGTAAAGTCCGTGGGTGGTGGAAAATCCATCAAGTTGCTTGTGTTAAAGTTATGAGTAGGTGTTTGAGTCTGTTTGAGTAGGTTTGAGTAAGTGTTGAGTCTCTTAAATACGTAATTTAAGAGTACGTGTTTTAAAGTTATGAAACTGTTGACTTACAAAATGGTTTCGTAAATATTCGTACTTAATTAAAGGAAGAGATAAAACAAATGAAAATAGTTTATTCGGCAACATAAATATCTGGTATTAAAATATAGCTCATATATCATCAAAAGTTCATTCATTAGAAGCTACACTGAAACTTCACACAACGAATGATATACATCGTTGAATGAATAAAGTGCATAATATAGAAACTTGCTGTAACTTAAGAATACTTTTTGTGAATGAATCGATTGTACGTTTTGAATTAAAAATGTTGTTTATGTTAGTAAGAATATTAATACGCTAGAGGGCATCATGGAATAAATAATTATCACATTGGTCAGATCAAACAGAACGACAATTTAAAATTCCCTTTGAACTTGGGCCTGGAGGTTTGTATCTCATTGTGCTTTGATCGTTATGCCAAGTGCAATGCTTATCCACATTTCTGGCAAATCTCAGATGTTATAAAAGAAAAATGTATCGGTTTCTATATTTGATTTTCTAAAAACCATGCTGTATTTACCAAAGTAAATTTCAACAGATAAAGTTAATCAACTTTAAAATCTATCATTTTGAGAGATAATTGTTTAGGAAATTCCAAACATTGATTATTATTGGTGCTCTTTTAATACTTTTAATACGTAATACCTTGGAGTGAGGTAAGGAATGAGTTTTAATTGAAAACAGAAGGTCGTAATATTCATTGCACTGTCGATAACGCCAACTTATTTAACGACTCTTCATTGCCAGGTGCTTTGGTTATTCAAACCTAATAAACGTTTCAAAATTAAGCTATCAATTCCACTAGGGTAAAACGCTTGTAATAAACTAACTGTAGTTATAGTAAGAAACATAAGTGTTGTGTTTATGACGTATTATAACGAGATGTTTGTTTATGTCTTACAAGGTATTGTGGGTATTATCTTACTTACATCTGTGCATACGTTTTAATTTATTTGCAGCATATGCAGCAAAGAAACTTATTTATTCCGAGGATACATAGGCCGTCATTGGTGACTAAGATTTCAATATATAATTTTGTAACCTATGGGAGTATATGGTTAAACTTGACTAGCATGTCATGAACACGTGCATCTCGCCTAATACATAATACATCATGTGGCAAGTGCATTTAGTTCGGTATCAATTTCTCACGTAGAGGCTTACATTTTAGGGTTAACAGTGAATACATGTCTATAAAAATGATTGTCATATATATTTTAGTAAGTAATTAGACTACTAGTGACAAACGGCACGACTTAACTTCTCCTAAAAAGTGTAATTTTACTTTGTATCGAGTTGAGTAACACCTGAATTATTAAAAAAAAAGTGAAATTGTAGGTCAACCAAGTGAACGGGGTTCCAATTCAAAGAGTCAGCAGGCCTCTTGTAATCGTAATCCCGTCTTGATACATGAATTTGTAAGTTCTTTCCATTTTACAAGCAAATTTATAATATCAATTACTGCACCTTTGCGCATAAGACCCTAAGACAGTATTTTAAAAATTCCAATCAGTCATGTGACATTAATTAGTCACAGTCAAAAGGAATAGAAAAACGAAGGGGAAATACATTTTAACAATTTATTATCCATAGTAATAAATATTCACTTAATCGTCAGCTTTACTATTAAAGGAGAAAGTGGCGTAACTAAATTATCACCCGTAGATATTTCCATCAAAAGTGTGATGATCGATGCCAAGGCGCTCTCCTCATTTTAAGGTGGAGATTGATGAATAGTGTCAAGCTCATACTTTTCAAACGTTACGCACACGTTTTTGATTCATTTTTATATTCAAGGTTTGGCCACATACCACATTCAACACTCAAAAAATCGATATTGTTCAAAACTCTCTTAATTATTATTACATTTCGGCTCAGATGCAATCTTTACAAGCTTGACTCAATTGCAAATATTACGCAGTTTAAAATAATACAAAGCCCGTTTAAAAAAATATGCACCATATCATGTATATGCTCCCTCGGTGTAAATAACTATTTGAGACAAAAATACTGACTTCAAATCTAAAAAACAATGCACAGAACAAGATTAGACTAATCATAAATATAAATGATACTAAATATTTATAATAATATAAGTTGACAAAATTATTTAAATTTCAATAAAGAACTAAATTAAACAACCTGAAGGAAGCAAAATGTACAATAAGAATAGACTTTAAATGTTTATCCACAATACATTATGTAATTTTAATAGGGTCTATAGAGTTAATGCTCTAATATAATCAAGAGTTAACCAGAGCTTATGTAACAATGTAAATCATCTAAATATTATGAAACATAATACGTAGTCTGATTAGAATACTTTGAAAATATTTATTATTACAGATATTAGTAATGAAAGTTTATAAAAATTATACAAACCAGAAAATAAACTAGTATTTAAGGATTCTTTAAGGATGCATTTAAGAACTTTGATCATAGTTTATACATTATATCGTCCAGCCTTTCCTGCATTCGTTTGATTTTATTGATGTTGCTTATTTTTATATTGAATAGTGTTTCTCAATTCATAGTAATAATCATCAGACTAATTAGTTTACTATTCGATGATTTCCTCCAAACTCTATTGAATAAAGAATCCAGGGATTGTAATGAATCAAAAAGAAACAAAATAGGTTTATAGATACTAATATATTACTACGATTATAATATTACTTTTATTAATGAGCAAAGTATAATTACCTCTCCTAGTGGAATATATACTAATTTGATCTTCTGACGATAAATTTAATAAATAAGTGACTAAAACCTTAAAACTGAGTACTATCAACGGTAACAGTTACCTTAAAAATCTCATAGTTTTTTTCATTATTGATCTAGAATACATTTTTAAAGTTTGAATAATTTATTAAATTGTTAACTACACTCTGTAAAAAATGAGAACTTAATTCATCAAACTGTAACTATCTTTCTTTTAGCCTGATGCAGTTGAAAATATCAGTCGGTTTTTGTGTATCTACGTTGTCCAAAAAAACAAAATAAACAATTCGACTATAATATTCTATATCAGCCTTGTCAGTCAGAGTTGCTTCAATAAATAAATTATTTATTGTTTGCTCCATCCTACAAACTATAGTAGTCCTTACCTCGCATTGCGAGAGTTATATCATATAACAAACAATAAATGAAAAAAACAGTAACTTAATCAAGAAATAGTAGTTATGATAAATCTACTAAATTATCTAAAATAGTCCAAGTGGGTCATTAATTTAGTAAAATGGGTTGAGGAAATTGTTGGTTTTAAGATAAGAAATGTAGGAATATATTACATAAAATGTTTTTACACCCGATAGCCAATACAATGATTATTATTTATTGGACGTTTTTGGTAATAAATGGAGGTATAGAATAATTTTTTTACAGTAACTCTTTAAAAAAAACTACTTACTTTGAACGTATTAATAAAATAGAATGTGTATAAGGAAATAATATATAGTCACCATAACGACTGCAAATATGTAATCAAGGTCACATACCGCGTGCTTTGGTCGATCAACAACTAACCTTTAACCTGTGAACTTTTACAGCTTAATCATGTTCTGTGAGACGTATTAAAATCATGTTTTGGTTTTTCGATGACTTTTGGTTTTTTAAAAGCTGCCAAATAATAAGAAAGCAGTGATTGAATGGAAATTTTCTAAAGGGCTGTTTATTTTTTTCATAATTTACTATCAATTCTCTACCAGAACATAATGTAAAGAATTACCCAAGGATTTCAAGTTTTAAAATTTGCGCTTGTTTGAAGAAAATAATTTTTATGTTACTGTTTGTAATTTGTAATACTTATACAAAGCAATATCTAGTGTAACAATTATTTTAGTTGGAGAAAAACAGTGTACATCTCTGAATGATGAAAAAGAAGGAAATTCTAGATGTCTACTACTTAGTGATCAGATCCAATTCCTTTAATAGACAAATTGTAGGTAAAAAACATTGGTTACATCTACAGATTATGGAGATTTATATAAATATTCTGACATATTCCTTATTATTATTACATTACTTTATTTATTATTACTCTAGTTTATTATTATTTATAAGTACATGTTATTTGTTATAAATGATTACCTAAATATGAAAGCTTTCATATTAACAGACCAATTAACTGTCTCTAGGAAAAATCCGTATTTAAGGCATGGCAAGTATATTAAAAGTAGTATTTATTATACATATAGGTGAAATATTTGCAAGTTGGAAATAACATGTATAATGTACTGACTGAAAAAATAAAAATTACACAAATTCATAGTTTTGTTTACTCCCTGGTAGATTGTGTACACATTATTTTGATATATCTACGCAATCTCAATAATGGGTGAAAAATATTGTTTACAGTTATTGCATTATATTTTATGAAAACATAAAAAATAGGTTTATAATACACAAGTCTAGTGATTTTTTATATTATGAACAACAACATTTATCCTCAAGCATTTAACAATTTTTATCGCATTAAGATTTAATTTGATTAATTGAAAATGTCAATGGTAACTTAAATTAATCAATAGTATCCAAGGCTAAAATAAGTTAAGACCTTTGATTGGACGTTTTACGTAGGAAATCCTTCAAGCGCTAAGACAGTTGTGATTGCTTCAGTTAAAATTAAATCTCAGGACCGAATATTGTTCGAACTTCGATTCGAGTAATATCAGTTGAAACGATTTTTTAAGCGAATTTAAGTAATTGGATGTCTCCACAATGTACGCTCGTATGAAAAATTGTACGTATTTTTATTTTGATCAGTGTCTCATAGCTTAATGCATAATCAATTAAAGAAGGCGGAAAATCAGTACTGAAGAGTGAGTAAATAAGATAGTAATATATGTTGTAGAACATTTACATTAAAAATTTATTGAGAATACTATACATTTTAAACTCGATTAAACAAACTATAATTAAAATATTTTTTTCTAAACTGAAGCTATATTTAAGAATAAAATTATATAGAAATGAAAAAATTATTAAATATAAATTGTTTGAGCTGAAATAACCAATTTACTGTACTTAAAGAATTTGGTACGAATGCAGCAGAGGATGTCAGTGTGAACGTGATGTGTAGACTTCTGCATACGCAGAAACATCCGTGACCTATTGTCCGTCTTACCTTTGACCCTGCTCTGGATAATGCATAAATGGACACAAGAGACTTTTTGCAACGTACAATATTGTATCGATATAAATACAGCAGAGGATGTCAGAGTGAACGTGTTGTGTAGACTTCCGCGTACGCAGCCGCGTCTGTGACCTATCGACCGTCTGACCTTTGACCCTGCTCTGGATGATGCATCAATGGGCACCACTCTCGTGCCAACTCTACATGCACCACTCATGTCGAAATTAATACAGGTTTTGTGGTTACGCATGTTTTTTTAAGTTTCGAAACATTTTTGGCACCGCCCACATTAATGAAAATTTGGAAATGTTAAGCATTCACAGGGGTATTAACATTGATTGAAAGTATAGTGAGTGATATTTTAGAATCAAAGATAATTAGTTTCACGAATAATTTTTATGTCAATGGCATCCTTAGAGAAGCCCAATAGCAACTGTACATGTGGAGATGTTTTTGTTAATTTCGTACTCAATGTAAACTATATATTTTAAATGCGATAAAAGAGTGATGGCATGTACTAGGAACACAGGCGGACATTCGGAAACGCTATGAAATGATTTTATATAGTAATTTTCAAGATCGATCTGATGTAAAATATGTAAAAGACAAATAAATTAATTGAGGAAACCTTGATGGGTGCTTTTACACAGTAACAGCTCACATTATACAAATAAATAAATATATTCATTAACATTTCATTTAGTTTTTGTGTTTTGTGTTTTTGCGATATGCATTTTACAGTAGTAAGGGTTTCAGACGCTTTACAATACTATTAAAAAAAGTGTCATAGGATATCGTATCAGTTTTGAGACCTACGGTTAAAAATATATTATTACTAACATAACGAGAATTTACTTGGCCACAAACCACGAAGTTGGCAGTTAATAGGCCAATAAAGGATAAATAATGTATTATGTGGTCAGGTCGTAGCTCGTTTATGGGGGCTAACACCACAAACGCTTTGACTTCTTATTTATCAGACCGCTAACCGTCCCTCGAGAACGCTTCATGGCCCCAATACCCAATCCAATCGTGATATAATGTATATTTGATTATATTTGTCAATAGTGTTTTAGGCTTACTCAAATCCAGTTTTCTTACTTTATATAATGATCGTAATTCCGAATGTGTCTCACTCTCTATTTATCACCAAACACAGATGACTGATGATTTAAAGATACCTCAAGTTACTTACGCTGATTATGGATAGCTTTGATGCTCAAATATCTTTTGAGGAGCGAGTCATACCTGTAAACAGAAAAAAACAGTTAACTTTTGTTCAAGGTGAAACGTAACCCAAAATGCAAAATGTGTAAATGTATTCCACAAAATCTATATATATATATTTTTTTTTTGTGGAATACATTTACAGACGGAGTGTGGGACTCACCACAGCCCTACCCACTGAACCATTTCTCGTTCCGGGCGAATCCCCCCCCTGGATCGTTTTCCAAATAACATCAGGGGGAGGCCCCATGCTGGGAACCCGCATGCTGGCGATCTGACAGAAGAAGGAACTACCTCCCCCTTCTTCTAGATGGCTTCGAAAGGCTTTGGTTTTCCGTTTTTTCCGCAGGCTTACCCGCAAATCAGGTAACCAACCTAAATATGCCGAGTTTAGAACTTCGACCTCTTCCTCATATATTGAGGAAGAACCGCCAACTTTAGATGCCGTTTGTTTGGTGGGCCCAGCGACACCCTTGTGCCTGTCCTTGGATCCACTGACAACTTTGTAGAGTACGTCGACAACTTCCCGTGTTTCCATGAGGGAGTTGAAGTCACTCACCTAAACGGCACGCGTTTTTAGGGCGACGACGCGACGACATTGCCCCCTACCCCGATAGCAGCCCTGAGGGCCGCGGAGATCTTGAACTCTGCATCCATACCACAAAGGCTCGAATCCATACCATAAATGACCTCCCTGACCAAGACTCGAAGACACACCAAGGCTTCTGAACCCCACCTAAGGCTTCAGGGCCAAGGTTTCTGAAGGCCCTGAAGGCTTCTTATGCCACACCCGCAGTGCGAGGCATACATAAGCCTCTGCGACAATACAGGGGCACTCCCAGGGACCCTCAGCGGGACAGTCGAAAGAGAAGAAGGAAAGACACCCAGAATGGGAAGAACTCCACATACCGGTGACGAAGAAAACACGAGGTACGCAAGACTAGCTCAGGAAAGAAGGAAGACTGCGAGCTAAGACGCGAAAGAGGAAAAATGTCCGGAAGAACTGTGAGTTGAAGAAAGAGTCTCACAGCTTGGCTCGGGAACCTGTGGTCACCAGACACCCGAACAGCTGAAAGCCGACCGCCACTTGGGGGGGGGGGGACCCTGAAATATATTACTATAATTTAAAATGAAAATAAAATCATTGTTGTATTTAACGTTCGAGTTCGATCAAAGATTGTTAAAAATATTGCACTATGATATTTTCATCATTTTATTATTCATTCTGCAACGTTTTATTTAATGACTATCTAATTTCTTTGATATCAAAATAGAGATACGTTATAATACATTTTACTGTTGAGTAAAGATGTAATCTAAACTGTTAATAGAGTATCCGTTAGAATAATCAAATAAACAAACACTTATGCAATAAGTTCATACAACTGTCCTTATGAGGGAAGATGTTTCATCAAGTTCAGACACAGGGAACATTAAACTGATGACGGCTGCTCACCTTACTAATC
Organism: Flexamia atlantica; assembly: GCA_035578135.1. NCBI lineage: Eukaryota > Metazoa > Arthropoda > Insecta > Hemiptera > Cicadellidae > Flexamia > Flexamia atlantica. The sequence goes on along the minus strand of JAQJVK010000008.1, from coordinate 5,461,915 downwards.
CTAGAACGCTCGCAGATTAGGTCCACAATCTCCCCGAGAAGGTAATTTGTCATTACGCTGGTCCCCGAGCCCTAACCTCAACATTACCCAACTCTTATATCATAAGAGGAGTAGGACTTACAAGTAGTTGTAAAGATTTATGAAAAATCAATATAAATTTCTCTTATTTTCTTTTTATATTGTAAGGAGTTTGGTAGCCCTTATCTAACCATATTAAAATCCATATTGAAATCATACTAATCATGATGTGTTTACGTATAAAATTTTCTTTTCTCTTTCATAGAGAGGTCGGGGCCCATTATTTAACCATAAAAAACTATTTGATCTGAAGTCACTCTACTAACTTTTGTGTTGAAATATGTAGATATAGTTTAAACGCAATGTTTTATACATAAACTGAAATGAAAATTAAATGAAAAATAGTTTATGTATTCAGGTAGTTAGTTAGTTTCCATGAGTATTGTGATTGTATTTTACTGCAGGTTACGTCCAACAAAACATAAAAACAGATATTTTTTACAATCTGATTATTTTTCAAAATAACAAACACAAGACAGTATTTCTTTATATTGTTTTTTATGTATAGGCACTAATACCAAAAGAAATTACATAAAATTTTGTTTCCCAATCAACTGTCCACTATTCAGATTTACTAAAAATCTTTAATTTTAATTATGTTCTCCAAATTATTTTTAAGTTTAGCAGCCTATTTTCCCTGCATCACCCCCCCCCCCCCCTCCCCACCAATACACTGGCCACAGGCCAGTGCGTGGAAGTTATCAAGCACAGCAAGGAATGAGCAGATAAATACCAAATATGAACAGTGCTGCTAAAAGTATGTAACAACGCGGAAATACGATCCTAAGATATTAATACCATGGCTCCGAAGCCCAGTGTACCAACTGCGCCACCGACTCACTAAAATAATGGATGGACTATAAAAATGTATCAATGACACACTAAAGTCACTGGCTCATCATTTTAGTCCTTCAATATATTTGTGTTGAAGACCATGGTAAATAACGTGCAGATTTTAATACTGTATGCAGGTGTTATGGCCATGCATATATAGTAAAATGAGAAATTATTTTGAACTTGTGTTGAAGGGATGTAATTTTGAATCAATTTACGTTCTATTGAATCATTTCAAATTTATGATATGCAAAATGAACTGTTTTAATAGTTAGTTTTAATCAGTATGAATGTTAAACCTGACAATATTTAGTCCTGAAAATCAACCTATTAAGATTAAATACATAAAACTAAACGGTTAGCCGAAACTACAAAATAAATAGTTAATAATGCAAATCAAATTATTATAGAAATACATTTTAAAACAAATTGTTAACCTACATGCAGTCCTATTAGATATAATAGCATTGTAAAATAGAAAATGATAATAAATATTATTTTTCTTAATCTAACCATAGCATTTTATTCTATTTTCGCAACATGTCAAACTTTCACATTACTTCAAAAGGACAACAATTATGCAAATTAAAAATACACGGAAACGAATATATAGAATTGCATTTATATTATTTATTTCAATGATGTAATACATTGCATGATTATTGACGTATTTATTATCCATTTTGATTAAATATGAAAATATAATGTGATATTAATTTAAATCTTAAGTTACAATGTAAAAGTTAGCAACACCGTTATGTTATTAGTGGAAGTGTTTTATTCATTTAGATGCTCTAACTTCTTAATTTGGATTGTATATAAGCCAATTTCCAGAAAAATAGGCTCAGAGAAGAGACTTGTGATAAATGTTACTTGGAAAGATTACTGTCCTAATCTTATAGCTCTTCTAAAGAAGTGTTTAACGAAGGAAGCTTTAAATTAAAGCGATCAAGCACTTTAGAGTTCGACCTACCTAACTTTTGTCTCTCATAACTTTAAAACTGTTAAAAAACATACAATAAAAATACACAAATAACCTTATATTTTATTATTTTTACAGCAATATTGCTACTTATCTCATAACATTAAGTATCATGACAACCTACAATGTTACGTATTTTAAGCCAATTATGAATGAGAGATGAATGTAGGCTGATTTCGGCGCGATCTTGTGGTCTTGTTGCTAAGGCCGACAAATTCCTTAGACAGGACTATTAACTAACAGTCCAAAAGGCAACTAAGGGGCATACAGTTTAACGTGGGATCCAAACCACAATTTTGTCAATCTGTTACAAAACTGATCCAATTATGAGGAGAGACTTATGGATGAACTTATTATTCACTAGAGCGGATATTAACCTTCATTAGGGAATATTGCATCCACAACCCATCGCTAACCACACCTATCCACAATTTATATATATTTTACAAATCTTCAATGTTAAATAGTATACCTGTAAAAGCTGTATAACATGTTTTATGATTTTTAAATGTATAACTATAAAACTCGGCATTTAAAACCATCAATATAGCATTTGTTTTAAAAATATAAATGACGACATGCTATGAACAAATACCAACAAACAAACAATATATTTGACGTACCGTTAAGAAAACATTTAGAATGTCAAAAATAAAAGACTATTGTATCAGCAAGCAATATGTATATTTCGAATAAACATATCCGTCCACATTGAGGGGTGACTGAGGGAGGTTATGGCATGTTATAGTTTGTTGATGAATGACTTTTGAGCCCCGGGCTTTTGATACATTAATCTTCTATGACCTGTCCAAAGTTGAGTTATCAATTTCAAAGTGGCATGAATGCAAAATATCTATTGATGCATTAACATGTTTTCTAATTTATTTTCTATAATTAAGTAAATAGTTTACGCTATTTAAAATTCTATTTAAAAATGTAAGTAGCTATACATAAAACAGTTTGTCTGAATTATTTCAATAGAATTCACCAAAATATACCAAATATTCACCAAATACTGAACATATTGCTATTAGTTGCAAAGTAACGCTAACATCTTATTGTGGGAAGCCATTTTCTAAGCCACTACAAAACTGAGATGGTCCTCATTTAATGCGTTTTAATAGGACGTTGAAAATACTATAAATCAGTATCGAGCCGAAGAATACAAACTATCTTTTTAAGTAGATAAAGAAAATATGATACTGAAGTGTCTGGTAAAAGGTAGTACAGAAATCCCAGCCTAAACATTTTCATATGCACACCACTACTACTACTACTACTACTAGAAAATTATGTCTTATTCAATATTATTTCCTAAATAGCAATACTTTTATTTGTTTAAATATGAGTATCACTTAGAAATTATAAAACTATTCAATAGAAACAATGTAATCAAGCACCGCTAAAGGGGGTGTTGTGTTAACCTGAGTAAACGTATCTACCAGACCAGTGGAACGTGTGTTTGTTTATTTTCAATCGAAAATTCAGTTTAACAATACCCAAAGACGATTCTATTATAAAAACATTGATCTCGAACATAACATCTTTATACCAGGATTGACAGAAGATTTGGATACTTCATCATAATGAAAACTATGAATCAAGTTAAAACAAAGACCGTCACAAGATTAGCACTTGTATTGTCTTTCCAAATTTAGATTTTTATTGTAATTAATTTACTTAGTAAATATTATGGTGCACTATGCAAATTCTGTCAAGTTAAATTTTGTTTAGGAGAAATTTTAACAAAACATAAACTAATTGGTTTTTATATTTTTTTTTAACAGATTATAAGAAAATAAGTAGAATAATATAGTTCCATTGAGTAATTTAATCAATTTTTATCACATTTTATCTTAAATTGACTGGACTGATATCGTGAAATATAAATCTTGTCTAAAATTAAACGGATCCAAGATGGTGGCCGAGAATGAGTACAGAGGTCAAAATGAACACAGACCATCAATTTTTAGTTGTGGTCCCAAACAGTCATCTAGACTGATAGACAGATTATGGAAAGTAACGTGTCCATTTTTATTTATTTCTTTAACCCCAGATAAAGAAATAAATAAAAAAGGGCATGAGGTTGGGCGAGGTTTTAGTTTGTCAAATGTTTTGCAAGATAGCTTGCTTTAACTTTTTAAAGTAGTATTAGATAATTGCATATGGTACCAGCACTTCTAAATATTTTTTGTAAACGGAAAGTTAAAACACATAAATGGGTAAGTCAAAAAATGGAAAATTAAAAAAAAAATCAGAGTAAAAAGGCGAGTGTGAGCCATGGTTGATAATTGGGCCAATCATTAAGTTTTCGGTTATTTCACTTTTCCAAGAAGTAAAGGAAAAGTAAAAAAGGAAAGTAAAAGTAAGTATTTGGTGGAAATATAAATTTTATGAAGAAAATTTATCAATCACATATTTAAATATGCACAGTCGATAGAATGGACTTTTACACCCAAATGGCTGTTAAAATATTGGTTCAAGCCACAAATTTTAAAGCCATGTCATTACTGTGTAGTTTAAAAAGTTTGTTCAAACATAAGTATATGAAAAACATTCCTAACTGAGGTATGCTAGAGAACCCTGAAGTGAGTAGTTTGTTACATTCGACAACAATTCTTTGGAATGAAACATGACACAACCACTATATCCCTCGAGCGATTAATATTTACATAATTCCGACGTAAAGCAAAGCTAGAAAGAAAAAGTTTTAGGAAGAGTTTAGTTAGTAACTAGTAACTGGCTTTAAAAAATCTGGCTTTAAAAAATTCTATTTTTCATGTTTATAAATATTTACGTTTCAGTGTGGAAAAAAGTTCTTTAAATAGCTAAGTAAATTTACTAGAGCTATTGAATAAACCTAAACAAAAGGGGGCTTTTCAAGACAAATATTAATATTTAAGAACGTCATTGTATTTATATATTTCATAGGCTACTTAATACTTATCATTCCTCACTGCATCCTGCGCCTGGTATATATAGCAGATTCATGTCAAAATACCATTACAAGAATATCTTAAATGAAATTTCATTAAAATATAACAGTAAGGAATAAGTAATTTTATTGCAAATAAAGATAAATAAGAGCTAATATGTGCAACCGGGAATAATATATAACGTCTATGAGTACCTAAATATTGACACTAAAAGATTGGCATTTCTTGGGAAGGGAGAATTATAAAATGTTATGAACTTAATAGTAAGTAAGTACCATTATGGGATAAACTTAAAATTAGATTCGATAGATATATGTTAATTTAAGTAAGATTGTATATATAAATTAAATGTTTCCCCAAACCACACGTAGACCATTATCATCATTATACCTTTATCTACATAACAAAAGTCACACGGTTTATTCCAGTGGAGAAGACTTATCTGACTTACTTCATCATAGGGCCATTATAATATGCAGTTTTAAAAGTAAGAGAATCCTTTTTCAAAATACCTTAAAAAGTGGATGACAAAACGTAAAATACAATTGAATGCTGTTGTCGGATGCACCCAATCATATATCACTAATGGCGATTTTGCAAATTCCAACAGATATTTATATTATTTAAGATATTGGCAATGTCGTTCCTGGTATCATATCTTTTTATTTATTTTAACATAAAAAACACAAATTTTGAAAAATTGCGTGGGTAACGTAGCTATAGTGCGATGAAGTGAAGGTGAATATAACCATATTATAATATGGATATAAATATACCTCAAAAACAATTGCTGGCAGTTAAATCAGAGTTATAATTCACCGAGTGTCAATTTGGATTAGGAAGAGTTGTGCCTGTATGGTTGTCAGTTATGATTAACTGATGTATTCACAATGTTCGAAAATACATTAATTAATTTTTATGTAGAATTACTTTTCAATGTATAAAAAAGTAGAGATAAACTGAACAGTATTTTAAAAACCTTACCTAACCTCAGATAATTTATATATAATATATTTTTTAAATGTTTTGTTACTTTGAAACGAAAATATTATTATATATAAAAAAAGATATTATGATTTAATGGAAACATGAAATATGCTACCAAAACGTTTACCATCTTAGATTACATTAAAACTGAAACTCCCCCCTCATCATATTAACTTATTGAAGAATGTGTAAAACAAATTATAAATCACGCGTGATTCCAATATTTTCTACTTTTATTTTCAATGATATATTTAAAAACTATTACATGATTATATACTCGTATTACACAACAGAAAATCTCGTCAGCCCACATAACATCGTCGGAGCTGTGCTCCGGGGAGAGGGCAACTGGAGCTGTGTCCGGCATTATGTCTTCGGCCGAAAAAGGTCGACCTCGACCGGCCTTAATCCTCAGATTTACTGCTTTACCCACGGAGGTTGCCCTAGTGGCGTAATATCAAAGGCCTAGCCCGAAGTAATGTGCGAAACAGTTCCAGGCTAGTGTCCTCGGTGTTGAGGGTGGTGGTTTAGTCGGTAGTTCACAGGACTTCGAGCTCGTGGGACTCGTGGGCGTCCGACACTACTAAAGGGACAACGAACCCCTCAGTTTGCGTGAACGCATTCCACCTCCTACCCAAAAAAATCCATAACAGAACAAGAACTAGAGTAAGAACTGTAGGGTCTATCAAAGCTATAACATTAATGTGAGTCTCTGGATTTCTAAACTACATTATTATAATCCGATAATAAACTACTCTGATGGTTTGTGATTTTTACACGCGTTAAAACACTACCATATTATGTACAGTTTTCGTATAATTTTAATGGTAGATATTAATATTTCCATTAAGTCTGCTGTTTAATTCTATAAAGTCAAGCTCACTTGCTAAGCTAGTTTAAGAAGCGATTCTATTTATAAATGAGTTCTTTAATTTTTCTATTATTTAATTTTTTTATTGATTGGGCATCAGTATTAGTAAAGCATATGCTTTATAATAGACAGATTACTAGATCCTAAGGAGTAATTTCCTCCAAACTGTCGAGGATATTTAAATGATTTGAAGTTATTTAACTTTGTTAAATGAATTTAATTTTAAATTCATTTTTTAATATTACAATTTAAAATACAAATCTATTGAATGACAATTTGATTTTCCTTACTTCCTATCATCGTATTAATCCTTATTAATTGTATTTTACTCCTAATTAGGAAAATAATACCTTGAATCCCAGCGGGAGTAAAGAGGTAACGTTTCCCGGTCGCAGACAAAATAAACGCATAGGAATTATATGAAATCAAGAGTTCAAATCCAAGCGCCTTCAAATTTCCCCGCATACATGAAAATATTTTGCAACTCATCGGAGTTTAGGCGCTAACAGCCGATTAAAGACAAGGAAACTAGAACCACTACAACAGAGCAGAACAGCTGATGTTTTGTGAAAATAAAGTTTTTAGATTTTTAGGTTTGTAATGTATGTCTATTAATACAATACACTCAGTTTGTTCTTGTTACAATCATGTTTTTCGTTTCAATACGATGATTATTTTGTATTTCACATTTATTTATCCGTGCAGATGGGGGAAAATATCAAGTGTATCTGAAAGTTAAGTAAAATTGTCTGTCTTGTAGAAATCGTCGTTCTCGACAATTGTCTGCGCTAATAGTAACGCTAAGAATTTCACTCATTAGAAAATATTTTACTTTACTCCATCAACTCGCAAATAACTATTATTGTTGTGATTAAAAACGTTAGCATCCCTGTGGAATGATACACCATTTCAAAACGATGTTTGCCAATTTGTTCTACTTCCATGCATTCCTGAAACGATCATATTAGCTTTCAATTGATTCACGTAATTGCACATGAGGTAAAATCAAATTTTCCCATTCACTATATTTATCCTTTACATTATTTGTTCTATAATCATTATAATGGTTGAAATTAAATTTTCTGGGATCGAATTGAAGGTTAATTTTCAAATTTGTTCAAAAGGAAAAAAGTGTAAACGTAAAAAAAGATTTTACTAATTGTAAATTAGAAGGCTAGTGAATGAGATTTAACAGTTTTGCCATACGAAAACGATTAGACTACCCTTTAAATGTAGTTGCAATCTTTCTGTGATTCTTAAATAAACCTCCTGAAGAAAATTTATAGATGGTTAAAATCTGGTTGTAGCTTTCACAGGACTGTATGAAATGAACATCAAGCCCTAGCATATTCCTTTGCGCGGGAATCTTAAAAAGTGTTTAGTTATCCTCACATTTAGAAGTTTTGTTACTGGTTTTTATTTTTTTATTCAAAAAGTTTAGATAGGTATGTGAAAGATGGTCCTGTGTGGAAATTCGCCCGGAACAACGAGGTGGTTTAGCGGACAGGGCTTCGGCGCATCCCACACTCCACCCGTAAATGGATTTTACCTGTCTTCCATCAACAAACACCAAATAATCTTGTGGATTTAAAATTGTGAAATTAATCAAGACAAACATCGAATTATTTTTTATTTTCATAATAAACCCTTGTTAAAATGTGTTACAGAGTGCGTATTCTGTTCACACGTATTTTGTAATACGTGAGAATATTAATATTAATTTACAATTGCAGCTATGATTTAAAAAATAAATAAAATCATAGTTGTAATTAATTAAAAAAATATATAATAGTCTTGAGTTCATTCATAACAACGATGATGCTTTTTGAAATTGCCACTTCAAACATATTAAAATGTATATATTTCAATTGAAGTGAAACTCAATCCAATGATATTTTTACAATTACAAAGACACTCTCAAACTTTCTTGTCATCATTTAACTGCTAATATTTTTCAGCGGCTATGCATTCTCTTTAAAAACTAACATTATTAAATAGAAATCCTAGAAAATAGTTCTAAGATTTTTAATTCATGACTTTTGATCATATTGAACATTCATAACCAGTCCAATGCAGGCAGGGGGGATTATAAATTATTTATGACCCAGTAGAGCTTTTGCAGACTCAACACTTACTAAAACATGGAATTTTTATGCTCAGTTAGCATATTTCTGCAAATTAGGTCTAGTCTACATGCCTCTTCATCGAGACAGTTCTATTAATTCATTTCTTGAGAATATTTATATGTATTATTGATTATTTCTTAAATAACAGTTCATCAGTTAAAAAAATGATGAACACAAATACGAATAATATGTCTACCAAAGTGTAAACAAAACACAATTAGTTTTATGTAGATTTCTTCTTGATTAGTATAAGGGTTGTTCTACGAGACATTGTTTTACTTAATGTAAGACATAATAGTTGAATGTGTTGAGTAAGTAAAGAATAAAATTATTTATGAGGGAGACAATGTGTGTTTTACTCTCAAAGTACACACAAAACTTTCCTCTACCTGCAATAACAAATAAATACCCAATCAATAAACATCCATTATTTTCCATCACTTTTAACAAACCAATTTTTTTTGTTCTGCCATCAGCACCTGCGAATCGGCAACCTTTCATACAACGACGATCAGCTGATTGGTGTAGAATTCTTACACGTTTAATAACAACGTGCTGGTTATCATCAAAGATATTCTAATACGAGTATTCTTGCCCCTATAATCAGCTGTTGGCGCATGCAATCCGGTGAGATTCAACATATTTGTATGTCTGCGTAGACTTTTGAAGGAGCAAGATTTTTTAATTATTGAGTTCAATGTTATTCTTATGGGTTTACCTTTTATAAACGGGAGACTAATAATTTACTCACCTAGGTAGACAATACATAATTTTACTCACACATTACAGAGAGTAAAAAGCGTCTAAACATAGCAGGTTGGGAAAAATTTAATTTACATCATATTGTCTCCCAGCGAGTTTAAAGTGATTACTTTATTTCTCAGTGGGAGTAAAGTGATTACTTTGCCTTCCGGCTGGTGTCTAAGTAAACCCATAAGAATAATATTGACATCAATAACTATTAAAGAATCGAGCTCCTTAAAATTTCCACGCAGATATTAAAATATGCTGGAACTCAACAAATGCAGGTGCTAACAGCTGATTAAAGGTAAAGGCAGTAGTCTGTGCAGGAGGATAGCAGGGGTTTTTCCCATGACGTCATCAGCTGCGCCGACGGTCATGGGACCGTGACGTCATCAGTCCCGTGATCTGCATCTGTCACGTGATCAGTCAATCGAAAGATGACGTCATATTTTTAATTTCTAACCTCAATTACAGTACCTCGGATTATCCGGACCCCACATTATCCGGACCCCACATTATCCGGACCCCACATTATCCGGACCCCACATTATCCGGATCCACATTATCCGGACCCCACCAAAGATGGCGGCGCCCATGGGGTTGGCGCGCTTTTTTCCCGCGCAGCCGCCATTGTTGACGCGCGCGCGCTTTGTTTGGCGCGCTTTTTTTGGGTGTTTTTTTTTTGTGGAGAGTGACGTACGAGGAGGAGGGGTGTGGTAATGCGAAGAGGGTGACAGTGTTGGACGGCCCTCGAAGGCGCCCCCCGCCCCCGCCCCCGTCCCCGTGGACGTATTTCCGCCGATGGGATGGTGTAGTTCGATCGTTCGCTACTAGGTGGTGAAAAATTTCACACTGCCGTGGCCGGGTCTCGAACCCGGGTCTCTGAGTTGGCGTGCTTCCGCGCTAACCACTAGGCCAAGACGCTGTTGTTCTGTCTTAGTGATTTTGTGGTATATGAGAGGGTGAACCGAATTTAACTCGCGTTTCCCGCCGATGCGGCGGTGTAGTTCGTTCGTTCGCCACTAGGTGGTGTTTGCACTATATTGCCGACCTGTTCCTTGCCCTGCGGCGTGGCCGAAATTCCTAACCTCACTTTTTCCCGCCGGTGGTGGCGGCCGTGGCCCGCCAAAACGTGACACCGGGTTGACGTCACAAGGGTCTGCCCCCGTCCCTCGCTTCCGTCCCCTGTATCAGTGTTGGCAACTGTAGACAGTGAAAACATTCATATTTATGTAAATAACACAATATGTTGTGTTATATTATTCCCCTATAGCGTTATAATACTATATAAAGTGCAGTTAATCACATAGAGTATTAAAAGACATATATATACTATATGATATGCCGTGTATGTTACATTAGTCCTTTGTAATGTTATAATATTATATGAAATTTTAGTTAAAATTAAATAACTCGGGAATGGGCGAATTAATGTAGCTAAAATTTGGTATTTGGGTACTTCTTAGCCTCCTCTACCTTTTTTCAAGAACTTATACCCCCCTCTTACCCCACCCATCCCCTTTTTTTCTTCTTTTTCTTTTAAAATATGGCTAAAAATATGTAAAATCGTCGATATCTCGAAAACGGTTGGTCCTAGAGCAATTTTGGGCCCAAAAATCGACCCTCCGGGCATCCGACCTCATGGGGAATATGACTTTACCAAAAAAACTTAACATTTGTAACCTGTTTTGCATCCACCAAAAATGTAGGGGTAAATACCATGTAAAAATTTAAAGTTTAATAACTCAAAAACTGCTAGTCCGAATGCAATAAAATTTGGTACTTAGGTACTTCTTAGCCTCTTCTACCTTTTCCATAAACTTATACCCCCCTCTTACTCCACCCTCCCCCTCTTTTTGTTCTTCTCCTTCTCAAATATGGCTAAAAATATATAAAATCGGCGATATCTCGAAAACGGTTGGTCCTAGAGCAATTTTGGGCCCAAAAATCGACCCCCCTCCGGACATCCGACTTTATGGGGAATATGACCATACCAAAAAAACTTAACATTTGTAATGTGGTTTGCATCGACCAAAAATGTAGGGGCAATTATCATGTAAAAATTTAAAATTTAATAACTCAAGAACTACTTGACCGAATTTAATAAAACTTGGTATGTGGACACTTGTTAACTTCTGCTACAATTTGAAACATACTTATACCTTGTATTGTGGGTGAGTATCTAGATAATTGAAGGGGCTACATTTAAAAATTTAATATCTTAAGAACTAGGTGATGGATATTGATGTAACTTGGTGTATAGGTACATGTCAACTTATGCTAAGGCTTAAACTGGGTGTTGCAGATTGCATCACAGAAATTGAAGGGGCAAAAAATAAAACACTATATCTCAGAAATTAATTATTGGATTTTATTTAAAACTTGTATATGGGTATATTTGAGTCTCTACTACCATAGTCTGTACTTTTTTTATCATATATTGAGGTATTAAGTCATTAATTTAAATATTAATGGGAAATTAACATTTATTGTCTATAAAGGAAATGGATATTTAATAATTAATTTTGCTCTTGTAGCTTTTAAATAATTGTCATTTTGATTTGTGTAGTCAGTTTACTAGCATTGACTTGTGTAGTTAGTAGTATTGAAGTTACATGATCTATCTTGACTTGTGTAGTTATTCATGTACCAAGGGCCATTACTCATGCATCATGGGCTCTCACTATTAAAAGTGAAAAATTCCAGGCCCATCTTAAAAAGTATAGAATAATAGTTTATAATTATGATAAAAAAGGACGGGATGTTTACTTCTCTGGTGGTAATGAGGATGCTAAATTCAAAATTAATCTGTTGTTTCATGATGGGCATTATAATGTACTAACTAACTTAACTGCTGCGTTTGTCTGCCATTATTTTTGTGAAGCCTGTCATATTCCCTATAATAACAAAGGTGACCATCGATGTTCTAATCGGAGTCTTTCGTGTCATTCTATTTCTTCACCCTATAAAATTGAAAATGGAGGCATAACCTGCCGCTTTTGTAAGCGCTTTTTCAAAAATGAACGGTGTTTTATAGCTCACCAGGGTCAGATTTGTAAGATTATACAGCTTTGTCATAGTTGTAAAAAATTAGTTTTCCCAACCAAATGTAAGACAGCCCATGTATGTGGAGAGGTTTACTGCCAGTCATGTGAGGATTTTAAGGATCCAAAACATCAATGTTACATTCAAGTTGATCGGAGATGTCCAAAAGACCGTGATTTTTTGTTTATTTTCTTTGATTTGGAGACTCGTCAGGATGAATTTCTTCCCTGTGACCCTGAAATGAAAGTTCACAAGGTCAATTTATGTGTTTCTCAGCAGTATTGTTTCAAATGTATCAATGGTGGGGAGTGTGAAACTTGTTCAGAGAGGCAAAGAGTATTTGAGGAGGATCCAGTAAAACAGTTCATGGAGTATGTAATGGAAGTGAGAAAACAATTTAAAAATGTATCCATAATTGCCCATAATGGCCAGGGTTTTGATTTTCAGCTTGTATTGGAGTATATCATGGAAGAGACTAAATTCATACCAAACATCACTCCCCGGGGAACAAAGTTAATACTGATTGAAGTTGCCAATGTACGGTTTATAGATTCACTTAGCTATTTCCCCATGGCCCTCTCTGCACTCCCCAAAGCTTTTGATCTGCCTCCCGAAAGAAAGAAGGGCTATTTCCCTCATTTGTTTAACACTCTGGTCAATCAAAATTATGTAGGTCTAATCCCAGAAAAAAGTATTACTGTCCAGAGTCAATGTTTGAAGAGACCCACTTAGCTTTTGAGAAATGGTATGCTGATCAAGTTGCTAAGGACTACCGTTTTGATTTTAGAAAGGAGTTGTTAGAGTACTGTATATCAGATGTAGAGATTTTGGCACAAGCTTGTATTAAATTCAGAGCTTTGCTTCTTGAACAATGTAATGTAGATTCATTTCTAGAATCAATTACCATAGCAAGTACCTGTAACTTGGCTTTTCGCCGTAATTTCCTAAAACCTAATACTATTGGCTTGATCCCTAAAAAAGGTTACCGTTGTTCTGATACTCGGTCAGTGGCTGCCATACAGTGGCTAAGCTGGGAAGAAGAAAAGCGTGGAGTGAGAATCGAATATGCTGGGCGAGGAAAAGGAGTTAGGATTTCTGGCTCAAAAGTCGATGGATTTGACGGAGAGCGAATCTATGAGTTCCACGGGTGCTCCTGGAATGGATGCCCCAAATTTTTCCCTTACAACAGAGAGATTTCACTGTAGGAGGATCCCTCTGATTCACTACATTTGAGGTATGAAAGGACTTTGAAAAAATGGAAAAACTAGGCAATGTAATACAAATGTGGGAGTGTGAATTTAATCAGTTGAAGAAAGATTAGAAATTAAATCACTTGAATCAGCTTTCAATTTTGAACACTTTGCCCTTAAATGCTAGAGATGCTTTCTTTGGGGGTAGGACAGGGAATGCAAAAACCTACTACAAATGTGAAGAGGGAGAGACAATCCAGTATGTAGACGTGAGTTCCTTGTATCCATTTGTTAATAAATATTGTAAGTATCCCATTGGCCATCCCACAATTTACATAGGGCATAATGAATGCCAAGAAAGAGGTTTGAAGGTTGACGGGCTGCTTGAATGTAAGATACTCCCCCTTCTGATCTCTACCATCCTGTTCTTTCAGAAACTATACAGAGACTAACCAACTGAATAAATCAACTTGACTTTAGTAAATGTTTTAGCTTAACATCCACTTACTTTAAAGAATTTCTTGTGCACACCTAACATATACCATTCAAAAGTAAAACTTCGTAAGAAGATAGTCTCATACAAGCCGTATTCACTAACTAACACTGTAAAAATACGATAATCGAAGGGAGCGCCGTGTCGGTGCTCCCTTCTTCCGTTCCGTTGCCTCATATATTTGACCTTGAACATGGACAATTTTACTATCGAATATTCATATAGAGACCAAGCAACTGAATAAATCAATTAGGTTTACTGTTACGTTACTCTCTCTGCACAAAAATCATATGATAAGTATATTTTGACTGAGGATCAACTTTATTTCAGCTGTAGTAAATGCACATTTATTGATGGGTTGGAGATTTCTATAGGTTTAAAATTATTGATTTAGAGTGCTCAATTTTCACACCACGGTAGGTATCCTTAAATAAGCATGGCGCGTTTTTTTTATTATAGTGAGTTTCCCCAGTAGGCCTAATCTCACTCTTTTTTGGATTATTTGTTTTTATTTCTCATGCACTCTGGTCCGTTCGAAGGTGTAGCCTAGAATTTTCAAAGTTCTAGACGCCACAGTCTACTAAGCCCTTGTTCCACATTCATACCGGGCATTTCAAAGAAGTAGCTCAAGTTCTCCTCAAACCTGAGCACCTCAATTTACTAAACCCTTGATTCACATTCACACCGGACCTTTAGTCCTTGTCTGTGACAGACGCAGGAAATCATTTTCTAAGGCAGCTAAGCCAACCTGCCATCCCCATATGGACTTACCAGGGGTTAGCCCTGCAAAAATGTGGGTGTCTGTCCACAGAAGAAGCTTTCAAGACTCAGCTTCGTACACACCCATCACTGGGGATGTAAGGAAGGTTACTGGGTAGGTGCCCAACGCTCTTTGGACACATGCTGTAACTATCGAGGCATGTCGGGCAATCGCTACAAGATTTTTTTGTTCAAGTAAAAGACAAGGTATGCATAGGTCTTTGGTCCGCCAGAGACAAATTCCACAATATAAGAGCCTGGGCCATAGCCTGTCAACTCATCTATCATCTCCCCAAGGTAATCTCCTGTTGGTACTCTGTACAAGTCTTCCCGGAAGTAATAGATACAACTATCAGTGTCATAGTAGAGAACTTGGTCACCTAAGGCTTTTAAATGTTCATACAAAGTTAATCTAGCATGTGCTGTAGTATAAGGAGCAATCACAACATTCACAGTTTTAAGTGACTCACTAGCCTCATCTACATTTTGCCAATTGACTAATAGTACTTCTTCATTTATTATCTCAGCACATTTTATAATACTTCCAGGCTGAGTTATTAACGCAAAAAATCCTTAGAGTTCCTAACAAGCGAAGTTCTTGTCATATTTTCACGCTGGCCAAATTTTCCCCAAAAACTGTTTAGGTACTGACCTTAGTCCCCCATTTTTAGCAATTTTATCTTTTTGTAATTGAATACCTTCATGTTCTAAAAACTTTGAAATATACAGGTCCTTGTCCTTTTCTGTCTGGCACCAAGAAGGGTAGCCTGATGCTTCTTGCTTTAATTTTAGAAACTTGTTAATAAAATCAGTAAAAAGTCCGCCTTCCTCATATGTAGTCATCTCATACTCCCATAGCCCATACATTTCTAAAGTAACGTACCCTTTCTCTACTGCCTTTCTGATTTCATACATGGTCCAAGTTCCTACTAATGCTCTCTCCTCTCTTTCATGAAAACATTCACCTTTGTGTAACATTTCACCACAAGTACGACATAGAACAAACATTAACTTATCATGAAGGCGCGTTGAAAGAACAGGATGGTAGAGATCAGAAGGGGGAGTATCTTACATTCAAGCAGCCCGTCAACCTTCAAACCTCTTTCTTGGCATTCATTTTGCCCTATGTAAATTGTGGGATGGCCAATGGGATACTTACAATATTTATTAACAAATGGATACAAGGAACTCACGTCTACATACTGGATTGTCTCTCCCTCTTCACATTTGTAGTAGGTTTTTGCACTCCCTGTCCTACCCCCAAAGAAAGCATCTCTAGCATTTAAGGGCAAAGTGTTCAAAATTGAAAGCTGATTCAAGTGATTTAATTTCTAATCTTTCTTCAACTGATTAAATTCACACTCCCACATTTGTATTACATTGCCTAGTTTTTCCATTTTTTCAAAGTCCTTTCATACCTCAAATGTAGTGAATCAGAGGGATCCTCCTACAGTGAAATCTCTCTGTTGTAAGGGAAAAATTTGGGGCATCCATGCCAGGAGCACCCGTGGAACTCATAGATTCGCTCTCCGTCAAATCCATCGACTTTTGAGCCAGAAATCCTAACTCCTTTTCCTCGCCCAGCATATTCGATTCTCACTCCACGCTTTTCTTCTTCCCAGCTTAGCCACTGTATGGCAGCCACTGACCGAGTATCAGAACAACGGTAACCTTTTTTTAGGGATCAAGCCAATAGTATTAGGTTTTAGGAAATTACGGCGAAAAGCCAAGTTACAGGCACTTGCTATGGTAATTGATTCTAGAAATGAATCTACATTACATTGTTCAAGAAGCAAAGCTCTGAATTTAATACAAGCTTGTGCCAAAATCTCTACATCTGATATACAGTACTCTAACAACTCCTTTCTAAAATCAAAACGGTAGTCCTTAGCAACTTGATCAGCATACCATTTCTCAAAAGCTAAGTGGGTCTCTTCAAACATTGACTCTGCTCAGTAATACTTTTTTCTGGGATTAGACCTACATAATTTTGATTGACCAGAGTGTTAAACAAATGAGGGAAATAGCCCTTCTTTCTTTCGGGAGGCAGATCAAAAGCTTTGGGGAGTGCAGAGAGGGCCATGGGGAAATAGCTAAGTGAATCTATAAAAATTTAAATTTTAAATTTTTACATGATAATTGCCCCTACATTTTTGGTCGATGCAAACCACATTACAAATGTTAAGGTTTTTTGGTATGGTCATATTCCCCATAAAGTCGGATGCCCGGAGGGTCGATTTTTGGGCCCAAAATTGCTCTAGGACCAACCGTTTTCGAGATATCGCCGATTTTATATATTTTTAGCCATATTTGAGAAGGAGAAGAACAAAAAGAGGGGGAGGGTGGAGTAAGAGGGGGGTATAAGTTTATGGAAAAGGTAGAAGAGGTTAAGAAGTACCTAAGCACCAAATTTTATTGCATTCGAACTAGCAGTTTTTGAGTTATTAAACTTTAAATTTTTACATGGTATTTACCCCTACATTTTTGGTGGATGCAAAACAGGTTACAAATGTTAAGTTTTTTTGGTAAAGTCATATTCCCCATGAGGTCGGATGCCCGGAGGGTCGATTTTTGGGCCCAAAATTGCTCTAGGACCAACCGTTTTCGAGATATCGACGATTTTACGTATTTTTAGCCATATTTTAAAAGAAAAAGAAGAAAAAAAGGGGATGGGTGGGGTAAGAGGGGGGTATAAGTTCTTGAAAAAAGGTAGAGGAGGCTAAGAAGTACCCAAATACCAAATTTTAGCTACATTAATTCGCCCATTCCCGAGTTATTTAATTTTAACTAAAATTTCATATAATATTATAACATTACAAAGGACTAATGTAACATACACGGCATATCATATAGTATATATATGTCTTTTAATACTCTATGTGATTAACTGCACTTTATATAGTATTATAACGCTATAGGGGAATAATATAACACAACATATTGTGTTATTTACATAAATATGAATGTTTTCACTGTCTACAGTTGCCAACACTGATACAGTGGACGGAAGCGAGGGACGGGGGCAGACCCTTGTGACGTCAACCCGGTGTCACGTTTTGGCGGGCCACGGCCGCCACCACCGGCGGGAAAAAGTGAGGTTAGGAATTTCGGCCACGCCGCAGGGCAAGGAACAGGTCGGCAATGCAGTGCAAACACCACCTAGTAGCGAACGAACGAACTACACCGCCGCATCGGCGGGAAACGCGAGTTAAATTCGGTTCACTCTCATATACCACAAAATCACTAAGACAGAACAACAGCGTCTTGGCCTAGTAGTTAGCGCGGAAGCACGCCAACTCAGAGACCGGGGTTCGAAACCCGGCCACGGCAGTGTGAAATTTTTCACCACCTAGTAGGGAACGATCGAACTACACCATCCCATCGGCGGAAATACGTCCACGGGGGACGGGGGCGGGGGCGGGGGGCGCCTTCGAGGGCCGTCCAACACTGTCACCCTCTTCGCATTACCACACCCCTCCTCCTCGTACGTCACTCTCCACAAAAAATCACCCAAAAAAAAGCGCGCCAAACAAAGCGCGCGCGCGTCAACAATGGCGGCTGCGCGGGAAAAAAGCGCGCCAACCCCATGGGCGCCGCCATCTTTAGTGGGGTCCGGATAATGTGGATCCGGATAATGTGGGGTCCGGATAATGTGGGGTCCGGATAATGTGGGGTCCAGATAATGTGGGGTCCGGATAATCCGAGGTACTGTAATTGAGGTTAGAAATTAAAAAAATGACGTCATCTTTCGATTGACTGATCACGTGACAGATGCAGATCACGGGACTGATGACGTCACGGTCACATGACCGTCGGCGCAGCTGATGACGTCATGGGAAAAACCCCTGCTATCCTCCTGCACAGACTACTAAAGGCTTACAGCGGAATTGTAAGACAATGGTCATATTGTAACTATTCCTGTGGCAAGATATTTAAAACTACATCAATTTAAATATACTGTGTAATCGTATACTTACTTACATTTACATTTACTTAATACATTTACGATTTTAAGACATGTAAAATGACGGTAATTTAAGCCTAAATGTCGGGTATTGTGTCAAAACAAATGTAAAATTTCTTTGGATTTTGATTTCGGTTTAAAGTGATATTTAAAAAAAAACTCAAGGCAATTGCCCAACGACATAGAGCATGGAACAAACAACATAATACCTAGAAATCTTACACTTCCTGAAACCAGCACCATACTATGGGAATTGACTAAATACATATAAAAGAGTGAAAATCAGCCGGGAGGCAAGCTTAAAAATATTTACGTCACGGGTCGTGACGTCATCAATATGGCCGCTCAGCCAACTTAATAATGTCACATATCTCGGAAACCACTCAACCGATTTTGACGTGAGACAACTTATTTGAAAGGTCTAATCATTATCTATAATAATGGTTATTACACTTTCAGCGGTAAAATCAGCGGATTTTGAGTAATTTGCAAAATATTAATTTTTTATCAACATTTGTATTGTGATGTATTTAAATTAAAATGAATAATAAAATATTCCCGTTGCAGCAGACCTGCATACTCAGCGAATTTCAAATGCTTAAATAAATCATTCAGATGGGGCCACGAATAAGTAAAATTTACGTAAATCCCAAAATGAGAATACAACAATTTTCTCCATAAGAATAATATGGGAAATGAGTATGCAGATTTGCTGCTAGGGGAATGTAAAATTGAGAGATTTTTTGCCATAATCCAGTAGATATCAACTAAATGAAGCCATTTACAAAGTTTCATGCAGATATGTCGAGAAATAAGCAAGATATAGAATTTTTTTATTTCCTGTAAGTTAACATTGGGACAACATACTGTGATAACCTTATAGGAACTGAATACAATTATATATCTCGCTTATTTCTTAACATATATGAATGAAACTTTGTAAATGGCTTCATCTAGTTGATGTCTACTGGATTATGGCAAAAAGTTTCTCAATTTTACATTCCCCTGGCAGCAAACCTGCATTCTCATTTCCCATGTTATTCTTATGGAGAAAATTGTTGTATTCTCATTTTGGGATTAACGTAAATTTTACTTATTCGTGGCCCCATCTGAATGATTTATTTAAGCATTTGAAATTTGCTGAGTATGCAGGTCTGCTACAACGGGAATATTTTATTATTCATTTTAATTTAAATACATCATAATACAAATGTTGATAAAACATTAATATTTTGCAAATTACTCAAAAACCGCTGATTTGACCGCTTAAAGTGTAATAACCTTTATTATATATAATGATTAGACCTTTCAAATAAGATGTCTCACGTCAAAATCGGTTGAGTGGTTTCCGAGATATGTGACATTATTAAGTTGGCTGAGCGGCCATATTGATGACATCACGACCCGTGACGTAAATATTTTTAAGCTTGCCTCCCGGCTGATTTTCACTCTTTTATATGTATTTAGTCAATTCCCAAAGTATGTTGCTGGTTTCAGGAGGTGAAAGATTTTTACACTTGTTCCACGCACTAACAGGGGCTTAACGATAAATAAAGGAAAATATATGAAACATTTTTTGAAAACCCTTGGAAATGTCACAAGTAATAATACCAAAGCGCCAGTCATTGGATCCAACCAACTGCGGCTGTGCTTCTAATCTGATTATGTCTGCTTAATTGACAGTCGAGCCAAACTGATGTTATTTTTCGTTACTTCAAATCCACTCAAACACAAACTAGTTTCTTTAAAATATGATTGGAATCCTCCAAAATCCAATAATTAAGTGACATTAGGTCTGCTAATGCGATCGTTTTCAGAGTTCGATAGTTTTCAAAGGAAACTTTTAAATACATAAATAGTCTACAATAACGATTAGTATGCTGCACACTTGAGGGAACGATTCTATTCACTAAAAACACGCCCGTCTCAGTGTATTAGTTAACACTGATTAAAATTTAGGTTTAAATAACGCCTTGTTTGGCTCAATCCTTTAACTACAGCGAGTAATCTTGATTGAGAAAACAAGTAGTTATTGAAAACAAATCAAGAGTCGTAAATCAATTATAGAAAATTTCTTCATCATTATCACCATTGCTTAACAATACTTACTAATCAAATAATTCAAAACTAAGGGGTTTAATTGCTTTAAAATGCAATACAATACGTATTATAATCTGACTGAATACAGTTTAAAAGTATATGCTAACTGATGATATACTGTATATCCAATAGATTATACAGCGTTGAACAATAATAAATATAGACAACCCTCATTGATTGTGAGGTAAAAGAAAAAACAAAAGATTATATCTTCGGGAAATAACTTTATTCCAACCAACCTACTTCTTTTATTTAAGAAGAATTCCAATGCGATTTCGTTTTATTATAAAGTTTAATCTCATAGACGTTTCAACTTTTCTGTAAGGGTAAGTTTGCCTGTCATAATCCCTTATTTTGGAAGAGCACCGACTTTGGTTAAACAAAACTAATTACCATTTTTGTTGAATTTTAATTCGAATATCGATATTTTTGAAGCAAGTAAATACAAAAGTTAAAAAATGGATTCATATTTAGTTGGTAACATATCACAACTTTCGTTGGTTTGATGATTACTTTTATGGTGGATAATATAAAGTTAGAGGGAAACATTTTATAATTGCTGCTTCAAAAAAATCTATACCAAATTTGAATTTTAGAAAAAAAAAACAAATTAACCCATTAATTGTTTATAAGTTTTTGATTATTTTCATACTAAATAACCCATTTTATTGGTTGTCTTATTATTATAAGAAAATTGGAGAGAAAAATATTTGTAACTAGTGATTGTTTCATTACTTAAGCTATTTTTACGTGAAGGAGATTTTAGGGAGAACCTCATATTTGCTATATAGGTATATTTTAGCATATTACAGGCTAAGAAGCAAAGCAGAATTTAACAATATTTATCACGCTACAGCATACGAGTATTTCAATGAATTTGTTTTCAATCAATTGCGATCATACATTAGGATAAGCGCCGAGTCGTGTGGCTTCCACAACATGTGAGAAACTTGTGGCACTCTCAGTGGATTCCAAGTGAATTCCACACAAGTTATGCGGCTGCAATGTATATTAAACATTCTCTGTCGTCTAGCTAAATGAGTTTCAAATCGTTGTCAACTGTTTTTAGTAGTTTATATTATTTACTTTTTTAAATCACGATAGCCCGAATTTTACATAAACAGTCTTAAACCGTTTACAACTTTAATTTTTCTTATAAATAGACCTACTGGGTTTTAATTATTTAGATGGTGCCATTTTAGGTTTCCATTTATTATACAGATTGCAGTATTTTAACTGTTGTGTTGACTTAGGAGTTTTTATATACTCTCAAAGGACTTATTACATTGAGTTTGAAATAAATTTTGATATAAGGTTACGTTGTTAGCAGATGTATAATTACGGTCACTTATACATTTATTCCAAAAAGTTCTAAGGTTTTTAAGATTAACGTGAAGTAGATAAATATTTCCAATAACGTGGTGGTGAGTGTTATTAGCTTTATCAATTATGTTAACGAATTTTTCCATAGTTTATTTACGTCAATGGTAACGTATACGTTACCAATAAGTTATTATTCGTTATACGTTACAAATAACATAAATAATGGTAATTTTAAATAACTGACAATTGTTTTATCCTCAATGGCAACTTATTTTTTGTTCGTAAAATTACTTTCTTAAATATAAGCCAAACAAGGAGCTCCCTATGAAAAATCATGATAAGTAATAACAATGACTTTATACCTAAAAGGGAACTGCTTGTGCTTACTTATGTTTTTAAGCCAGAAATTGAGCACTCACGGTATTAGTTTGGCACTCGTCACCAGAGATTGCGCCAAGAGTGTGATTTTAAGCTGAAGATTTGTATTCCTAAAATACAGGCTAAGAATCAGCCTTTTTTTAGAGCAATAGTTCGACATTTTTGAGAGCAATAGTTTGTGTTTTAGTGGATCCATTTTTGCTTCTACCAGGCTATAATATGGTATAGGGTTAACAAGGGAATTATATTTTAAAACATTAAATATAGGAGTGCAAAAGAGAGGTATTTTTCATTTCTTTAATGCCTCTGCCAGAATGTGCCAATTTTTGTAACATATGAACGTGGCTTTCGTGGTTTGTTGTTTCTTATTTGTTGGCTCTAAAATTAAACATTGCTTTGTCTATCTATTTTTCTTTATAATCAATTGTAAAAATATATTCTTCATTGTTTTAATCTAAAATTATTGTTCATCAATTGATTTGCACGGGAAAATTATTTGTATATATAAGATGCTTTCCCCTTTCACATTACTTTAATTACGGCCAGAAAGGCCCAATATTTTGAAAGTTATTAAAGACTTAGTAGACCTATTAATGAATAAGGATATCCAATATATGTAAACACTAAGACATTACATTTTGGAAGATTCCAAAGACATTTTTGAGAGCAATAGTTTGTGTTTTAGTGGATCTAGAGTAACACAATTAAAAGCCATATCAGATTGGCTCGACTGTCAACTGAGCAGACAGTTATCAGATTAGAGGCACAGCCGCAGTTGGTTGGATCCAATGACTGGTTGATGAACTGCATTACTGCTTGTGACATTTCCAAGGGTTTTCACAAAAAGTTTCAACGTTTCACCCTAACTTATGTACCTTTCAATTTCATATATATAGATTAACGGTTCAAGAAATTATATTACATTAAGTATTTTGATGTTCTCATCCAGGATATGATAATTTTATCAGGTATGAAGTAAAACGTAATATTTCAAAATATTTATGTGAAAATGGATTCAATGAGGTTTTTATCACGAATAAATTAATAATTGTGTTTTAGAAAATCATTTAGTTTTATTTTGAAGGAAGTTAAGAGTTTTTTAGAGCCAGCAACGTGGGACGGTCGACCCTATAATTTATTCCCCAGCAGTGTTCGCCGGGCGGGCAACAGCTGTGTCAATAGCCCAGTGTTTTACGACGTGAAAATGATTTTCGGCAGGTAAAACACTAGCGATATTTTTGCCAGTTTCATAAAAACTATTGGTTTATTTGAAATAATTTGATGTAATGCCAACAAAAACATCGTTTTAGTACAAAGAATGTTTTTTTTATAAAATAAAAAAAAACTTTATTTGCAAAAATGCAAATGTACATTAATTATTCAGAAAGGTCTCCGCCAACTGTTTGCTTATGTTGGCTACTAACAAACGATATAGAAATAAAACTAGTTTACCTAACATAAAACAACCTAAGACTACATGGGGAGTTGATAGAGCAAGTTATACTTACGAATACTATAATCACGTCAAATAAATTCAAGTGACTCGTTATTACAAACGTCTGTCAAGTGTATAATCCAAAAGACACTAAAACGGGTAGATGTGCTAACGTAAATAGAGATGATGTGTCAATTTGTTATTCTTAAAACTATTGTTTTGAATTTTTAAATTTCAGTTGGAATGCTATTGAAAAAATTTGGTTCTAAAAAAGAAATGATCTCCATGGAATTTTTTGAATTTTTCTTCTTTTTTATTGCCTTGCCAATCGACTTCTGATAGCGTAAATGCGAAAAATCAGATTTGTTGCATTGTTACATCTTCTATGGAAAAATATTATAATTGTTATAATTTCTGTTTTGCGTTTTAGCTGTCAGCATATTGTTTTCATTTAGGAGTAATATTTGTGTTATATTTAATATTAATTTAGTAAAGATAGCTGTATTAGAACTTTGTTCTGTAGCTGTCAAATAAAAGCATGTAATAAATAAATAAATATTTGTAGGACTTTGAAAACAATTGATTTGACCCTCCAACATTTTAATCCCTTACCTTTGAAGTCAAAGAATTAACCTGTTTAGCAAAACTTACAATCGTGTGTATATATAAAATGCTGAAAATTCTGGTTTGCTGTGGTCACCACTATTTCCTTTGCCATCTCCATTTCCTTTGCCACCTCCATTTCCTTTGCCACCACCATTTCTTCCTCCTCCCACCAGTCTTTGCTCTGCTGTGATTGGGTGTGGACGTGCTCTCTTCTGATTGGTGAAATGTATCCTTACTGTGTAAGTTGAGTTCTTGTTTTGTTTTCAGCACCAGTGTTTCAACTGCTTATTACATTTATCTATTTTAGCTATGTTTTTCCAGGTTCTCCTGGTTGTGTGACACTATTCGTTCTTTTTCACCCGAAAACGGGAACAGATCTCAGATCCCGAAACGACGTTTACTAATCACTTGTTTTTACTAATCAGTGTTGGCAAATATCCGTTTTAATCAAAATCGAAACTTAAACTCAGCATCACAGATATGCCAACAAGCAACAATGAATTTCAAACAAATAATTTAAGTCAACGCAGAACGTAATAAGTTGGGAAAATTGACTTCGGCACCATTCATAAGGCAGTTAAGAGGCCAATAAGGATGAAAAATGTATAGCTGTTGACAGGTCGTAGCTCGTTTATAGGGTGGAGAGCCCAAAAATACTTTGGATCTCAATTTATCAACATTGATGATTGGGCTCCCGTGAACCTTATATTAAGTGTTTTAAACTGTTAAGTACTATCGTTTTATTAAAAACATGTTAAGGCTGCAAAACAAAAACTGCATTGGTTTTTCTTTTTAACAATCAACCGAGTTTTGCAACCGGACAGCATAAACAAGGAATCCGTCTTATGAATGTGTTCTTTATTTAGTTGAACCTCTCTATCATATTTTCCACTAGTTGTTCTTTTTATTTTAGGAAAACAATATATAATCTAATTGTCCCATTGTCTGATTTTAGAAACAAAATTAAATTCCAGTTTTTTACCCGAAATAGGCTATAAAAACAAAATTTTAAATACAAAAATCGCATACTGTACATCTTTTATCCAAGAACGTTTCTTTAAACTGAAATGCTATTATAGAAAAAAAAGAGTGTAATGTTGACTATAATAACTGAGACTAATTTTGTGTGTCTAATTTTATGTATATGAACACTTCGTCTAAGTATGAAATAAAATAACTGCCAAATTTCTTATTAAAAACTCTTAAAGACATGAAGAGTCTTTCAAATCTTAATTGGAGAAGTTAAGGTAAGAACGGATTACAGTAAGAAGTTATTAGAGTTAATAAACTACTTAAAGAAGTTAAGATGATGGGTGACAAAGGAGGAATGACTAAAGTAAACTTCGCTTAAATCTGTTTTCGGTTTTTAACAGAAAAAGGAAAACTCAAACAACAGTTAAAATTTTAGAAAACATTGGCCTCAATTTGTCTTACATTGTAGTTCAGGAATAGTTGTTTCGCTTTACGTTTTGACAACAGACTTATCGAAAGTGATGGACAAACGTCATACATGTTATTGCTGAAAGTTATGTCATGAATACTAGGGTTTTCCCTATATATATATACCATATACATACACCATATACCTAATTATATAACGTATATATACCTTATATTACTAGTATATATACCAGCAGATACCCGCGGCTTCGCCCGCTGAAAGGATAACATTGTTTAGTATATCCGTTATATGTAATGTGAAATTATATAAAATTATTTAATAAACGGATTGATTTTAATCATTTATCTGAACTATCAGTTTTAGAGCATTTTAAGCACACCCTTAAAGCTGCAGATAGTGATTCCACCCCAGATTGAAAAGAGAGTGTGAAATGTTTCCTTGATTCCTCGATAAAAATATTGAATTTTTGCAACTAATTCATTATTGAACTTTTGAAATTGGGTTTCTATTAGATAAAAAAAATTGGATTACCACTTCAGAGGTTCAAACCAACAACTTTCATTGCACTGCGCTCTCGCCCAAATCCTCTCGGCCAATTTATCTCATGAGAATATGAGGCATATGAAATGAAACATAACAACATAATAGCTAACAAAACTAACATTACTAGGGGCGAACTCTAGATTCGAAAAACACGAGGAGCCTAAGTGGTATCTGACCAATATATAGTATATAGCCGTATTAGTTTTGTACATTTATTATTTTATTAGATAAAATTTATATCTTTTTGTCTCTTGAAAACATTTGTTACTTCCGTCCATAACTATGATTTAATCATAACTCAAAAAGGGCCGCCATTTTTAATGTTATACTTTACCTTATTTTAGCTTTTGAAAGAGAATATTTTAAAATCCTTCCTTAGTACACGCATCTAGATATTGGGATTGTTGTCATTTTTATTGGTTTTTGATCAAAATGAATACCCTTGAGATCAAAAATTCAAGAAAATAATAATTCCTGGAATACCATGGTTTGATACATAAATGCTAAATTTCATGACAATCAGACCATTGGATCCGTCGCAAACAGATGCCACTCCGAAATTTTTTTAGGATCCGGGAAACACTAAAACAAATATTTCCAAAATTCAAATCCAAAGATTTTTCTAAAATAATACTTCCTCCTTATGTCTATTGGAGGGAGAAAGTAATAAACTGTATCAGCAAACGTGAACATAGTTTCTCCCTTTAAGCATCTAAATCAAGAAAACCTATTCAATGAAATAAAATAAAAACTACATAAAAATTCACAAATACAGAGCAAATTTTATCAAAATCGGTTATTAACGGAGATATCGGTTAGAATACTGCTTTTACCGAAAACTGAAAATATCAATTATATCCGCTACCAGTTGACGTAGACTAATAATTCAAAATACTGGATTATTTATTTTTTCAAGCCGAGTTCAATAGTTACAGGTAAATTTTCTGAAAAAGTAAAAATGTTTGTGAAATAAAAAATAATTTTTAACACTAAAATTTTTATAATTTTAGAACCTGCATTTTACATACATTTGGGTGGTGTCATTTTGTTTGGCATCTTAAGCACTACAAACCAAGAAATTTTTATCAAAATCTTAGAGCCGATTTGAGAAATTTGGATTTTTGCGTTTTTTATGGGTACTTTATAAGATAAATACCCTTAAAAATCAAATGTTCTAAATAAAACGCCTGGAAATATCATGGAATCATAAATACACGCCAAATGTCAAGAAAATCGGACCACCGCACCGGTGTCGCCTCTAGCTCTGTTTACTTACACACATACCATTCACACATACCTACACACATCCACACACATACAAATCCACACGGAAGGTTAGCCACCACTCCGAAAACCTCTTTTTTGGAATCAGGGAGCACTAAAACAGATATCTCCACTAACAACCAAATTCGAAAGTTTTGGGATTCGATCAGTACTTTTTCATGTGCTAAGTATAGGGGGGAAAAGTAATAAAGAGCAATTAATAACATAAATTCCTTGTTTAACCCTTAAAATTTGAAACGATTTAGTTTCAATCAAACTAGAGTAAAATTTAATCTTTGTACGTCAAAAAATGATATTTAATGAAAAGAACAAGAAAAGTATGAATTTAATTTTGATTTGAAAATCTCTAATGTAGAGTTTAGTACGGTAATAAGGATTCATAAAGGATAAGACAAAAAACTACAATTGTTAATTCACGTTTTAATCAGTGCATCAATCGGATGGGAATGGACTAATCGATTCCGGCGGTTAATCTCATTTAAATTACAAATATTTGGCTTATGATGTATGAGAATGGGATAACACAGAGCCTTTTAAATGATTGCAGTAATTGATTGTTTATCCATAATCGAGTGTTTGGTAATCTTGATGGATCGGTTCTGTCAATAATAATCATTGAATGATGCCCATTATGATTATTTTTAATACTTTAGTAAAAAAAGTATTTTATTAAAAATAGAAGGTGGTTATAAGTGATTGGAAACATTTTAAAACGTTAATACCCCCGTCGCAGCAGACCTGCGTACTCAGCGAATTTCCATAGGATTTATTTTGTATATGAGCATTCAACTTATGTAAAGGAAAATATCGTTTGAATGTTTTGTAAATAATATATTTAAAACTTATACTTAATCATTCATAAGCTTGAGACATGAGAAAAATTTACAAGGGGATCACATTGTTTTTTTAGTAATATATACACGTTTTGTATTTTATAAGTTCTTAGCCTTTTAATTTTCAATAAATGTAGACTTGTTATAGTACATAAATGTCAGCAAACATATAATCTATGAACTCAAAATACTGAAAAAATAATATAATCTCATGAACAAATTACATTCAATCATATGGTTAATTTTATAAATAAAACATCCCTATTAGTTGCAGCAGACCTGCATCTCCAGCCAATTAAAAAACATAGTATCATTCCTTAGGCTTGTAAACATACCATATATTATGCTACATATTCAGGAAGTCTAGACCAAGACATCCCCCCCCTCCCCCAATGCACATAGTTTCTTCATAAAACTTAAAAATAATTTGCATTTTTAATATAGTATATATTTTTTGCAAAATCACGATCAATGAACTCTAATTATTCAAATAAACACAAATAAAATATACATCACCTGAAAATTTAATCATATGTTCAGAATTTTATTTTTTTTAATATCTTTAATCAGGGTGACTATTAGTCTAAGAGCCAGTGGCTGGCTGACGACACATATTTTAAGAAAGCCTATAATTTTCTCATTTACTCTATTCTACCTACCATTCATGAATATGGGGCCCGTTAAGCCCACTTGCGGTAGGTTCGGGCTCACCCATGGGTCAAAGGGGTGACAATTTGACATGAAACGAACATATTTTAAGAAGGCTGCCGTTTTGATATGTCACAGTATACACTTAGGGTAACTCGAAAACGGAAACGGCAGACGTCTACCGTGGTTGTGACGTCACGGCAGACGCTATATAAATGGCCAAAAAATCAATTTTTTCCTGACATAGTTTAAGAAATCTGACATTTTGATATTTCAAAATATACCACTATTTTAATATGAAAACGGATATGGCAGACGTTTACCATGGTTGTGACGTCACGGCAGACATTTAAAAATTTAACATAGTATAATGTAAAAGTATATGGCCATAATCTTGAAATTATGCTAGATAATAACATGTGACTACCGTTGGTCATTATTGAGACATCTCCAGCTGGTTTTGACAAAAACAAAACTTTCGGCCGCCATCTTGGATCCGCCATATTGAAATAAGAGACGCTATATCAGATGTAAAGATAGTGTTGTGACCCATCATTTAGAACTAGTTTTTAACGCTGAATTCAATGCTACAACTAGTTTTCAACAACAATATTTATTTCTTTATATATTGCCATTTTTTGAGGTTATATACAAAAAAAATGCAATAACTCAAAAGTAAAAGGTCATAATTGAAATTGGGTACCAGCATTGAATTCAGTGTAAAAACTAGTTCTAAACACTATTTTTACATCTGAAATAGCATATCTTATTTCAATATGGCGGATCCAAGATGGCGGCCGAAAGTTTTGTTTTTGTCAAAACCAGCTGGAGATGTCTCAATAACAACCAACGGTAGTCACATGTTATTATCTAGCATAATTTCAAGATTATGGCCATATACTTTTACATTATACTATGTTAAATTTTTAAACGTCTGCCGTGACGTCACAACCATGGTAAACGTCTGCCATATCCGTTTTCATATTAAAATAGTGGTATATTTTGACATATCAAAATGTCAGCTTTCTTAAACTATGTCAGGAAAAAATTGATTTTTTTGGCCATTTATATAGCGTCTGCCGTGACGTCACAACCACGGTAGACGTCTGCCGTTTCCGTTTTCGAGTTACCCTAAGTGTATACTGTGACATATCAAAACGGCAGCCTTCTTAAAATATGTTCGTTTCATGTCAAATTGTCACCCCTTTGACCCATGGGTGAGCCCGAACCTACCGCAAGTGGGCTTAACGGGCCCCATTTTCATGAATGGTAGGTAGAATAGAGTAAATGAGAAAATTATAGGCTTTCTTAAAATATGTGTCGTCAGCCAGCCACTGGCTCTTAGACTATATTCTTTTTGCAGGGAAAAATTAAAAATAATATTGGACAACGTACTGTGTTTAGCACATCCAATACTATCCAATATCTAAGCAACGGATTGTCGTAGAATAATAATTCAAAATGCTAAATTGTTTGTTTTTTGAAGCTGAATTCAATTTTGACAATTAAATTTCCAAAAAAATAAATATAAAGATATTAAATCCTAAAAATAAGATTTATTTTGCCAAAAGACCAACCTTAGAGTTAACTTATCGCGCTGGTTTTCGAACTCGAAGTAATAAATGTCACTCTAGACGTATATACCAAATTTCATCGCGATTTGACCTTTTTTACGGAGGTTATCGTGCCTACGGACAGGTATATATTTATACATATCCTTATATTTAATTATATACTGTATAAAGTCTTTGGACCTTACATATATATAATTGTCTATTTACAAATTATTACTTCAATAATTTGTAAATAGACAGAAAAGATGTGACGTAAACATTATGATTCCTTACTCGCACTCATCATCGATCAAAATATTTATTTAGTTTTCTTAACAGAGAATTTGTTCATCAAATAATTATATTTTGGACTGTTTGTAGGAAAGCAGACCTTTAACTTTAATACGAATTTCAAATTTTTCAGTTTGTATATTAAATAAAAAAATTGAAAGAAAATTATTAAACGTGAGAAGTTCACTATTACAGGCAGATTTTTTAGTGGGTTGATGTCCTCTCTTATAAACATTTACTCGACCACATGTGACTTAGGCTTCTGCGTTGACTTTATCCAACAAGGTACTGGACCAGTACAGTGCAAGGGTGAACAATGTTTAAATAATGTTTTGGCAGCACAGAAATTTGATATCGCTGTCCTGGTTCCTTAGTTTAACGCCCAAGGAATCGCGATACCGACTACTCGAGCAGAGGAGTCCTTCAAGAATTTTTTTTATATTGAGCTATTTAATAGTAGTGGCATAATAGTATTGTAATAGTAGCTTATTATGTGAGGCTTAGATTGTGTTAACAAGATAATAACTGGAACAACTCATATTGTTATAACTGCAAGGAACTAATTCGGTATAACAATATAGGAACTATTACTAGGAACCAAGGCTGCAATCATAAAAATTTTTGGTACAATGATATAAGTTTGCGATTTACACAAAACAAAAAATCCATTCATTATTATGTAATAATTATAAGTAATTTTTAAAATCCTATCTACCTATTACAAAACATCAAGGCAAAAAAAACAACGGAGAAAAAACATTACAATCAAACTTTCATATCACCAGTGGAATTATAAATTGCTGTGTGGCCCACTGATGCCATAAAAAAAAAACGCAAAATATAAGTACCAAACAACAAGCGTGTTTTAGCCCATTAATGGTGCCTCCAGCATACAATAATGCACAAAAATCAGGCATCATATGACCCATTAATAAGAAACCAAGACATAAGGCATGCAGATATTCTGACTTTCAAAGGATGAAAAAAATCAAATCTTTGACACGATATTCAAATAAAATACTTGAATATTCGAATTGGCAGCTTCTCCGTAGATCAAATAGACGAATAAATTCGCGTTCAAGGTCTTGCAATCCATCCTTGGCACACTGGGTAGATGGAGACCAAACGGTGGCTGTATTTTCTAAACAAGCTGCAGTAGAAAATTTGAAGAGCGTTAACATAATGCATATCTCGAGTGGATCTGATGACAAACCCAGGATTTCGTTGGCCTTGTGGTAAATCATATCCAAGCGAGCATGAAAGGACATGTCGCTGGACAACATCACACCCAAATCCCTCACGACGCTGACCCTAGGAATAGGTCCATCCACAGTCAATTGGTCAAAAGAATGCTGTTGTTTGTTTCCTCATGCATAACTAACTACAGATCAATTCAAAGGGATTAGTTGTCCTACGGCCCCTGTTAAAAAGTTCATCAAGGCTAAGCAAGGGGCGTATAGAATCTTTGAGACTAAAAAATTTATCCAGTTTCTCGGCAGTTCTGAAAAAACTCACCAAATTTAGAATAATATGTCTGTTTGTTAGAGATATGACGATACATATTAATTATTCTTTATGACAACAACAAAAACGTACTTTAAAAATATATTTTGAACATTGTGCGTCCTTAAGTACAGTAATATTTC
This sequence comes from Flexamia atlantica, assembly GCA_035578135.1. Classification (NCBI taxonomy): domain Eukaryota; kingdom Metazoa; phylum Arthropoda; class Insecta; order Hemiptera; family Cicadellidae; genus Flexamia; species Flexamia atlantica. The sequence goes on along the minus strand of JAQJVK010000008.1, from coordinate 5,428,864 downwards.
TTAATACACTTATTACTGCTGCTAAGTTAGTTTGAGCAGCTGCTGCGTTAGTTTGAGTATTGTTACAGTAAGCACTAAGCTCTTAAAATTATATTTAAAACCGGTGATCTCAACTCTAAATAACTCTTGCACGTAAAAGTTTTTAAAAATTAATTCTTTCAAAATCACGATCAAAATACATACGAAAAAGAATTGCCAAATATAAAATAAAAAACACAAAATCAGTTTATCAAATTCAGGGAAAATATTATGACTATACAATCCATTGATTTACCGTCTGTTATTATTTTGTTTCTAATTTTCAAGCAAAGTATTGAAGCAAAAAACCAATTTTATAAACTCCTAATTGATTATTTATTCTGAAAAGTGATATTACAGCTCGTTACACCACGTACGCGATAGCGAAAACCAATTAGGAAAACAATCAGTTTCTACATTAGTGGCATTTCATGCGTATAAAATGATGATTAATCATGTGAGCTTTTTATTGTATTTTAAAACTAATTTATTGTATAGTTGTGATAGTAAATCCAACTTGTAAGATGATGTTAGTGAAATTAGTTTAAAAACATAATCATGAATCGATTTTTTTCGAAAACTAATATGTAAACATACAGAGTAATATTCAAAATTATTTAAATAGGATCTATTGATACTAGTAGTAACAGAGTTACTCGTTACATTGTAAAAACATGAATTGAAGTAGTCTAATCAGGCACGATATTTAATTTTTATTTTCAAGTGTAAATGCCATTTTAAGTTGCCGATTATGATTTGAATTTTCTATTTGTTTATAAGAGGGTCTCAAAAAATGAAACACAAGTTTGCGTTAGGCCTGGATAGTATTAAAAAATATAATCATTGCTTAGAATATTCTAAGTGTTACTAATTTATTATTCCATTCATCAACTGAGGATTAGTCGATTGTTTATTCTTTATTTGATATATTTGTAAGTAGCACACTTTTATTTAAAGTGTATTATCTTTTAAAAAGTTACTAAGGAATCCGTTCTTTAGTACAAAGCACTTTGCTAAATGAAATTGTGTTTTCCCTGTATCTTGTTTTATGTGTTCTGAAGAAAGTAGGATGACAAGATAAGTAGATTGATAAATCAACTAGCGCCTGCAGTACTCGTTCTTTGCAAGTGTCGCAATTTATTGTCTATAGCATTATTATTTTTAAATTCTAACGTGAGAAAATAATATCAATCGTACAGTTAATATTTTAATGTACTTTGGTGTTGTTAATGATTCAAAGTTGACCATGATTACAACTGTTTTAAAACTGGAAAATATTTTCCTCCCATCTAAACTTTAAATCCCAACCTCACTCTTGATTATGTCATAATATAATTTAAAACAATACGTGAAAATTGAACGAAAAATGGACTAGTACCAAACAAATGAACTGTGACCACAGACACGCACACCCCTGTAGACACGTCCGGACTGCAGGGACAGCAGGCGAGAAGTTGGCCTTTGTCCCCTGTTGCCTCTGTTGGAGCATTGTCTCAAACAATCAGTTTGATTTAAAATGGATTGGTCGTTCAGGAGGTCTCTACGATCATTCCTTTAGGATTTATATTGACCATTCAAATTGAGGTAATAGGGGACAAAGGTTAACTCCTCCTCACCTGCTGTCTGAAGTGAACGTCTGGAAATTAATATTTTTTCCTTCAATGTCTTCTTGCCATTTTTCATGTAAAATTAAGTGATTTTTTCACGAGTATTTAGTGACTCAGATCATCCGTTAATTTTTTTAAAGACGTAATCACCTGTTCTACAAACGTATATGGAGGCCGAAGCCAGCTCTTTTCCACCAGCGGATCGAAAATTTTCTGCCCTAGGGCCGAAAGACAGCTAATCGTTTATTTGCTTGAAACTACTTGTGAACATCCCATAATTATACGGTATTCGATATGTACCAACAACAGGCTACTAGCAAAAATATGATTTTTATTGCTGTTTTCGCCGGTAACCTCGAATTATTTTTAAGTATTTAAAATAAAAAATCATATTTGAAATTTTGTATAGGGGTTTCATTTTGTAATGTGGTGAAAAATAGCATTCGTACCTTCGCTCTCGACTTCGTCTCGAATTTTTCACACGATCTCGAGCCCGCAAAACCTCATTTTCGGCACTTGTTGCGAAATATACTTTTACAGTATATCTTTATGCAAACATCAAAACTCCAAAGCCCATAAGACCTTGTCCGAAGTTTTCAAAAACAGGAGAAGGCCTTTGAGTTTGTTAGCGCAAAATGTTTTGTGCAAAATATATTGCTCACAAATAAAGAATTGTAAAGTTGTTCAAAGATAAATCAGTTCAACCGGTTCAATAGTCGTTGGTTCAAATATATTACGTATATAAGTGTATGAAAATCTATGAAAACGCGCTAACAATATGCCCTGTCCTCTCTTCCGACCACGACCCAGGCAACGTTGTGTGGTAACGCTCAATGGCTGTATACTTCCGTGACGTTAAACGCAGGAAACTTTGGAAAACCACATCCTGAATATGGTAAAACACACTTTGCAATATATGAACTTATTAATATACTTTTTTATAAGTTGAAGTTGTGTAAAATTTGCTCTTTATTGATGAATTAATTGTAATGCACCGAGAATACATGGACTGAAATGACACATACACCTGACTTACTTATGCAGACAGGAAATATTAGATCGCGGCATGGCGTATGGATTTAAAAAAAGTTTTCCCGTTTCTTCCAGTGCCAGATTATCAAAATGAGTGAATTCCAAAACTATGCTCAATTGCACATTCACGTTTCTTTATGGAATTTCCGTAGGCAATATGCCCATTCGCAATTTCTATTGTACTAGCGGCATTAAACAATAACCAAAAGAAAGAAAGAAAGAAATTATTTATTTTCTCTTTTACACATAAATACAAAACCGTGAAACAAATTTAAACACATGGTAGTCCTGATATAAAAATGAATAATTTACATAATTAAGGAAATAGTACCTGGTGGACCGAGCCTTGCTCGGTGTTATTTCATGTTTACCAGTTCATCCAGTTACTATATAATATCTCAATGTCATAAAATGTATCAATATAAACCTTTTTTATTGCTCCATGGACTCTTCATCCCACCTGCTGTATTTTCCCTTGATAGCTGTAGATTCCAAACAGCTGTTATTATTACTTCATTTGTTTACACTTTCCTTGTTTATTTTCGTTGCTATCACGGCAACCCATAAGGCCAATGTTAAAATTTTACAACTTTAAAATTCGATTTATTACGTTATTAGATTTTCTCTGGCCAAGTAATCTGCGTAAAAGACGTTTTTGAGTCATAAATTACTTATTTCCAGACTTTGAAAGAAATCCTCGGAGCCGTTTTTGAGATAAATGTGCAAGTATACAAGCAAGCATACAAGCAAGCATACAAGCAAGCATACAAGCAAGCACGCACGGCCGGACGATAACATTGCTCATATAAGAGTATAGGATGAAAACCCATACCAGGATAACATAAAAAAAACCTAACCTATATTCTAATAACAAAAACATAACTTTACAACTTCATCGAGTGTAAAAGAAAAAATATAGGGCCTCGCAGGCTTAAGCCTGATTTGAGGTTCCAGCACTTACAATTAACTACATTCTAAAAAGATACAGCGATCAGAATAAAATTAAATTATATAAGTATCTGAAAGGAAATAACTGAATTTATCGATAGTGTTATCCTATAATCAAAATATAAAATTAAACATGAACAAAAAACTTTTTTAAATTAAATTTAAATTTAAAGGTGAAATTCACTTTTTACTGATTAAAATGTGAAATATTCATGGTTAAGTTAAGTGATATTATTGTCTTTGTAACCAGCTGACGAGATTAGAAGTTATGAAACCACTGTCTGCTACTCATAATATTGAATATTAGGGAAGCATGGGGAATTCAAATGTAAGTTATAGAATTTCGGATTGTATATACCCACCTTAGGAAGTCACATGTTGAATTTCAACCGCACATTAATTTAATTTAGCCTACGCCTACAGTATGTATTCAGATTGCGGTTAACTTTTTTTCAAAAGGGTATGACTAAGGAAAGTTTTTTTATAATCAAATCTGAAATAGTATCACGCAATAACATTGTCATGCCGTGGTAATATAACTGCAGTATCTAGAAGACATGCTCTATACTTGTATCTAATTATCCGTAATCGTAACCCAAAAAATCAAGTGCTTCAGTTAGTTTAAGAAATTAACTATGAACAAACTAAGGGCCCGTTTGCACCATCCTGGTTTAAACTATGTTTTTCTTAATCTTAAGTTCAAACTAAAAGTGAGTAACGTATGTTATAGTTTAAACCAAAAAAAACCCACTAGACCCAGTCAGCTGATTGAACTTGACTAACTTTATATAGATTTTCATAAACCTGGTTTAAACTATAATGGTGCAAATGGTCCTAAGGAGCTAAAATATAGTTTGCAGCATTCTAGTATAATTTTTTGGTGAAAGTTCAATTCCTTTAATCTATAAACAGCAATATCCTACAAGTGAACAACAATATTTCGGATAAAAACAATTTATAACATCTCTCAATAATAAAATCTAAACTCCATCCCTTGAAATATTTGTTCAACCATCATGACGTATTGAAGATTATTTCTAAATATTAACAGCGATGATCACTTAGGACATTTATTTATTTCGGAATCACATGCTTCAGTAAAATTTATTTATGATGCCTAAATAATCCTCCTTTTTTCTAATAATGGTTTCAAAAGTAATCTTTTTAAAATAATTTTCTTCTAAGTAATGGGAAAAACGTAAAAGTCTTCGAATTACTAAACATGCTGTAAAACATCAAAATAATCTGTAAATAAAACTTAGGTTATCAATTAAAGTTGATGAAGATCTTTTATTTTGCAGGAAAAGCTAATATTAGGTTTCGCAACAGTGAGCTAGAGGTAAGGTGAAATGAATGGAAATATCTCGCTGGAAATCCTACCTCTCTACTTTCCGCTCCCTCACAATGGTATTTACGTTGGGCACTCTGTGTCGTCACGGTAAATTCTGAGTTAATGGATTCCTAGATCTCCTTTGGTGTACTTTAGGTCAATTTTGCGTAAGACGAAGTTCTGTTGAACATTTCTAATTTGAACCCTTGTAACTATAGTACATATGCATACCGAATTTTATTGTATACAAGCTAGAAATGAACACTTATACGATAAATAAGTATAGCATTTAAGAGTGTTGAACCAGTTCTTTGGTTATTGTACCTGTTCACTATTTTCAGGATTCAGGCCTCGTTCTTTTGCTTTGGAGGACTTTACGGCTAGTCCCCTAATTTATTATCAAATCACCCATTAAATTTTTTTTAACGTTTATTAATTTTATTTCCATCAATAATCAATATTATAAATATGTTTATATATTTTTTGATATTGTGGGTTTTATTGTGATCAAAAGTTCTTCATTCTGTACAAGTTAGAACAAATTAGGTGTTGTTGGAAAGAGTTCTGCGTGAGGCTTTGCAGGAAACAAATTGATGAGGGTAAGATTTATGTAAAAACCCTAAACGCCCTTTAAAGTTTATGTTTTAAAAAAAATTACCAATGGAATAACAATTTCATGTGAAACCGCCGGCGCCGAGTTAAGTTTTCCAGCCAAGCTATATGTTATTATTAATACTGAAACCAATGAATACATACACTAAAGCAGACTTTAATATAAAGTAAATGATATATTCTAATTCAAAACGGTAGCCCCTTGAGGTCACTATCGATTATAGTACTTAACTGTAAATTCTTACGACCCGCAGCCATACCATTAATTTTCAAGGGGTATTTTGCTCTATGTACAGATTTCAACAATTTAGGTGTCGTGGAAAGAGATCGTTGTCAAGTTTTTCATAGAATATAACCTTTGAAGGCCTTCAAGAGTATTGTTATCCATAAAATTTAACGTTAGAAAAGAAATTTAAAATAAACAGCTGATTGGTTGGATCAAAGTTTATTAGTAAACGTGCGTCATTACTGGATCTAGGAATGCCATTGCAATGTAAAGCTACACCATGATATTTTTAATTTAATATCGCGTAAAATATTATTATTTTGAATCAATAGATACCCAAGATCTCCATTCACATTATAAAAGTTGGTCGAACTGCCGGATGGCTGTTGGCGAGCGTGTTGTGAGTGAGCGGCTCGTACATCCGACTAAAGTAGGCTACAAGCAACCTGTGGGTCGTCGAGCAGCTCGATTCCAACGAGTTGGCGAGCAGGTTGGGATGTCCAAACACATCCGAGCATTTGTTGATTACCGAACAGTTCGAATAATGCTCAAAAGTGTGTAGCCCATAACCCTCATATACATAAATTAAATCTTTTTACGTTTCAGATTTTGTAATTTAAAAGAACTAAGAATTTAAGTTTTGAGTGTTCATTTACAGTACTCGCCGATAATATTTAAAATAAAGTTTCCATTGTATGCTAGGGTATCCAACAGTGACTGCCAAGAAAAGGTAACTAGCGTGTTAACAAATCATATAGTCATTCACATTTTCTTCCGTTGTAGTGGTAGTGCAGCTTTCAGATTGCCATTTTTTGCTATCTGTATTTCGGATATTTATGTAGCATATCATTTTAACTTGATGTATGTCGTAGTAAAAAAACTAATATTTTTAACTTTTAAAATATGAGAACATAAACTAGAAAAAACTGTACCCAGAACATTATTTATGTAATGTGTTGTAATTACAGGTCGCATCAAATAACCTGACCCAGACTGTCAATAACACCAATGTTAGCATTGGGCTTACGGATGGCCTGACCCACAAAATTTCACTCGGACTTTAACTTATATTTTTTAGTGCTATATTTTATAATATATATTTTTTAATTGAAAAATTAAAAAATAAATTGGAATTACATGTTAAGTAGTTTAAAGTATAGATTTTCCACAAAACGGCAAAATTTCAAACACGAGATCCATTCAAGTCCGAAGAGCGCGCGACACAAAGGAAACACTTCCACTGATGCGTACACACGATACAATCTGTTTGTCACATTGTACAAATATTTCCCTCTCTGGGAGCAGAAAATTCCTTAGTGGCGAACTATAGTTTTTTCTCAAAAGCTTTTCTTGTAACAAGTTGAAGAAATTAAAAAATGTGATGAGAACAATCTCTTTTATGTGACCCACCAAAAGAAAAGGTGGCAGGACATTTTACAGGGCAGAAAGTTTTAGAGGTTGTATTAAAATAACCCCCTCTGTAGGATACCCAGCGAATTTCAAATTCAAACAAATATATTTCCATCCAACATATGACATGTATTTGTAATCCCCATAAGAATAACATGGGGAATGAGTATGCCGGTTCGCTGCAACAGGTATGTTAAAACTGTGTGGTTTTAATTCAATATTTAGTAGATATGAACTAGAAGAAGCAATATACCAAGTTTTATCTAGATACGATAAGAAAATAAAAATATAGAATTTTTTATTTCCCATAAGGATAACATGAGGAAAGAGTACGCAGATTTGCTGCCAGGAAAATGGGAATGTTGGGGATTTTAGACTAAAAGACATTATATCTCAACTATATGAAGCCACAAACCAAGTTTTTTTTAAGATATGTAGTGAAATAAGGGAGAAGGTCCCATTTCCTTTGGTGGGTCATATATGCAGATAAGGTTTTTATTGACCTTGCAAACAATCGTTAATACTATCGTTATTAAACCTATTATTGAAGAAACTCTAAATGATTTTGAAACGTATCGGTTGAATAAACAAATGAAAATTAAAACTGTCAAAAATCTACTGCAACTACAATAACTACAATGGCTTACTCAAATCAATTATGGGTTTACATTACTGTAGTGCCAGTTTTTACATGACCAATAAAACAAAATTATTGACTTATAAAATCTTAACTAAGTTTATTTACTTATAATATAATCATTTTAGTGTTTTCACAGTCGTTTTTTGTTCTACGCCAGTGGCATTTTTACATCTGTTACTAACATCTTCAAGCGAAGGCGGCATAAACCCCTTAAATTAGTATAGAAATATATATGATATTATTAAAAAGTATATCTTACATTTCTTTAAGATTGCTCCTAAGTAATTTTTGTTTGGGCTTAAAGTTTCCGGATTCACATTTTCCAGAGAAACATTTTATCTTCGCGCCAAATTTTAAGTTTTTTACATTTTTCCTTGAAATTCTCTATGATTTTTCGTTTTTAAGATTAATCCTACATCAAAACACTAAAATTGATTGAATTTTTAAAGGAAGTTTTTTTTGTATAATTCTTTTACCAATTTGATGGAACATTTAACTACCACTTGTTAATGGTTTCATATTTTTAGTGTAAAATTTGTGAAAAATAAATAATAAAATATGTTATTTTTTATTTTATCAAAGAGAACACTCTACATTGTGTATTTCAAACAAATTCAAACAAAACCCAATTACTGGCATTGTTGTTGAAAATAAATATAAAATGGCCTAATTTCATAATATGGCGAAAGTAATGCATCTGACCGGAAATATAAAACTAAACGTTTTACGAGAATGTCTTGTGCACATATTATTACAGAAAAGTATCTGATCTTCCAATTGTATTATAACTGGTCCCTTAATTAATCTTTTTTTATATTAATGTTGGAATCATTTGTTCTTTGTGCTAATACGACTAACAAGTAAACAATAAGATAAAAATGTTGCTGTTATATCAACTCAAACGGTATACAGTATTCAGTTTTAAAGTATTTTTATTCAATTTTTTATTCCTAATGAGATAAAAAACCTTGCTCTCTTAGAAATTAAATCTAAAAGTGGTAAATTTCCTTTGAACTCCTTTTTTTCTATGACCTTTGTGCGTTCAAATATACACGCAAAATACACCTTCGTGATTATACAAAGAAAATGAATATAAAATGTCCTCATATATATTATAGCTTGTATATATAGCTATTATAGCTAGTATTATAGCTTGTTTGTGTGTTAAATACTAATGACTACCCCATAACTTTCGGGTTTTGTTTTGTTACATTTTCGTATATTAAATGATACATTCTATTGATTCAAATAAATAGTCCGCAACATAATAGATTGTTTATCACGGTTTCCTTTCAAAATGCTAGTTAAATTATTCTTGAATTATGATTATGAAAAGCAGTGTCACTTCAATATAACGCCACACTATAAACTAGAAAATTTGTTATGGAAATAGTTTATCCACTTTGTAAATGTTATTACCTTAATAATAATTATTATGAGTTTTTTTCAAGGCCACCATTCTATAATTTAAATCTAGAAGCTACACCTAAAGCCATTAGTTATAAAAGGATCCTATTAAATCTGACACTTTCAGTTACCAGGAATTTTCTTTTCACTCCTAAAATCTGCACCTTCAACAGTTTATTCTAAACATGATTAAAATCAGCCTTCCTAATCTCTTGGCTTTATACATTACTATCTCATATTTTCTTGAGTTAAACATGTTTCTAAATTGACTGCAGATATGTAAAATGATGAAAACCATAATTACACACAGAAACCACATTTAGTTTTAGAGCTTATATTTTAAGTATTCTTTGTACCGTCGTATATAATAAATTCATGTAGCTGTGAAAGGTTTAAAATATGCAAAAAATGCAACAAAATATTACAGCTAATTACGTAGAGGGCATTAACTTAAATATTTAAGTATAAGCTTCCGAAGTATAATCTATTTATTTAACTTCTCTGACAGGACAAGCCAGGAAGAGGAACGAATACTTTCTATAACCAAGAAGAGTTTTCATTCTTTCATAACGGTAACAATGAAAGTTTAGCTCAGAAGGAGTAAAGTGCTCCTCCCTCCCCCCCCTCACCACCCTCTTTCCATTGATGGGTCTCAACAATGTGAGACCAGAGAAAGACTGGCTTTTTGAAAGCGATACTGTCCCATTGGAAAAACTTCACTCAATAAAAGTTAATTTAAAACTAAATATTGTTAAAAATACATGTACTTAAAAATTAAAATATTTTCTAATTAATTATTGTTTCCTTAATTAGTCAAGTTATCCTTAAGTTATTTGCAAGGTCAAACTACAACAAGTGCAGGAAAACTATTTTTTTATAGAATCCAAATTTCTCATCGGTGAAATTTTCAAAATTTTCGTGGTCTAGGTAATCGAAGTTGTGAAATTAATAAACGGAAAAGTGGTTTAAACATCTAAGCTCTAATAATGTTATCAGGTATTCTAAAATGTTTAAATATATACAACAAACACAACATTCTTAAAAAGATCTAGTTTCTTTAATTTAACAATACCCCTGTCGCAGTAAACCTGCGTACTCAGCGAATTTCCAAATACAAATTTATCCGGTAATAAACCCATTATTGCAAAAAGGAGACATTTTTATTGACTATTTATCACTATAAATTCACAATAAACTCACTTCATGACCAGAAAGTACACATAAATACCCCCGTTGCAGCAGACCTGCATACTCAGCGAATTTCAAATGCACAACAACGTATTTCAAGCAAACATAGCAAGATTTGACATGTTTTGTTAAGCTCCATAAGAATAACATGGGAAATGAGTATGCAGGTTTGCTGCTACAGGTATATTAAAACTGGATGGTTTTAATTCAATATTTAGTAGATCTGAACTAGAAGAAGCCATTTACCAAGTTTTATCAAGATATGTTGAGAAATAAGCGAGATATAGAATTTTACTTATTTCCCATAAGGTTAACATTGGGACAACGTACTGTGTTTACCACTTACAATATCTCGGTAACCAATGGGCATAGAGCAGTGATTCAAAATACTAAATTATTTGTTTTTTTGAGCTGAATTCAATGGTGCCCACAAAAATTTGATAAATTTTATTTTTCTATGTAAAAAACTCAAAAAACCCTTTTTTGGGGGGGTTTATCCCCCTTTACCCCCCCTTCCGGTGGTCTGATCGGGCTGGTTCACGAACTCGTCCAATTGATTACCACTTTACATGTCTGTACCAAATTTCATAAAGATCGGACCATTTTTGCGGCCGCTATCGTGCTAACAGACACATAGATATATATATATATATAGATATATATATATATAGATATATATATATATAGATATATATATATATATATAGATATATATATATATATAAAAATTCGAACGAATAGTGTTTTTTGCTTCTGGGGGCCCCAAAACGAAAAGTTATAGTGGTCCCGAGCTTAGGTCTTACCATGAGACCTACGGTAATAGCTTCTTCCCTATAGGGGAAATTCGCTAAAAGCTAACAATTAATATCAAGTTTAATATGATTGCTGAGGTTACCCTAAACGGACATTTTTTGTCCATTCTGTTCTGTTAAAACGATGGTAATAGCTTATTTCTAAGGAAATTCGCTAAAACAAAACCGGCTGTAAATACAGTAAAGAATTTGTCACATAAAGAAGAGGATCTTACAGCGTGTGGATAGAATTTCGCTGCATTTCCCTTTTACAAAGAGGGTGTGAAAACTCCAACTCGTCTCTGGATCGTAAAGAATTTTATTTGAAAACAGAAAAAGCTGGAAACTCTTGACCGGTATCTTAAAAGCTATGCATTTGAGAAAGGAAAAAGGGAGGAAGGAGGTTGTAAATACACCATTGAACTATGTTATTAAAATTGTTTTTATTGTTTTCGTATTAACTATTGAAAGTAAACATTAGATTATTATACGAGTACGGTTGTTCTTACTATTTTAATGCTCTATTTTCTTGAAAAATAACATTAATATATCATGATATTTTCTGTTTATCTCTTTAGTAGGTAAATACAGTGACTATGAAACTCGGTATTCGGTATTGTGTTCCTTTAGCGACATTTCCAAGCTTAATGATTCCAGAAACGAACATCTCTAAATTAAACTTTTTCACGTAAAATACAAACAATAAAATAATTTACAAATATTTGTTATTTTTTTAATTATTACTTTATGAAATATTTCAATGCAAAACTGTTTGATTACGATTATGTATATTAATTAAAGTGATGAACCGTCAAACACGAGTCCAACCAATATTTTGCAATACCACAGCCTGTTTTGGCACTTGAACACCAATCAGGGTGTGACAATGTCGGCGCATTCAACATGTTTGCGACAACCTGTCAGTAGAACCAACACAGGGTCGATTGAGTTTAGTGTAAACAAACTGGGGGATGTTCAAGTAATGATCTGATTGTGCGGTTTTTAACCTGTAAAGAAACTTTATGAAGAAGTAACTCGAGTTTCTTAGAAACTAGGGAAAGTATAGCAAATTACAAGTTAAAGTTGCAAGTCACAAAATTAAGTCCAACCAAAGCGCTGACGAATAGCTTTCATTCCATACTAATATATTTTAATGAAAATATCAGGAAATGTTTTATTTCACAGTTTTAGTTTGATTCACTTGTCAAATGAAGTACTTAGTTTCTTCAATCTTAAAAAAATTCATTAATTTTCACTCATTCAATAATTAAATTTGTTGGTTCTCAACAGAATCCAGGAATAAAATAACACTTAAGTTGCAATTTTACTGAAGATAAAAAAATCGTCTAAGCTAAATTAACAGTAAATTATGAGGAACACCTAGATCAAGCGCCAGTTTCCAAGAGGCTGTTCAAAGAGGCTAACAAATGATTTCAAGAGCTCACAACTCAATTTTATATTTAATTGGTTTTAATTGATTTTAGGTGAAGTGGTTTTCAGGAAAAACTATGTAATATCGAGGCAAAATAAATATCCCCAATTTTTCCCGAAAGGTTTGGGGAAGTTTCATTTATCTTAGTTCTGATCGAAATTAGTCTTACAGATAAAGTATATGGTTGCATGAAAACATTGTTTTAACATCATTTACCTAGGTTATTATTGAAAATCAAACAAAAAGCAAACTATTTCTTTAAATTTGGTATTATGAAATATATTCTGTTGCCATATGTGATAATCTGTTTTTCATACCAGTAATTTACTTCCTAATAGATGAGTGAAGGCGATGTGTTGCTAAATCCTACCTGGGATTCAAATGGCTAAGGAAGTTAAGCAAGTAAAGATAAGTAAAGAAAATTTACTTCCTTAATTAAAGTATAGCTTACATTAAAGTACATTTGCAATCTACTTTAATTGTAGGTTCATCAAAGAACATTAAAGTACATTAAACTGCTACTTTTTAAGCGCTGCAATTTTTAAGTTACTGCAATCTTTAAAATAGTTTAAAATGGATATGCATTGGTATTTTGATTCACTCTATTATAAAAATACGATATTATACAAAGTATACAAGGTGGAAGATTTATTGTTCGCAAAAGTGGTTTCTCCATAGAAAGGCCTAGTTTCAAAAAAATGATTAGCTATTTATTTTTTGTACGCTCTAAGACAAAAATCATTCAAAATAATTATTAATAAAATTAACACATAGATTTCCAAAGTACAATCGCTTTGAAGAAGAAGACTGTTTTGGGATGCAAATGCGTTTTCAAGACGAATAGCATCACTTGAGATCGCGCCAACGTAAGCTGTTCTGGCTCTTGGCCCTGTGATATTCTTCGTCATATAATCGAGCAACACTTCAGTTTGTCATTAGTAAATAAATAGCTCATAAGCAATTTCAAGCTAAATACATACGTTCCAATCGCATTAATAAATGAAATTAGTTTAAACTCTTACATATTTATCATTCAATTACATTTTTCAGTCTCTCCAAAAAAAAACCCTTCCCATTTTATGTTTTCTGAAAGTACAGAAGATTGATTTCCATTTTGAGTTTATTTTAGGCTTAAGCGTTCATATGCTTTCGGGAAACCAACCACTTAATCATAATGTCAGCACAAGTAAGTAATGAATTCGCTATAGACTTGGATTACATAATAAAGAAACAAGAACAATTCAAGAGTATTTGAAATGTTGGTAAAACTTGTTTTGTCGTTTAGATCATTTATGAAAGCAGATGTTTAGTAGGACATGTTCTGTCACTAAGCATACTCATTTAAAATCTCTTTCATATGAAATAGTTAAAAATTAATTAAAATAAACAATATATAGTGTTATGCAGCTAAGACACAGTCAAAACTGAATCAAACCATACTAAAATCCACCACCAAACTAAAGAAATACAAATTTGTTAAGATCACATGTGTTTTAATTACTGCTTAGAGCAGCCGTAAACGCGATAAAAACAGATTTCAACTCGTAAACTTTCTTTATATTGTTTTCAGTTTTAACCTTTATTTCCTCTGGATTTGAAACTATTAGCGAATTTCCTTAAAGGAATAAGCTATTACGGTAGAACTCATGGTAAGACCTAAGTCCGAAACCATGTTAACTTTTCATTTTAGGCCCCCTAGAAGCAAAAAACACCATTCGTTTGAATTTATATACATATAATTTGTTAAGATTGGATAAAGATTTACTGAGATATTAGTTTTTTTTTTTTTTTGTAATGCATGACCACTTTTCCCCATTTAAACAATGTTAAAATACGGGGTGTTAAAAATCAAACTTTAACGGCTTATATCAACTTACCTATTGAGTATAGGAAAAAATGTTGAAGAATAATAAGTTCTTAAAATTTAGCGTAGAATCCAAATACGCCATAAAATACAGGGTGTTCAATAAGAAAAATCAAAGTTGTCCGCCATATTGGAAAATGGCGGCCATTTACAAGAAAGTGGAATTCATAGTTTTAAATGTCTTAAAAAAGTAGGTGAAGTCCCCCCTTTAAAGTTATCTCTAAAACCAATAGTTTCTGAGATACCAATGGTGGCACAGTTAAGTTGGACACCCCGTAATTTTAACATTGTTTAAATGGAGAAAAGTGGTCAAGCACAACAATAAAATTTAATTTCTCAGTAAGTATTTGTCCAATCTCAACAAATAAGGTATCATTGAAAACTACATAAAATGGACTTACTTTTATGTTACTTTCAATTTTTTGTTTAAATTAACGGTTTTCGTGGAATTTGGCATCAAATAATTTAAATGGCCGCCATTTTGAAACGGTTAATGATATTTCGGTATAATTTTAAACGATGATAGATCCTAATAAGATAAACATTTTTGCAGAATCTTAACGCTGTACCTCAAACCGTTTAGGAGTCATGAATTTGTTTGTAAAAAACACATACAGACAAACAGACGGAAAACTAGGCACCAGAGACCCATGTTCCTATGCTGAAATGTGTTTGTCTTGACCCAAGGAATAATGAAAGAAAGAAAGAAAGAAAGAAAGAATTTATTTCTCCAATTACAGTTCATTACATTTTTGCTCATAGATACAAATACAAAAGGTACAAATATCACAATTACAGTTAAATTCATTTTAAGATGCCAAGTCTGACCTTTCTAGATGTAACAGAGAAATAATTATTCCTCCAAGGCGTTTAGCCTGTTCGGAGGCTTTATTGGCACTTAACAACTAATAAAATCTAAATGGCAGCTGTTTAACAACAACAAAAATTGCTTATCATTAACATAAAAGTATACTAAGTCATAATCACAATTAACTAAATAAATCATAAAATTAAATTACAACTCTTCCAAACTATCTAAATTGTAACAACAGTAAGATAAAAAAAGTAAATATTCATCATATACAATCTGAGAGCCTTTTTACAATCATACATTTCTTCCCTACAGAAAGAACCATATTATTAAAAGTATAGAAACAAACAAAAAAACTACTAAAATGACACACAATAAAAAACAGTAAAATAAAACAAACAAAATCCTTGTAAATACTATTAAGTTCCAGCAACAGTCATGTATCAGACATCAATGTGAAATAGCAGTTCTTCAATGTCCTGTACAGTAAATAACCACATCCTCAGCAATTTTAGAAAAATATTTATATTATTACATTCTTTAATGTAAACAGGTAATTTATTGTATAGTCTTGGTGCAAGAAAACTGTAGGACTTGGTAAAATACGTATTAGATGGCTTTGGTACAAAAACATTTCTGAAATTTCTTAATTTAACTTTGAATTCCTTATTTTCCCTACAATTTCTACTTTTTACATAAAAAATCTTGAGAACCTTGTATACATATAAGTATCTTAACGGAAGTACTTTCAAGGAACAAAAAATTGGAAATGATCTTTCAAATTTATTACTTTTTGTTACCAGTCTAATGAAGTGCTTTTGAATAGTATATATTGCCTTTAAATTTGTTACATATGTACCTCCCCAACTTACTATTCCATATTCCAATCTGCTATGTACCAACGAGAGGTAAAGTGATCTCATCAAATTCTCTTTACACATACCTCGAACGAAATAAAATAATCTGAGTGTGTTATTTATTTTTTGTTTAAGATTAGATATGTGAGCTTTCCAATTTAACATTTCATCTTGTGTTACCCCCAAATATTTTATGCTTGACACCCTCCCTACTTCAACACAAAACTTACTACAATCCCCACCATTAGTCAAACACTTTATACATTTTAGAGTTATTTTGTTTTCATGTTTATTTTTCCCTTTCAGTGAAAAATCAATAAACTTAGTTTTTTCTGCGCTCAATACCATATTATTTTTGCAAAACCACCACTGAATTGAAAGCAAATCAGCATTGATTTTTTCTGCGACCTCGTTCCAAGAATTTCCAACATATATAAGAGCAGTATCATCGGCAAAAGAAGTGACCGCACCATTTAGATTGGCACTGCAAAGGTCATTTATGTATATTAAAAATAATGTCGCCCCCAATACCGATCCTTGAGGTACACCAAAATTAATTTCACCCATTCTACTTGTCACCCCATTGACCTTTACACACTGCATTCTCCTTTCCAAATAGCTACAAAACCAATCATGTATAACTCCCCTTATCCCACACTTATATAATTTATCTAACAATATTTTGTGATCGACCGTGTCAAATGCTTTGGTAATATCTAAAAACAGCCCACTAACTTTTTTATTGTCATTGATACCATTAGACAAACTGTCCATAAATTCTAGCAGCGCTGCTTCAGTATTCATTCCTTATCTAAAGCCAAATTGTTTTTCACTAAAAATCTTATTTTTTTCCAAATATTCAACCAATTGTTGTTTCATTACTCTTTCTATTATTTTTAAAGGTTTTTAAAGGTTGATAGCAATGATATTGGTCTATAATTACTACATGAGTCCCTATTTCCCTTCTTAAAAATTGGTATGACCACAGCCCTCTTAAGTCTTTCTGGGAAAGCACCTGTTTCAAAACTCAGATTTATTATATATAACAGTACCGTAATAATCTCTTTTAAATGCTTTTTTATTAAACACGAGGTTATTCCATCAATACCGGGGGATGTTCCATTTTTCAGCAAATTGACAGCCTTTTGTATATCTTTTTCCTCAATAGGACCTAGAAACATTGATTTTGATAGCGAACCGTTCGAAAAATTATCTTTGTACGACATTGAATCAAAATGGTCAGGTCTTTTTAAATCTCCAACTAATTTTTCAGAAACACTTAGAAAATATTTATTAAATTCTTCAGCTACTAATAACGGATCATTTATATTATCATCTTCTACTTTCAATGATATAAGAACATTGCGCTTAGGAATTTTCCCAGTTATATCCTTTAATAAATTCCACGTTTCTTTTGCATTTCCCTTATGTTTATCAAACAGCTTGCAATAGTAATTATTTTTTAGAGTTTTGATATCAGATCTCAATTTATTTCTGAATGATTTAAAATATACCAATAATTCTGTGTTTCCCGGATTCTTTTTTATAGTTTTTAACAAAGTATTGCGCTTCTTAATTCTTTTACACGTATCATTATCTATCCATGGTTTTATTTTTTTGATTTTAAGGCAATTCTTTTGTATTGACTGTTTGCTTTTGACTAATAACTCGCAAAACCTATCATGGAATAAATCAAACGCAACAGACGCATTTTTCTCCCTAAAAATTGCATCCCATTTTTCCATACCCAATAAAATACTGAAATGTTCATGATTGACGCGAGCACTGAGCGCCGGCAACGACACCGACGCCGACGCCGGTTCAGTGACCTTGACATTGTTATTGTTGATCTGTGCGGTCGCATATTCTCCCGCCTCACGCATCAACCAAACAGCTGTTAGACAATGATCCGTCACTGCGCTATCAATCACAGCTGACTGAACGTTTAATTTATTTCTATTTCTAATCCTAACGTGAATGTGGTCAATGCAAGTTTGTGAAATGTCGGTGATCCGAGTCGGTTCATTTATCATGGATTGTAGTCCATTTAAAGCTAAGGTAATCTTATAATTATCTATTATTTCCGTACTTTCTAATATATTTAAATTAATATCACCTATGATCATAACATTATTGCAATTTTTAACCTCTTTTTGAGAGAAATATTCAGACAGTTCATCTACAAATAAACCATTAGAAGACTGATGTAATCTATATAATGCTAAGAGTTTAAAATCCAATTGAAAAACGCTAAATGACAGTTCTAAGGCATCAGCAGTATTAAAATTAGTATGCTTTATCGATTGTTTTACAATATTTTCATTTACATAAATGGCTACTCCTCCTGAACGATAACTTTCATTAGTTTTAAAATAAGAAACATAATTATTTATAGAATAAAAAGCAGTTTCAGATTCTTTTATCCATATTTCAGACAATATAATTATATTTGGTAATTTATCTAGCACAGAAAGTTCAGCTAGTAAAAGATCAAAATTTTCCCTCATGCTCCTTATGTTTTGGTGACAAATAAGAATGCAATGTATGTTTGTTCATAGGGTTGCAAGACACCCTGTATATACAGGGTGTATATAAAGTCCCGCACGGGCTTAATATTTTCTAAACGACAACAGATCAATCAATAAGATTTTGTACATCAACACCACACCTAAAAACCTACTTTTTTAAGGAACTGTTAATTTTCTGTCTTATCATGGGGACGTCCCGCAAGGAGTCAGAAGGAAATCTTAAATAGGAGCATAGGTCAATATGCACATCACTTTAAAGGGCTTAGCTAGCAAAGTTTAATGCCGCAAACCGCATTCAGAAAGGTTGATCCAGTACAAAATGGCGGCTGTTAAAATGTTTACCAGGTTTTCCCCGTTACCAATATGTTATTAGGACCAAATTTGTAACCCTTTAAGATAACTAACGTCATAATTAACTTCTCTATAGACACGCATAATGTAGTATTTAGCTGCAGTATTAAATTTAGTTGCAGTTTTGCTTTAATGGGATTGTGGCTACTGTACTAGTAAAATGTAACAAAGTAAAACCTTCGAACAGCCGCCATTTTGTACTGGATCGACCTTTTTGAATGCGGTTTGCGGCATTAAACTCTGCTAGCTAAGCCCTTTAAAATGATGTGCATATTGACCTATGCTCCTATTTAAGATTTCCTTCTGACTCCTTGCGGGACGTCCCCATGATATGACAGAAAATTGATAGTTCCTTTGAAAAGTAGGTTTTTAGGTGTGGTGTTGATGTAGAAAATATTATTGATTGATCTGTTGTCGTTTAGAAAATATTAAGCCCTTGCAGGTCTTTATGTACACCCACTTTAAATGGCCGCCATTTTGTAATGGGTGATCCTTTTGAGGCACGGTTTCCAGCATTGAACTCTGCTAGCTAAGCCCTTTAAAATGATGTGCATATTGACCTATGCTCCTACTTAAGATTTCCTTTTGACTCCTTGCGGGACGTCCCCATGATATGACAGAAAATTGATAGTTTCTTGAAAAAGTAGATTTTTAGGTGTGGTGTTGATGTACCAAATCTTATTGATTTATCTGTTGTCGTTTAGAAAATATTAAGACCGTGCGGGACTTTATATACACCCTGTATATCTAAATATATATATATGTCTATTAACACGATAGCGGCCGTAATTATGGTCCGATCTAAATGAAATTTGGTACAGACGTGTAAAGTGGTAATCACTCAGACGAGTTCGTAATCCAGCATGATCGGACCACCGGAAGGGGGGTAAAGGGGGAAAAACCCCCAAAAAATGGGTTTTTTGAGTTTTTAACATATAAAAATAAAATTTGTCAATTTTTTGTTGGCTTCATTGAATTCAGCTCAAAAAAACAAACAATTTAGTAGTTTTAATCACTGCTCTATGTCCATTGGTTACCGAGATATTGAAAGTGGTAAACACAGTACGTGTCTCAATGTTAACCTTAGGGGAAATAAGTAAAATTCTATATCTCGCTTATTTCTCAACATATCTTGATAAAACTTGGTAAATGACTTCTTCTAGTTCAGATCTACTAAATATTGAATTAAAACCACCCAGTTTTAACATACCTGTAGCAGCAAACCTGCATACTCATTCCCCATGTTATTCTTATGGAGCTTTCAAAAACATGTCAAATCCCGCTATGTTGGATTGAAATATGTTGTTTTACACTTGAATTCGCTGAGTATGCAGGTCTGCTGCAACGGGGGTATTTTTATTTGACTGATAATTTTACACACTTCAGGTATAAACTTCTCATTGCATTTAGGTATGACTATATTTACAAAGGACTGAAACAATCAATAAACAATTACCAAAATCGGCTGAAAATAGAATAAAATTTTATGTTATAAAAAGTTGGTAGTTTTCTAAAGGATACTGCATTCGAACAAAAGGATAAGAAAATCAGTCTTGAAGTAAAAATTATTTACAAAAGGAGTTTTTTTACTTTAGTCAACTAAAAACTTTCACCGGGAGAATAATGCGACATGTAGGTTTAGGTGCGACAATTTAGTCAGATAAACTGTAAAAATCTGTTTACCTACCTAATCCTAATCTTTAATTATTTCTTATTGTGACTTTTTAGCTTCAGCTAACCTGAAATAAAATGCGATAATGTTAATCATAGCCTAAAGAAATGTTGATACATAACTTCTATTAGGCTTTTTCGATCTAATTTATCGAAAAATATAAAAATTAAATCTTGCAAGATTGAATGGATTTTATATGACCGATAATCCAAAAGACCCAACAGACCGATAATAATTAACAGACCCACAATTCTAATGAGAAGTACAGTAATATATTTCATTCACTATGATTGGGGACTAAATACTAGGTTTTTGAAGAGATTTCAATGGCTGGAAAATAACAGAAAAAGTAAATACTATACTTCAACTATGGTAGGGTCCAAAATTACGTTTGTAAGGTCCAAAAAGTCCCGTACATTTAATAGGTTAACAGAATTCATTCTCCATATAAGTTCCGACAAGGAACAGTGCATTTTCATTTACATGTCATTTCCGTCCTTGCCTTCAAATGCCACAGTGGGGGGAGGGAATCATTGCCCAATACTTAACAAAAACCCCCATCGAGTGAAAAGGGCTAGTATTTAATAAGCCCTTCATTGAGGGCTCAATGAAATACATGCACTTCGACCCCGAGACCCATATCACGCCCCTTCCCAGAGACAGAGGCATTAGAAAATTCAAAATGGTTTTATGTTTTTTTAAGTACTCACATTACTGGCCAGTATTATATAAATAGTTTTTCATCTATAGCTTCTAATATAAAAAGAATGAGGTATTTTCGTGCGGAAGACTATGGCCTTGGGACGATAATGATGATTCATGAGTAGCTTGAAAGCCCGTAACCTGTATATGTTACTTTTGATAATCGAGCCAGTGCAAGTACCCAAGTACTTCCCAGATATCCTTGGGAAGCTCTCAAAGTTCATTTTGGCCCATTTCCATAACACCGAACAAAAAATCAAAACAAAAGTAGCATACCTACTGTCAGTGATTAAAACAAGCATAAAACTAGCTGTTAATGTAATAGCTTTGTCAAAGTAAAAATGAAATGGTTTGCTTAAACTGAGTTTAGTACAAAAGAATACATTTAAAATTGTTATTTGAAATTTAAATTTGTTAAACAATAACTCACTCCAACTCTTGCTACGAAACATTTATTAAATCTTGAAAACATCACCATGATCCACAAAATTATTGTTTAGGACTGCCGTTGACCTATATTCAAAACTATACCAAGTGAATATGATGAGAAAATAAAATTAACATTTTTATTTAGTGATACTTTAGTGATATTTAGTCATGGAATAGTTTAAATAAAAAACATTGTTTTGCTTTCTTTGATATTCCTTCATTTGCATTAGGCCTGTTTTTGTTTACTCTGTAGGGAGGAGATTTTAATGTGAGACATTCATTCAAACATGGGGCGGAATCCTCTGTTTATTGCAGGCTCTAAACGTCCCGAGTTGACCTTTTTATCCTCGGTTTTGTTTCTTTATTTACGTAACAGTTCAAAAACACTAGTTAACATTCTCTAATAGAGGGATTGTTTTTGATAAGAAATTATTAAAAAAAAATTAAAATCATCAAACTAAAAGCGTCAAGTTTTAAAATGTCAAAGATAATTTTACTTTGGTATTTTAAGTCCGAAATCGAAATTCTAAGCCGAATTCTAATTTATTACAATATGGGAATAAAGTATTAATATAATATAAAATTATTGCATAAACCGAAGAATTTTACCAAAAAATCACAATTACAACCAATAAACCGAAAAACAAACGTAATTTATACGGCTAAGATTATTTTTGCGTTAATTCAATAGTAAAATGCACTAGGATAATGTTTTTAACTTTTAAAAACAAATTGCCACGAAATACTCAATTTAGTAAAATATCGTACAAGATGTCTCGACTCGGATATTTCCTTACATCAAGGTTGGGCTTTCATCATTTCGGTATCAATGAAAGTTGTTGATGCCATTGTAATAGTATATTACGCAACTAGCGCGGGAAGTAGGTGTTTACGTGCGAGCATGATAGTTCACGCGCGACGCTTGCGGAGCGCGGGAATTTCATGCGAGCAACGTAAACACCTTCCCGGATGAGTTGCGTACGATAGTTTTCGCGACACTACCAGCAAAAAACTACTATATTTAACTACAATAGTATAGTGTAACAACTACGTAACACGTTCTATTGAATTTTAATATCAATAGATCATTCAAAGCTTGTTTCAGCATGTAGATATAATTTCATTGTAGTTTACTTTACAAGCTAAATACATAATAGTAATTTTGCGTTTGATAATTTGGGTATATTAGTTGGTTCACCTTAGATAAAAGTACTGTAAACTCTATCATACTTATTACTAAGATACGTAATATGTATAACTTACATGTTGTAAGCATAATTTTATATACTTTTTGTATTTGAAATACAAGTTTGCTACATTATAAATACTACTTTTATAACAAAATATGACTAATCAAATTTATATTAAAATGGTAAAATATTGAAAATGTATTACACTGTTGCCCTTGTCATAGTTCATACAAATAAAATACAGTTTTGAATTTACTGGTAAGGTTGCTACTGTAGTCAAATATCCTATATGGGACTCCATTCATGACCGTTAAAAATTATAATGTGACACGGCGCTTTTAACAGCCTGTAGAACTGGACATTGTCATAATCTAAAACCAAGCATAAAAGCAAATGTTTCATCTTAATTTTTTACCCATTGAATTTTTTTATCGTCGCGCTACTCACTTAAAAGAAAAGATGATTTGAGATATCAATAGAGCCCCTCTCATCTTTAATTTATTTATTTTTTGCAATTTATATGTAAAAGTAGATTTTAATGGAAAACCTTCCATTATTTCGGCTTTCACTATTAAATTTTAAATCCTAATGAAGACAACTACGATCAAGAAAGCATAAATTAGTTCTAATGGCAGTATCAAAAGAGATATGTAAGCTAGAATGATGGTAGGAAAATATGTGCAAGCAAAAATACTACGTACAACTATATATTTCAAACACAATGTTTTACAGCCTACGAAAATAAATGGTTCATGAAATAAGTTTCCAAGATAAACAAAGAGTGACGAAAGTAATTTAGGAAACCCTGTTTTACGTTCATTTTAGTTTGGAGTCAATTAATGACATGACCATTTAACAAATATATCACAGTTTGGATGTGATTAATGTTGAAGTTTGGATTCAAATAACAATAAAACCGCTGTAAATTTTACTCGATTAAACTGCGAATCTGTAATGTAGTGTAATTATTCCGCATACCGTTCATACAAACTGCTATATAAATATTTCCTCGCATTTACGACTATATAACTTTGTATAAAAAGTTCGTTTTTGTAATATTTCACTTCTTCTAACTTGATATCGCTATTGTATTTCGGGGAAGCAGTAGAGAAGGTTTTCAAATACATTTTAAAATGCTATAAAAATGTCTTTAGAAAGAGATATTATCTTTCATTACGTATAGTTCAACAACATAACATATACGACGCGACGTTTCTCCATCAGCTTCAATATAACTAAGTCGTCAAAACGTCTAGTGACACATCGATCTTTAAACCACCTTGTTATGTATGTGACATAAATTGACTACAATTTTATCCTTATCGACTGTGTTTTACTGATATTACAACTATCATTTCATTAAGATTTATTCTGTACATGAGCCAAACGAACATTTGAGCCAAATTCACTTTAGATAAGTTACTCCTGTTTTGTTACCCATCAACGTCTTTCAGTAGTTTACTAACTCTAATAACCTTCCCTTGTAATCCAGTCTACTATACACCTCACTCCATCGTGTCTTACCTGACTTCCCCAGTACTATTCACTGCACTTCAGTAGTTAAAAAAAACTTTGCAACAACACTTTGTAAAAACTTGTCAAAAAGAGTATTGATATTTTTTACGTAATTCCTTAGGTGCTTATACTCCTAACGAATTTGATCCACATTAATTATCTACCTCACTTGACTGTTTGTTTTGAGCACACGGACCATAAATTTTCCATTGAATCAACTGATTGAGCTATTGATTGGGTTTTCTCTAAATAACAACAATACAAGAAAAACTATGGAATAACAGCTCATATAAACAAAGAGCGAAAATATTTGTTATATTTTTCTTATAATATATGTTTTTATCAGGAGAAAATATCGATTAATTGTTGAACATTGCAAAACTGGACCCAAAGGAAAGCCCTTTTTCGCTTTGTGACTCTAAAGCAAAGATTTTAAAATATAACATGTGACCGTTTAAAATAAACTTGTTGACCAAAACTGTGAGGGGTTAAGAATCCTGAGTTTAATTGATCGGGTGTGACATTTCAGACGACTGAAGTTTTATCGAGATTCAACTATTGATACGTCCATCAATTGTTGATAAATTTGTAGCCAAGGGATTCGTGAGGTTGTATCCTCTGTAAACGAGCTCCGACCCGTCCACATTCATAAATCATTCATCCTTATGGGCCTCCTAACTGCCTCTTGAATGGTGTTGAAGTCAATTTTCCTAACATATTACGTTCTGCCTCGACTTAAACGGATTAATTCTATAAAGCTCATCTATAATGTCAAACACCAATACGTATACACTTTTCTCAAGACTTAATGATGTAGAAGATTTTAGCAGCTCTCCGTCATGTTTCATAATGAATGACAGTTTTTTTTTCATCAGATGCGTAAATAATACATTTTTGTGAGATGTATTGGGCCGATTTTGAGATTTTTAGGCACCAGACCGAGATGTGGTATGGGACCGCATCTGGAAACTGGTATATCTGACAGCAAACATCTAGGCCTTTAAACATCGCGGACATTTCCCATATTAACCTTATGCAAATATATTGTTTACATAAAAGCTAATGACATGTTTATTTGAACAGGTTAAATTGCATCAGGGGAACAGGCAGGGGGGTCTTTATCGTCTGCCGGGCTTAGCTAGTACAGTAATATATAAAAACACAAAATATTCTTAAACATTTCCATTATAATTGAACGAATTCCTCTGTCAATGCTCTTTGTATTTGCATATTGTAAATCCCTAAGTGGCAGAAAAATCCAAGCATTTCCAGAATACCGCATATTGAATGGAAACTTAGAAACATTTGCTTCATTCGGGTTGAGCAATGTTTGATTACTGTATACGAGTCGTTTTACAGCCCTTTTATTCCACTAAAACAATACGAAACATTTTCTGTTCATCCCTTTTGAAATTTATATTCTAAATACTTTTTCCTCCACCTACGATCTGTAGTCGTATTTTAGTCCCTGGAATAGAATACTAAAGTACTAGTTTATACTCCATGGGATTTACGTACTTACTTTTAGTCCCACGGGACTAAAAGTAATCTCATAAGAAATACATGGGAAGAAATCCGGCAACGCCGCGATGGACAGTGAGAAAATATGGCAACACTGTCGATTTTAATTCGTTTCTCTATGTTGAAGAGAGTGTCACAGCATCCGAGCGTCCGTTTCCGTTGTCCACAGGACAGCGCATCCATTTTGAGTTTGCTGTAGTTTAGGCTATATTCCTGCATTTTTGTGAACAAATAAGTTAGGCCTAGAGTATTTTTAAAGAAGAGTGTAAATAAAGTGGTTAAAATTAAAGCCTAAATACCTTGCATTATTTATTTATATAGGCATGTGATTGTAATGCAGTTTGTTGAAGCAAAGGATCATCTGAAGGTAAAGTTACAGCGTTATACCTAGTTTTTGTTAAAGGTGGAAAAATGTTGTGTGCATCACGGGACTAAAGTACTTTTTCTCCCTCGGGAAAAAGTTGCACTTTAGTTCCTAGATGCACAAACTATTCCTGCTTCTAATATTAAATAATAATAATAATACTAGCTTTGGAGCTATCTTATTTCTGTACTAAAACAATACAAAACCTGAGATTTTTATTTTTCTTTCCAGTCTTTCGAGATTTGGAAATTAAAATATCATTCCTAGTTATTTTATTCTATTTCTAAGCAATAAAAGGCACTGATGGAGTTTAGGACTGCAACAATTGGGATATGGATTACTAACACTCGTATATATTTTATATTCTGTAAAATCGCTAGTTTTTGAAACGTCTAAGCATTTATAAACCTAAAATTACTTTTTGAATTATTTCTCACAATAATACAACTATTTCTCTCAAGTTTTATCCTTCAAGTCAAGTTTTGTTTGTTCCGACTAAGGTGACTTCAAATTTATGTGCGAAATTCCAAATCCGAGGTAAGTCTCCCTGTTACATTGGTGGCTCTAGCCATCCGTAGTGTACTTTTTCTTATTCTTTCTCATTTTTGTTGCAGTTGGTAATGTGAATCCGCCATTATGATAGGCCTAGGACAACATCATTTTTATAAAATGACTAAAAATTATAAAAAATAGCTTAATAAAATTTTAATAGAACTAGTTATCTACTTGCTACTTATTAATTCTTAGCAGTTTAAAATATATAAAGTTTTATGATGTTTAGAATAAATTACTTGTAACCATAAATTGGGTACCAAATTTTATAAATTACGACATAGGCCTAAGCTATTAAATCACATATCAAAATCACAGCCTTCAATGAAAACGGTATTGAATACTAAAGCTAATCACTACGGAAATGTTTGAGAATGAACAAAAGTTCACAGTTTACCAAGTATATTGTTTTAGTCCGAACAAAACCCGTCTCAAATACTGCAACAACTGTTGATGTGCTGTCATAACTTTAAACTGAGAACAACTCTGTTTTCAAACTTCAGGAATTTGTTTTCTTTGTAATACTTATAGTATTATATTATTAACAAACCATCATATCTTAAACAACAAAATTTGTTTTTCAGTAATTTTGTATAAATTTTAAACAGCTTATTCGAGTATAAAATAGTGTAATATTGATGTTAAACAAAAAATTGATTCCGTCCACATAAACGTTCAATAACGAGCTTGTCAAATTATTTTGATTCTTCCTATAACGAATTTTAACCAACCAAATAAACATTAAGTCACAAATAAATATTACATTTTACCTTATCCTGTGATTCCTTTAGTATTAATTATATTTTATATTAGCCTGTGATTTTTTCATTATTTTTATTATATAACTTAAGCTAATGAAATGAAATGTTGCAATAAACTGATGACAACGTATAATTTTTAAGAACATGATAAAAAAATATTATAAATATTCTCATTTAGAAAAAAATCCCTTTACACGTTTGGCTAGTGGTTGATGAACACATATATGATAATTAAAGTTGTACAACATATAACTACTCTATTCTTCTTGATGAACTGACAATATTGGATAATATATAATTTAACATTGAAACACACCAATATTTTAAATAATTAATTTACATTTTAAGATTAATTCGAAACAGCGACACAAATCTCATTAGGGAAACTACATTCAAATTAAGCATTATTTCAACTTAAAAATCTAAGCCTACGTAAGCTTGATAAAAGAAGTATTTTTTATTCCACAAAACAGAAAAAAATATTTCAGAGTGGTACTGCGACTGATATTGGGGTACATGGATTTTTTTCGACTTGCAAAAACCAGATAAAGGTACATAAAGTAAAAGGAAAAAATAAAAGTAGTTAACTCTCTCAAATAATATTAATTAATTGACGGGGTACCTGTTGGCTCTAGTTCTGCAACAATCCGTCACGTGACTGGGGTAGTCCACTGGGAGCGAAGTTCATTCCATTTACCTTATTACAGATGCATAAGGGCCTGCAGGTATGATTTGGTTATTAATAATGCAGATGAGATCTTACAATTTTAATCATCAGATCGAAAAATTTTGTTAACACTGGTTAATAATTGATTGTTAATTTTTTGCCTGATACAAGCTGGACCTAATATTTGCACAGGTTAGCAGGAATTAATTTACATTCAATGGAATTTGTATTTGAAACGCCAGTTCAGGTTAAATTTAAGTATCTAAAACTAATAATTATTTTCAGTTTAATTTCATCTAAAATATTTAAGCTTTTTTAACGACAGCAGGGTTCAGCCCGAGGGGATTTCAAGGACGTGACAAGATACACTCATTCTCACGTTATACTGGACGAAATTCTTTTGTTTTAATCCTGTTCTTAGACATTTGACGGAACAAAATCATTGTAAATGTATATTGCAGTAGGATCTCAGCGTGGCATTTTTAAGTGAAACATTTGCAGGCGTAAAATCAATTTCGATGTAACTTAATAAACCCAACCTCACTACTTTTTACTTTGTAAGCTATTAATGTGATTATAAAGACCAATAAGAGGCTTTTGCACTCTGATATCCAGTGGTCGGATCTCACTTCTACCGGCGGATCTTGCGCCTTTTGTGCCTCCTTAATTTTAAAATAAGAATCAGCCAAATTAAAATGATTTAATTCTAACAAGGATAAAATAAATAATCTTTATTGCCATCACCTATCCTTCACGTACGAAACTGTTGCTATAGTCTATCCATTTAAATGTCAAAACACTTTAAAGCTAACTACAGAGAGATTTATTAAATTATGGGAAGAAACAACAATTACCTTCATAATAATTTTATGCACATACGATACAGTATTAATTTTAGTGTGGATATTCATACTTAAAAATGTATCATTCCTCAAGTTTGGTTCAAATGTTTGCCCAATTGACCTTAACAGCATCAAACTCTGCAGCAAACAAAACCACCAGGCAATTAATTTACATCTGGTGTATGAGTTTCGCCTAATTGCATGTCTTTTGTGTTTAAATTTATTTTCATTTCCATGTTACTTTTATTCTTCATTTGAAGTAATGTGTAAGAACGTAATTTACTTTACAGTATTTTGATTCAAGCAATTCAACCATAATTCATGGGAGGAATCACATAAATATTTTGGCAATATAATATATCTATCGTAAAGTTGTCTTTAAATAATAACCCTAAAGCAATGTATGAAAACATAATTAAGAATAATTACGATTTTTACCTTCAATAACTAACTCGACAAAACTCCAATAAAAACACAGGTGGAACTGATTGTATGAGTAAAGAACGTCAGAGGACAGTATTTACTTAGTGAATGGGTAGGTACTTTACTCTGTAACGACGGATAATTGTCCTAGTTAAGCTATTTGTGTTAGAAGCTTTAAAGTGCAGTAATGCCTTGAAAAGTGTTTGTTACATATTAATCATGGAAAATGTTCTATTCTTTCCAACAATATGTCTACTATTAAAAATGTTTAATACCAACTAATGAATGTAGAAAGCGACTTTAAAAGTCTAGAGGAAAACTTAAAAATTTTTGTTTCCTCGTTTAAAGGCTTTTCTATGTCAAATTTAACCATACATTTATGTATTTTAGTTGAGATTGAAAGACGTCAAAATTATAAATGTAACACCCAGTCAAAGAGTACCCGGTCAAAGGGGATATCGAGACCACTCCCAGCAAATTACCAGTGTCTGTTTTAGAGACACTCTTTTCTAACTAATGACTTTAAGAGATCGCGACTCAATTAAAGATTAAAAGAGAAGGGGACGCTTGAAGTGATGGGGACGGGGAGGGAGATAAGATACTGACATAAACGCGACACTGTCTATATCTATTGGAGGGGTTTCTTCCTAGATTTAAAAATGTCAGGCAATTGGCATTTACCATTTTAGTTGTGAACCTAAAATACTGGGAAGAAAAGCCAAGAAATATCGACATTAACCATTTCCATTTGTCAATAGGAGTATTACCTAACTGATAAAGCTGTATCTTTTAATCGGATGAGTGATACCTAATGGAGTACATTATAGAACATGTGGTCTATGCATTTATATGAGACCTTTTAAACAATTAAACAGACTCATTCTATACCAAATCAGTTTAAGCTTGAATTATGTTCAAGTAACTTAGATAATTGAACGGATTTAGTTTAATCCATTCCGTTATTTCATTAGGAATTTAGAGTTTCGTTCTAAGTGTCCTCATTCCTATCAGATATTTTAGATCAAAACTGTATTAAAATACAATCAATCAGGATCATTATGAATCCAAGAATCGTTGGGTCTTCTCTTTGTAACACCGTGCTATTGCTGTATGCTATTAAACTTATCTGAGGTTTCGAATTTCGAAATATCCATTTTCACTAATCCACGTAATCCAGGTATTAAAAGCTTGGTACTTTGGTATTATACGGAGGCCACCAATTTTAGAGAGTTTTTTTAACTGGATACCAAAAATAACTCCATAATTGGAGAGAACATACTTTAATGGACTCACTGTCCAAATTTAACATAATTATTATGAGCGTTCTTAATGTTCTGCCTCCTAGAAGGCAGCTATGTCGGCGAGGTAAAGCGTCACCGCTGCTAGCGGCAACATCCGATGGCCACCCTTATAGAACGCACTGCGGCGGTTATGTTAGGTTAGATTATCATATATATGTTAGTAGGACTTTCCTCGTTTCGTTGCAGATCAAACGATACCGGATGAGTCATACTTTCGCCCGCCAAATCCTCTAGGCAAGTGATGCACACACTCCGGTCAACAACCTGACCTAGGCCTACTTGGGGGGTAGTTGGCGGGTGAAGGTATGACTAATCTGGTATCGTTCGATTCTTAAAAAAACGAGGAAAGTCCTACTAACATATTTATGATAACCTAACCTAACATAAACGCCGCAGCGCGCTGTAAAAGGGTGGCCTCCGTATAATACCAAAGTACCAAAAGGTTAATGTAATACATAGGAAAAACAGTGTTTGAAATTTTAACTTACCTGAGCTGATGTGCTTATTGGAATGTCATTCTTACTTAATTTAGAAAGTATTTATTAGTTCCTCGAGAGCATTTTATATCAGCTTTCGAACGATCAACACGTCAATTCATTAAAGTAAAATTCTTTAGACACTATTTTTTTTAATTTACAAAATCAGAATGAGGTAGTAGTAAGACAGAAATATATTTTATTCACGAATTAATTGACAACTGTAGATACTTTTGCAGTAAGGAATAAAGTATATAAAACTAATGATTGTACGTCCAAAACCATTTGTGTAGCTGACATGGTTAGTTTACGGCTGCACCAGACGACAGAGATGGGGTAATGTAAACAACTGTTGAGGAATGTATTACATCAAGGAATTATATCTATCGTTCCTGCAAATTAATAAATGGTTAATTTAGTGAAATTAATAACCATTAGAATCTTAGAGCAATTAGTAATCTAAGTAATTAATTTTCTCGGTTAAAACAAAGAGAGTAATTATATAAGAGTAGAGAGAACAGTTTACATTGAACTTGAGTCCAATTCATGTTATTGCCGGCTTATGAAGCAATCACGAAAAAAGTTTATTGATTACAGGGAATAAATAAATATACAAATAAATAAAATGTATAGATTAATAAACATAAATAAGTGAAAATAAATAAATAAGTTAATGTATTTATTTAACAACATTCAGCAAATCGTTAAAACTATATTATAAAAACTTAAACTATATCCCGAATTTCCGATATTTTATTATCTAATAAGTTGATCGAAATGTGTTCTAAACTCAAATAAATAACACTATGAGTTATTTACAAATTTCAGACAGTGTTTTCTAAAGAACCATGTTTTAATTCAGAAAAGTTACAATTTATCCGTAATTAGTAGTCCAACCATCATAACGTTAATATCAGCGAAAATTGGATTAATTTTTACAACTTTTTGTCTCTCGTATAATTTTTCTAAAATTTACGGTTTTTAAGATATTTAGTTTTGAAAACGAAAAACAGTCACCATTTTGAAATGGTATAAAGTAGAAATTTAATACTTCTTACAAAAATAGTTCTTAACTAGAGGCTTAAAGGGGCTAATAGCCCCTAAGCATAATCCTTCTTTACTATAGTACAAAATACCTTCTTAGGATATAGGCTTTTGGATCCACAAAATTATTATTAGCGCCTATATGTAGCATTTGGTTTTAAGTAAACAAAGCAGACCTTTTTACATCCCAATAGTTTTTAAATGACAGCTATTTTACGTTATTTCTCATTTTATAGTAAGCTTAAAGCAATTTCAGTATTTTCCCCGAGTCCCTGTGATTGGAGACCTTCAATTTCAGCCCCCTCCCATCATCCTGCGACCTTCCAAACGCCCACAATTTCGGCGCAAAAATTTCCCTCACGTAATTATGTACATATATAGAACATTTGGTATTAAATCTGCATCGTTATAACATAAACTAAACAATCGTACTTAA
Source organism: Flexamia atlantica (assembly GCA_035578135.1). Lineage (NCBI taxonomy): Eukaryota > Metazoa > Arthropoda > Insecta > Hemiptera > Cicadellidae > Flexamia > Flexamia atlantica. Next base: position 5,395,917 of record JAQJVK010000008.1, on the reverse strand, counting down.
CTTTTTATAATTTTAAATTATGAAAAAAATAAACCCTTAATTATTATAAAATCAGATAATCTTGAATTTAAAATATTTTTTGTTATAGTACATTGAACGTACATAGTTAACTGCATTTTGAAGAAAATCCCACATGTGGAAACATCTACCATATGGCTTTGAATCAAGCATTAGCACCACATGTTTAATGTAAACAAAGCAGACGTTTTTCAATCCCAATGCATTTTAAATGGAAGATATTTTTCGTTATTTCTCATTTTATGGTATATTTGGACATAATCTGCTATTTTTCCCGACCCCCTGGAGCCGAGACCTTTCATTTGAGCCATCTCCCATCATCCTCCGAGCTGTCAAACTCTCACAATTTTGATTTAAAAATATCGCTTACAGAATTAGTAATATAGATATTGGTCCTCAATATACCAAGTTTGAAGTTTATACGTCAGGAGGTTTGTGATGTATGATTAAATAAATATGTAAAAATCACAAACAGACACACAGACGGAAAACGAAGCACTTTAGGACCCATGTTTATATAAACTTTTCTTCTTATTTTTATCCCTACTATCGTATGCTAAAATATTTTACCTTAATTTCCGGATACCCTGTATAATTAAACAATTTAAATTTTTAACTTTAGGTTTTTTGTGTATTAAGCCATAATCAGCGTTAAAAGAAAGCGAATTTCATGGGTTTTTTAATGGTTTAGGGGATACATCTTAGCTCAGTGTGCACTCGAGTTTTTTGGGCAAGTTATACAGGCTGTTAAATTCTATCGGGCTCTCCTACAGATCGTTCACAATTAATTTAAATGGTAATAGTCATTCGATAACAGTTTTTGCACTTAAACTTCTGTTTAAAGGGTTCAAAAGAACTATTTTCCCTTCTAATATTTGAATGACACGTTGAGAAATCCAAGATTCTCTGGCAGTAATAAGGATTTGATGGCTCGGTGCTAGATTCATCGCTCAATCTTGCGATGATTATTTCAAGGACAAAAGGCCATTCATAGCGTCTGAATATTTGCATGCAAGTGACCAATTAAATCTTTTCTGTAGGTTTTGTTTTATAACGGGGTGAACGGACATATTTCACAACCATTTTCCCATAATAACTGAAAAAGCCAATATAAAACCTACGCATTTAGCAGTTGTTTTTTTTTCCTTACTCTAATAGAAAAAACACCTTCGCAAACGTTGTTTTTAATATCGGCTTCAACATTGATCGACTGTTCCAATGTTGAAGCAGTCAACATTGCTGTTGCAATTTTATTAAATTTCTGTTCTTTAGTTCCTACTTACGTTCAGTTAGTCAAAGTACTCAGTGATATTTCGGATTGAATTGTGTACTTACATATCAAACACCCTTAAAATATCCACGGTGTAAAGACGAATTAAAAATGTTTAGAAAAATTTATCTCTACGTAACGCACAATTTGATAAAGACTCTTCATGTTAAACATTGCTCGAGTGGCTGAAGAGCTTGGAGGGGTTAAATTCCTGATTTTGTTTCGTGTAAAATCAGGAATTCTTGTTTGGGATTTATTTTTTACAAAATTTGAAGCTTAAGAAAAGAAAACGTTCAAGGAGCGTGTACAAAATGTGTATTTCAATTATTTGAAAGAAAAGTCTTGTACTGAACAGCCGTTATAATGAATATATGTACTGATGAATAAATATTTTTAGTTTCAACTCTCAGGAAATATTAGTTTAACGACTTTTCTATAGCTGCATGCAATCAGATTCAAATCCATTCTCTACTTTTGTGTTTTCATCGTAGCTATAAAAGTTTGACATGCAATTTATGTGTCGCCATAAACATTTTTGCAGCGGAACCATGCGACATGGGAGTTAATTCATATTCTGAAATATAAAGTTTGAATCTTCCTTTTATATTTTTTTTACAAATACTTTTTAATGGGTCAATATTTTGCCGTTTTAAAAGGACTCTATCTATCATAGGAAATTTACCTTACAAACATATTTTTGTGATTATCAACGAAATAAAAAGAATACCTACCTACCATCGACGTGATAAAACCATGGGTCTGGTGCAGAGAAATTTATATAGGTCTTGTATTTTAACTTGATGTGATGGGGGTATTTTGGACGACGATTAAAACGTAACATCAGTTACAGTGATCGGGCATTTAATTTGATAATATGGTGAAATAATTCATCTGTTTTAATACACATTTGTTTGACTTACATAACATATGTATTGGTTGTGACAGATTTCCGAAGCAGATAAGGCTTCAACTTACCTGAAACAAAATAAATATTTAAACTTCTTCAAACAAATGTAACCTATTGTATAGTTTAATTTACAAATATTCTTTGTTTATTTTCTTATGTATAATATCCACTTAACATTTCTAGTAGATATGTGTTAGTTCAAAGACCCATCATAAAACTGAAAGAAGACATACTTTAAAAATCCCTTTTGATTTGTATTACATGATGTTTCTGGCTTGCTAATACATAATTTCCTTTAACTTATTGGTGACTATAATTCAGTCAAATTCTCATCAACCTTGAAAAAATACCAACACGGCTGATTTTGATGTAGCTCTACTAATGAAAAATGTTTATTTTATCAAATCAAAAATATTTTAAAATCAGCCCACGGAAACCCCCTAAAGTTAAGACTTAGGGTGGCGGCTTTTCCAAACACTGAACTAACTTTAATTTCTCTCCGAATTTTTAATATTTTTTATAGATATTGACCAACACCGCCCTGATAATTATTGTGTGGTTAGTACTTGATTTTGAGTGGGTACTCGTTTTTGATCGCCACCGTCATGTACTTAAAATATTTTTTAAATTTAATGGTGGTATTTTTACACATCATAAAAGACAGAAGATTACATTAATGCGGTTTTGAAACGTACTTTTAGGGGGTTCTCCCTTGAGCCAATCCGGTCAATTTAGGATTGTTTAAATTAACAATCTGAAGCAAATAAAACGGTTTTGTTACAATTTGTTCTTGGTAGACCGGGTTTTTGGCGTTGTTTTACGGGATAGCAACGACAACTGGACAACTGGAGTGTCAGTGGGATAAAAAGTGTAATAATTCTAACGAAGTATCGTAAAACCCTTTTCGGAAGGATTTCATACATTAGATTCCTGAAGCATGGACCAAGACTACTGAAGCTGTAAATCCAACGTCCCTTGAGGTAAACTGGCCTCCTTTCTTATCATGTTAACTGTAAAAAGCGTATTCTCAGAAGAAAAAAAAACAGTTGCTGATTTTGAGCAATACTCGTGAAATATGCGAAAGAAAATAAACAAATAATTTAGTTAACCATTTAATGTCAATATAGATCTATATTTTTACACGTTTTACTTAACTTTACGAAAACGGTCCTTATCATAAAAGTTCTTTGACAATTTTTATCTGTAATGTCAGTTTGGAAACTAAAGATGTGACGCCAGTATTTTAAGACATGTCCTTTTACTTTCTCCTCCTTATAAATAGTATATAGGGAAAGTATTATTTTCGTCAACATTTTCGAGTTTAAGTTGTAAGTGGAAATATTTGTTTTAGTGCTCCCTGAATCAAAAAAGTTGTTTTTGGAGTGGTGACTGTTCGTCAATGTGTGTCTGTGTATGTGGCTAGAGACGTCACCAGTGGTCCGATTTTCATTAAATGTGGCATGAATGTATAAATCAATAATATATCTAGGCGTTTTTTTTATTTTTTTTTATTTTTTACTTTTAAGAGTATTTACCCCATAAAAAACTATAAAATATAAATTTCCTAAAAACAGCTCAAACGCCTTGGATCGAAATTTAATGTTTTAGTGCTTAAGTTGGCAAACAAAATTACATCACCCGCATGTCTGTGAAAAATCGGGTTCAAAGTTATAAGAATTTAAGTGATATAAATTACAATTTTTCGAATTTATCTAAATTTATCAAAATATAGTTACAACTATTAATTTGGTTTGGAAAAAATTATCCACTATTTTGAATTATTACTCCACATCACCTGGTTGCGGAGATAATTGATTTTTTAGTTTGGTGGTAAACTCGTTACGTTATCTAATGTTATTATCATGGCACATATTTAAAAACCATATATCTGTTATTTACTAACCGATTACTAACCGATAAAATTTGGATGTATTTGTGAGATAATTGTAAATTTGTTTGATTTTATTGTAGGTTTTCTTGATTTATAAGGGGGGAAGTATGTGTCAGCTTGCTGATACTGTTTATTATATTAGTATTCCTATTCGTAAGGAACTTGTTTTTGTTGTCTCTGCTGAGACGGAAGCTTAAAGTATAAAATTTGAAATACAACGCGGATTCCGGTGCTTTACTGCAGACCCCACCATCCCAAGGCGACCTTTATCTTATCCATGGCTATCCTTCCTTATTTTAAAGCTGTGAAAGTGAGACCAACATAAAACTCCCAGCTTAGAGGACGTAGCTGAATTTATTTAGTTAATACGACCAAGTTTATTTAATCAAAACCTACATCTGCCTTGTTAATAACGTTTTGCAATTTTTTTCCACCGTAGATAAAAAAGAAGCTGCCACCCTCTTTTTAAAGAATAAAAGAAAGAAAAACGGATCTCTGCTTCGTCTTAGCCATTTCCTCTTCTCATTACTATTTAAAAATTTCGAATCGTAAAAATTGTATTTTGATGGTCAATTTACTTCATATGTAATTAGTATAAATTAGTATTGTTCTGAAATTTTCATTAAAATCTTCAATTATCATTGGCTATGGCTGAATATTTTAAAATATAAGTTCATTTTCTTCCTTATTGACATTTTTATTGATAAATTTCTTCATACCTCTCTAAGTTCTTCCTATCTTAGCGTCTTTTTAGTGAGTTTTTTTATGGAATACATAAAAAACATGGATCTATAAGAAGTAAAATTAAGAACGCATTCACATGATATCACCGTTAATTAGGATATACATTCAACTAAGACTCTCGTTTTCAAAAGAAGCCCAAGGGAAAATTTCTTATTAAAATACAACAGTGATAAAGTGCAAAAGTTATGCGTGGAAGTTAGTTGGAGGCGAGCCCTACCATTTTTATTCCAAGAGTGAATGTGCAACCGCCTCGTACATGTAAAGCAAAATCATGTACTTGTGTTCTTTGCTCACAACTCTGTCTTGAGCTTTTTGAATGTAAAATTATTTTTTTTTGTGAATTCATTGTAAACATACTTAATAGTTACAACTGATATAATCAATCGTATAACAAACAAGTATTGTTAATATATCATTTATTTGTTTTTACCAAATGAGATTCATAATAACCTTAGTATTTAAAGGGTTCAATGAAATGTATTCTACTAAATCGCCTACAAGTTTGTGTATGTTTTTTTTAACTTTGAAATTTTTAGGAATAAACTGAATCATTTCCTACTTGACTTTTTTTAACCTCAACTGGCCGTCGCCATGGGCCAATAAGCCTGTGCGGCAGTCTGAAGACAGCGAGGTACCATAGCGGCAATAGTCACATAGGCCAGCCATAGATGACCGCTCATTAAGGAACAGGAGTTGTCATGGTAAAGCAAACATGATGGATGATAATGTCACCCTACCGGCAGCCGGGCGATGTAGTGACAAACGGACATTGTCACTAGTTTGTCTAACGTTTGCATGTTATTCATTTGTTTATTTTTCGAACCGTACGTAATGTGCTGTGTGTCTTTCCGTGTTTGATGTGTGACAACTTCGCCTCGTCTGACTACAAATCCAGCTTGTTGAGGGATTGACAATCTATTTGAAAATGGCGCAATTCAGCGCCGACACCCACCTGGTTGTAGTTTACAAAATCAACCATTGACATGGAGACGAAAAGTTAATCTATAACCATATGTATTAGTCATACCAGTTCGGGGCGGATTTAAAATTAATTAATAAATTGGAAATAGAATGAGACTAATTTAATAAATGGTATCAGCAAACTGACACATACTTTCTCCCTTAAAGCAAGAAAATCAACGATAAAATAAAATAAATTTACAACTATCCCACAGATACATACCAAATTTTATCGAAATCGATTTGCGATTAACTGAGATATTTATTGGTTTTTATACTGTATATTTGCCACAGGAATAATGTTGCGTATTGCGTTTATCGCCAAACGAAAATTTCGATTATTTCCACAACAAATTGACTCAGACTAATAATTCAAAATACTGATTTTTTCCCAAGCCAAACTTAATGGTTGTAAGTATATATTTTTTTAAGTTATAGATTCTGTGAAATTTGATAACTATGAATTTTCTTAAACCACCATAACTTATGAACCTGAATTTTTACAGATATGCGGATCACAGAGAAGAATGATAGGCATACAGAGGGCAAATCTTTATTACACTTTAAGCGTGTTTAGACCGTGCCCAGCTAGCTGTGTCTTAATGGCACTAGTTCACTGTTTCTCCTACAGAGAGCAGCACTGTCTCCCTTATCATCGTAACGTCCTTGCGATACTACTCAGACTCGCTTTATGTTATTCTATGAATTGCGAGAAACAATAATTGTACTGCTAAATTACAAGGATTCTAACAAACAAAAAATAATCAAACTTCGGAAAAAATAACTCAGCATTGCCGATAAAAATGTGTCACATAGTTAATACAATTTCACGCGGTCGACGACTTGAAAATGTCGCGTTTCCACATTAACTGTATTATGACAGCCGTTAGTAAATATTTCACATTTATGTTTAATGTAAATGATTTTAAATATACGTAATAATTGAAAGATACAAAATTGAAAAAAAAAAAAAAACAACTTTAATATAAACCTTGTTTCCCAAACGTTCCACCCCCTGTTATTTTTAATTAATAGAGATAAAAGTATAACATTCAGGAAATGTTTATATGATCAAAAAAGGAAGTTTTTGGTTTTATAAATTTTCACTCCCTCCCCGCCCCAAAAAAAGAAGTAGTTTGAGGGTAAGTCGAAATATTTAAATGTAAATCCATATTGAGTTATACATGATTTAAAGTTCATAATCAAAGAAAAAGAATGGCGCAAACTAGAGGTCTCTACGTTAATCCTATCAAAAGTTATGGGAGTTCAAAGTTTTAATTTTTTTTTCAAAATCAAATGAAATACTTATTTATGTAAAGGCCACCTCCTTCTCCAGACCTTACCCATCTCGATATTTTCTTTTGGGGCTTTATTAAAAGCAAATTTTATGACACAAAACCCAGGAATCTCTAAAAATTAAAAGCACAGATTGAACGAGCATCCAGCAAGTCAAACCAGAAATATTGGCAAATTTAGTCCAGACATTACTTCTGCCTGGAAGTGAATGGTGGACATTTTGAGCAGTTAATCTACATTTAATCGTAGTATTTTTTCTATTTTTCACGCGAACAATCATTATTTGTTCATTATTTACATTAAGTAAGGATTTCATTTGAAAAAAAAAAAAACAGTATGATTTTAAAAAAATTAAAACTTTGAACTACCATAACTTTTGATAGGATTGACGTAGAGACCTCTAGTTTGCGCCATTCTTTTTCTTTGATTACGACCTTTAAAGTTATGTATAACTCGATAGGGGTTTACATTTAAATATTTCGACTGACCCTCAAACTACTTATTTTTTTTGGGGGGGAGGGGGTAAAAATTTACATAAACCAAAAACTTCCTCTTTTGATCATATAAACATTTCCTGAATGTTATACTTTTATCTCTATTAATTAAAAGTAACAGGGGGTGGAACGTTTGGGAAACAAGGTTTATATTAAAGTTGTTTTTTTTTTAATTTTGTATCTTTCAATTATTACGTATATTTCAAATCATTTACATTAAACATAAATGTGAAATATTTACTAACGGCTGTCATAATGCAGTTAATGTGGTTTTCGTTACCTATTCAAGCTTTTTCTTTTAATTTATGAGTGAGTACGTCACCTTAAATGTGTAGGTTTTTAAATATTGTTTTCGTCTGCTTTGATTCTTCATTGTAGTAACTGTGTTTCCGACCATATTTACAACCTTGTTATAATTTGCTTACCTTCTGGAAGATAAGAAAATTATAGACAATATCTCTTATTTTCCCTTCGATGGAATCAGATTCCAGAACCAGGGAGATATCAAGTTTGATTTAACTAATAAGTTTAAGGAAGTGTAAGCAAACATCATAATAAACAAAACAAAAATAATATTTCCAAACGCCCAATTCCAAATAAAACGACTGAAAGAGCCCCAATATGAAGAAAGCTTCATAAACTTTGAGGTAACAAATCGCAAATCATATTCTAAACATAAATATAATATATAAATGAACTTGCAATCATACTGTATTGATGTCTCAATCAATATGTCTCTTGCAATGTAATATAGCAATATTACAATTCAGCTCCAATACCATGCGTCACGTCACTAGCCTAGTCCCTCTAGACCTTTAAATCCTCATGACGTATGCATTGCGGCTACAAGGTATGATTAGGTGATGGCTTACATGTAATGATACATTAGGCTTATATATTTTTAATGAGAGAATTAAATGTTTTTACAAAATTCAAAAAAGCAAAAGTAGTTTAACTACTGTATAAAGTTATGATATGTTTATCTAAATTAGTTTCTTGTGTAAGATGAATTTGAAGAAAAAAAAGGTTAAGAAAAAAATGATCTATACATGACCTATTCTCGAAATTCTTTTTCTGACTGTTTGTTTACAAATGAAATATGTACGATTCAAACTTTCAAGTCTAACTCAAAATAATATGATATATCTCAAATTACAACTAATTTTTACTTACAAGGCTCCTTAGAATCTTAAAAGTCATTGTTGTAATTATTAGTTGGTATCCAAATAATGTTGTTACCACATTGGTTGTTGGACAAGAATGTTGCCAAAGTATGTCCAAGGATTGGTAATGTTTACCAGCACGGCAGCCTGTTTGGACACTTGAACACCAATCAGGGTGTGACAATGTCCGGCACGTTCAACATGTCTGTGTCAATCTGATGACAGGCGCGGGTCGATTGGTTTGAATGTAAACACACTGGGGGATGTTCAAGAGATTGGGTGTCTGATAAATTGTTAAGCTTCAGAAACTTAGGTAACAATATTTTTTTAACTAGACATGTATTGCTAAACTTAAGAGCCGTCGTAAAATAACAAAATACTTACCACTTTTTAGCACAATAATTTTCAGCTATTGTTGTATATCATTGTTAATAATTTTAGATCAGTTCGCTAAACAAAATATATGAAGTATAATCTAAATTCATGATATAACTATGTAAGCATTCATTATCAAAATCGTTATAAACAAAAAGGTATTAAAAGATGCCTTAGTGGTCCTAAATTTGTTTTTCCACTTTTCTAATTTTTGTAATCATATTCTAAAATCGAAAAAGTATTTTCCAATGTATTAAAATGTAAAAGGAGTGTTTTGAAAGAGATTGCGAAAGGGGAGATTTCTGTATTTTGAGCATTCGGATCTTAATACGTATTTCTAAAATAAAGTCGTATTTCTTTACTTTTATCCGACTATTTGAAAACTTAGTATCGAATCAAAAAATATTAAATCTACTGTTTGATTTTGGTAAAATATGCAACTCCAAAATAAAAACATTATGTTCAAATCTTGTTCTAGTAATCTGTATAATTGCAAATGTTATGGGATGATGTTGATTAAAGCGTATAGGTGTATATGTGTAACGTGTATTGGTGCAATTTGAATAGCTGATAGGCCTAATGTCAATGTTAGTGGAATTTAGACAAATGAAGGATATATATCTAAAATAGCCGTTTTTATTCAACAGTTTTTAATTTCACCATCAGAATGTAAAAGAATAAAATTACAATACAATTTATTCAGAGAAATCAATATGAAGTTGTATTCAGGACTAATTGATTTCTAATAATAATAACTCATATTTTGATGACATTTGTTACGATCACGTAAGTTATATTGTAAAATACGTGATTAAATTTGTACCGGCGCGAATTGCTCTTTTATCTGCGAATTGCTCTTTTTTTTACTTTGATAAGAGTTGATGAAATGTAAATGTTTTCCCATGTAAACTTAATTAGTTCAGAGACACTCTCGTGAACACTTTCAACTTTTCACCACAAAGAGCTTCAACACAAACTACATCACGTTGAGCTGATATTACACAGTATACAATTCTTAAGACATAATTTTACGTTTTTTTATACCAAAAGGGTATTTTTTCTTACCATCCTTATGCTGACAAAATCTTTACTTTGTTTCCTTTGTAATCCGAGATAATAAACGAGTAAATTAACTTAACTAGCACACTTTCCAGTTGTTTTACACGTGAATTATTCTTTATCGTGTTAATAGTTCCGAAATTAATTAGTAGCTAAGAGAAAAATACTTCTCTAGGACTGGATGATTCTGTGAATAAAATTGATATTTATTCAACGGTAATTTCTTTCTATTAATAAATTACTATTAATGGGGTTTACAGGTTGCGAGCCAGTGAAAGCAATGTGCTGAACAATCATCTGGAAACGGCTAGTTATTTAATTTAATTTAATTTAAAAAACAGGTTGTAGTTTTAATTGATTTACGTGGAAAATTCAAGCTTTTTACATCCATTTTGATGGTAAAACGCTATTTTATAGGCTTTTGTCAATTCTTGACTTCCATGGGATGATTTAAATCAGTCATTCATTAATCTTAAATGTAAGTCTACATTGCTATGTACATCAAATTCAAGATACTTTAAATAGGAGATCTTGCCACAAACTCAAACGCAAACGGAGAACCCACCATTATGGCAGCCGATTAAACTTTTCAAATGTATGAGTGAGATTTGTCAAGTTTTAAATAATTGTCATTAGTGTGTTCACGATGCCTTTAAAATTATATACAGTACAGTACGACCTATGCTTACACGATGTCATAAACCATACAGTCATTTCATAAAGAATGCTGTCTGAAGATTATGGCAGATGGTCGCTATAAAAATAAAATTGTATTTGTGGGCACTCCGTTTATTTTGCCATGAATAGTGTTTTACTATTGAGGGATCAGGTAAAAGATTTTGATTCAACTTACTTCTCAATAGGCCAGAAACTTGAAATTTGGCATTAATGTCTTACAAATGTCAACAAAAACAAACACCCTTTGTTAATAAGTTTTCTCATGTAAACCTAAGGTGTTTAAGGTAATTACCTAGTTAATTCGTGCTACAAATTATGAAAACTACATGAAATGTGATGAATGAATCACCTGTGAGAGCATAATGGGAAGGCTACAAGCCTAGAGATCTGTTCATAGCTAAAATAAGCGGACGAAAGAAAGAGATTGGCCACCATTAAAACAAGCCTTGGAGGAATGTAGATAATCTTCTAATAGATATTAAATACCCTAATATATACATATTAATATGGATAATCTATGTGCCATATCTATGCCATTATTCACAACTATGTTTTATTCACATGCCATTTTCAATATAAGTTCTAAACGGTTGCAGCTTAAGCACCCTGTTTTTAGTTTCCCAATAAATCCCCGTGGGCTATACTGCAAGTGGGTCTTGCAAAATGTCAATTTGGATTTCTTGAATGTATTTTTAAAGTTTAGGTACATTTGAAAAAATCTAATTTTGATAAAGATGTCTTGATAAACCGTGGGAGATTTATAGTTTTGATTTCTCAGCGAGTTATGTTTTAAATTATGCGAAATTGTTTGGAATATGTTCTTTTATTTAGTTTAGGTGCACTAACCTGTGAACATTGATAAAAAATTAAGGCAATAATGGCACACAAATAAACTGCTCTTACGATTTCATTCCTAATAATATTTACATTAGATTTTCGTGGGTGTAACCGTGGTTATCAGTTATGAATCGTACAGATACATCTGGCTCTTTCGGTTATAAAATTATATTTTGTTATCTTTGGCTGTCACGCCTCCTTTCCATGCCATCACCAAAACAATCTTTTGAAATTAACTTTTTTCTGACCGATTTAAATGTGCAATAAATATTGTATATCGGTGTATACGCTTTTTCTGTATAACACCTATAAAAAAGAGGTGTATTATTTTATTTCTTAATTTTTTCATAGCATGTATTTTATATCAGCATGGGTATCTGTCGAAAAAAACTGTCGATAACATCCTGCTTCTTTAAAACTGTAGAAAACTTATTTTAGATAATACAAATTTTTTCTAATAAATAAAGATGACATGATAACCCTGTAGAACGAATAGATTTTGTAAAGTAAAACAAAAAATGCATTAAATTTATAACGATTCTTGATTATTTAATATTAAAATGGAAGATTTAAATAGTTCAGACAAGTAATTAATTGCAATAACTTAAAATTCAACGAAAATTAGGTTAAATATTTAAAAGTGTGACGACAAAACATCCACCTCGATTAAGCCTTGCTATAATTCACAATTCGATCACCGAGTGCGACTGGACCTTGAGCATACACCGGAGTCCTGTCGGTCTGTCATGTAAAATGTTACATGATTTAACGATTTGTATGTTGTAGCAATTGATTTTGCTCCCGTATGAGCTAAACGCAATTACTTATCAATACGAATGGTAATGTATTCCAGATGAAAACACTAATGTAAACCACACCCTTCAAATAACTTCTAAGAGGCCGATGAGGTGGGAGAGTAAAACTAAAATAAAATACGATGTTAAGGTTATTTGAGAGTATGGCTAACATAAAATTGTCTTTTATAGTTTAAACTTCAATATAATATACTTTTCTAAATTAATATAAATTACTTACTGGTATATAAATAATAGGCATTTATTTCGAGACGAGAGTAAAAGTTATACCATTACAAACCGCCGCGTCGGTTCTAGCCGTGAGATGATTATACGAAAAGAGGGCCTCAGGCCTCCATACACAATAGCTTCTCACAAGGTATTAGCATTTAAATTTCAAACTCTTTAAACTGTATTTTGTTCTTAAGAACTTACTTTAAAACAAGTATTTTCCATCTCTGGCATCAAATAATGCCAGTTTTATGGAAAAGAAATAAATTCAGATATAAAATAAGCAAGCATGCTATTATATTATTTAATGTTATATTTTAATACCCTCATGAAGGATCTAAATTATATTTTATTGAACACTTAATAATTATTAACATTTTTTACGTCTCATTTATGTACTATTATAGAATTTAATTTTGATTATCGATTATGTGGCTTCAAAATTGTATGATTCAATCGGATTCACTTTTAAAATAAAGGTCTGAAAAAGTTACAGTTTTAAATAACTTGTACAATTTTTAATAGTATTTGCTATGGTATTTAATCCCAGCAAGTAATCATATTTCGTCTGTTAGTAAAAAATTTTAAGGAATACCTTGTCTGGTAGTCAATTGTCGGTGGCTATTTGTGGATACTAATTATGAAATCAAGTGCCCAACAAACGTTAAAGTTAAACCTCAGCTCTTCATCATTCAGATAAGATAATTTAATGATAATAACTATAACAATTATTATTTTTTAAATTACATTTTTTGGTAAAACTGAATGGTGAAAAAATATATTTAATTTACTAAAGTGCTTATATAATACGCTGGCTTGTTATATATAAACAATATGTTGATATCAGTAAGCCATCTGGCTTTATAACAAATTTCATAGCTTCTAATGTTTTGATGCAAGTAAAGCAGATTTTTGTTTTATTCCCAGTATTTTTTAATGAGGGATACTTTACATTATATCTCATATCCTGGTAACTTTTATGCCATAATTAATTTTATGTTATAAAACGGGACGGTGGCGTGTGCTGTAATCCAGCTACTTTGAAGTCACGAATTGCGGATAGTTATGAGCGATGGCTTGTGGACGCGGAGTTCCGGGAATTAACGTCCGCACTATTGAATACTACGTTCAGAAGACCGTCCTTATTATTAGACCAGTTCGTAAATCATAAACCAGGTGAAAATGTGGTTCGGATCTCACTTTAAAATGTAGGTCCCTTACTTGCCGTTGGCTGTTGGGCTATTAATTAACAGTCCTGTCTAAGTAACATGTTAATAACATGTTGCTAAGTAACATGTCGGTCTTAGTAAGTAACAAGACTACCAGATCGTGCAGCAATCATCCTATACTCATCCTTCACTAATATTCGTCTTAAGATACCCCTAACTGGTGGTCGGCATCTTATTAGGAGTCTAATCTAATCTTTTGTGGGAATATGCTATAAATTCCGAGTTCCTGAGAACAAATGACATTTATTTGAGACCCTCAAGCCGCAATTTGCCAAACGCACAATTCATTTTCGGACAATATCAATTTCGTAAAATTATAGTTAGTAGATATGTAGTTAGTTAGTAGATATAGTTAGTAGTATCAGTTTCGTAGATTATATTAGTTTATGTTAATGTTGTATTAAGCTGTGGACAATATATAATTACAGGGAAGGGGATTAAGCATAATGACGTCATGAGCCCTGCACGGCTTTATGCCGCTGAGAACGGTAGATCATGACGACTTGATAGTTGTAAGAAAATTAGAGATTTAATATCCATCTCGGCCTTATCTACATCTCAAATATCAACATCACGAAATACGTGTTTGTAATTTTGCTGACAAGGTATTTCTCAACAATCATTATAGTAATCTTAAAAATATAAAAGTATTAAATTTCCATGGGATCATTTAGTAACTCAAACTTCGCCTGAAGGGGTTTAAATTGAATCCAACTTTACAATTCACTCTTAGCTGGCACAGTATTCTTTTGTAAAGTTACACTCAAAGAACTCAGTAGTGATTTAGAATAAGACTTTGGTTATTTATACTCAATTGAGTTAAAATTTATGTTAAGTTGGGTTAAAAATTATTTTCTGTCATAAGAAATAATTTTAAATTAAATTCCAATCAAACTTTAAGGTGAAAAATGCAAAATAAAATTTTGTTCCATAGTTGTTAATAGGCTAAACTACAAATACACATGTTTTTTTGCTATTGACGTATCCCTTGACTCAATACAAATACTTGACTTTTTCTCCATAGCTTTTGACACTTTTAGCGAATTTCCCCTATAGGGAAGAAATTATTACCGTAGGTCTCATGGTAAGACCTAAGCCCCACCACCATGATAACTTTTCATTTTGTGGCCCCCAGAAGCAAAAAAAGTTGTTATTTACATAAAATTAAAGACCTTTGAATTAGTCGAATACCAAAGAATAAAAGAATAATTGTAAGGCCTTAATTAGTAGAATACAACGGCGCAAACCGGTTCTCAAAAGGTTAATTCTAAACAAAATGACCGCTATTCAAAATTATTGAAGCTAAAGTCCTTCGTAAAATAATCAAACTTCCGGTTTCATTTGAAAACCTGGAGCCCTAAGTCAGAACCCCCCCCCCCCCCCCGGAACCCTGGATCAGAACAAACCATGTGTATTACAACAATGAATATCGTGCCCTGATCTTGCAGTCGAAGATAAGTTTTAAAATGCAAAGAGAAGTTTGCTTATTTTAAGTAAGATTTAAAAAAGTTGAACCGCTGCCATTTTGCTTTGGGTTAACCTTTTAACGTGTGGTCGGATGTGGATGTGGATGTGTACGTTTATTTTTAAAACGTGTCTTTACCTTCAACGCAACATATCTTGATAAAACTTGGTATTTGGCTTATTTTCGTCCAGATCTACTAAATATTGATTTCAAACCGCCCAGTTTTAACATACCTTTTGCTGCAAACCTGCATATTAATTGCCAATGTTAATATTTTGGAGATTAAAAAAACATGTCATATGTTGGATTGAAATGTGTTTTTTCATTTGAAATTCGCTGAGTATGTAGGTCTGCTGCAACGGGGGTATTTAAATAGTAGGGACTGGTCACGAAAGTGGCACTTGTTGGGTAGGATAGCGTTTTACATGTGGCACATGCAGTGCGTGGAAAACGCTGTCGAGCCCCTAAATGTGACTTAAGCCGAAGTAATCTTACATCACTGTGCAAATATCCAGGATAGAATTTTCTTTTACAACACTATCTAGCAGATTTCCATTAGTATATTAACACCACACGGGTTTGAAATTTATTTTAAGTTTATCTTTAGACAGGAAAGCTTTTGTTTGGGACAGGCAAAGCATTGTTTTAGATGTTTAGGACAGGCAAAGCAATGTTTTAGATGTTTAGGACAGAAATAAGCAATTTTTAGGACAGGAAAGTTCAGCTGATCGTTATTTTTTGCGAGTAAGAAATCGAGGATTTCCGTAAATCACAGCTGTAAAACAATAGTCTGATTCGAATTCAGTGTGATGAAACTATATTATTTTGATAAAACAATTCAAACGTTAATGATTCCACAAAAGCAATACGTAGCTTTTTTTAACAGCTATAAACTATAGCTGTTTTAGCTGCATTGACTAACTTAAATTGCTATTCCTATTTCCTATTTTAACATTTTCTAACGGTAACTAGAAAAACCGTGCATTTTCCTAATAATCCTTTTCTGGTAAAAATGTTAAAGAAACCATTGGCTTAAATTTACTGGAAATATAGTTGTCATTGGATATAGCAGATTGAGAAAGAGTAAGGTTTGAATGTAACGATTACATTTTGTGCGCGTACGTTTTGAAAGAATGAAGAATACGTCACAACCCCCCAGCTCTTCACCATTGAGTAGTTTTAAGGACCGGCTCCAACAGAGATCCATACTCCACCTTTTGGCTGAGATCGCCAAAAACTGAAATGGCTAAAGACAATGATTCATCGGATTTTTTTAGACATAAACTGATTAATTTCATACGTATTAAATTTACGAGTTACCTTTTAATATAATAACAAAATTAATGTTCTTTCAACAACCAATTCATTAATTTTACATCATACTACCTAGAAACATGTGTTTTCTGTGATTTACTCTTGACTGAATAGTTACTCTTTGCCGATAACTGCATTGTGAATTTACCGTGCAGTTCACAGCAATTTTATCGTGCACTAGAAAACAGAAATAATTGAAGTAGACAATCAAAACAATCAGCTGATCAGCTGATTGCAGAAAACCAACGTTTAATGCATTACCGGTATATATTAACGTTATTACGTTATGACAATTCATAAAGCTAATGTTAATTGTTATTTCAAATTAATTTTTCTAAATTTCTCAAAAATCCTTATAAATGTCTATGAAATTATGCAAATCTACAAGAAAGTACTTTCATACTTACTCAGAAACATCTGTTTTATGTTCCGTTTTGTTGGCTCGAAAGTTACCATAGGACGACAAAAACTTGTATCCGACCTAGGTCGGATAAACGAAAGTAAACAATCAGCTGATTTGCAGCAAACCGTTGTTTAATGCTTGTTTACTGGTTACTTTTTAGAGGAATGTAGTGGCAGCACTGGTAGCACTGGCAGCCGTAGCAAATGTTTGTTCTGTTTGTCACAGTTTAGGTTGAATGAGTAACGCAATTCAGACCGGAAAGATTTCAGACGGTAACGCTTTTTAGACCAGATACAATTACGCAATTTCATTTATCTAAGTGTTTATTGTAACCCTTCCTTATCAGAGAGTATAGTTTTTCTTTGAATTTCGTCTATAAATAGTATGACTAGGACTTTGCCTAAAAAAATCATAAAATATCGTAAATGTGAAATGTACTAAATATATAACTTACAACAATTAAGTTTGCATGATGAGGCTATCAAGAACTTGGATTAGCTCTTATTCCTTTTATTTTTTATGATTTCATATTTTTTATAACTCGATTAGTTTGCCTTGTTAAACATAATTATTCATGAAGTAGGTCAATTGATATAAAAGGCATTCTAATACTATTGCTCTGCTTGATATAAAACAAAAATCATTGAATAAACTTTAGAAATTTACGAAGATGAAACATGTTAATATAGTAAAATGTTTTTCTTTTAATTTGGTAATTCCACACAATTTTTTATAAGTCCGGGATCACGATTATAAACGTTCAACAGTTAAAAAGATTCCAATTAATATACAACGCATAAGATTTTTTTTAAATCTTAGTGAACAAATATTTTGTATAGAGTTTTCCGACGTTGCACACTGGCTGAGAAAAAATAATAAAAACAATTTTGCTTGCTTATTAATAGAAATAATGTATTCATTAATAAATGGTTATAAAATACGAATTGCCATAACTGAAACGGCATGGAACTTTTGATCTTAGCTACTGAAAGCTATATTTATTGTAATATTGAGTAATGATAACAAAATGAGTAAAATGAATAATAAGTCAAATATAAATATAATAAAAATTTGATTAGAGTGCATATTAATTCGTGTATTTATGAATATGTACAAGTATATATGTTACAATACTGACATGTTAAACAGAACATTGAAAGTTTTTATATCTGCAAAATGCTGGCATGTGATATAACCAACAACTAGAGTATTGAAGAAGAATGTTAAATAATTCGAATAATTACCCATTACACGTATAAAATATTCTTAACATGAGCTACAAGGAAACAGGTATTCTTTTATATAATGTATAACCCATTTCATTATTTTCCTACAATGATTTCATTGTTTGTATGAGACACAACTCTTGGCCGCAATGCTACAACACAGCGCTATGTGAATACTAACAATGTTAACACTATGTCCCCAGAGCAAATGCTGACTCTAACTTTATATTTATGAAGGGAATATTATGAATAGATAAATTATATCCAAACACAATATTAAAATTAGGAAAAAGCGTTGTTCACTTAACCCCCCCCCCCCCAAAATCACTTAAACTACCCACACCACACGTAAAACTTTGTAACATTTAAGGTCATAAGACACTGTCTTAGACAATTTTTAACTTATTATTTCAATATAAAGAGTTATAAATATTAATCAACTGGTTCAAATCAGTGATAAAAATAAATAAAATGATCTTGCGATTAAAAATAATGATGTCTATTAGGGGAAGGTTAATTTATAAATGGCTAAAGCCATTAAACATTACTGAACTCAACATTACTAAAAAAAAAAAAATAACAAAACGGGAGATGTTCCTTGTTATGTTTGTGGAGCTAGTTTTCTAGGGTTCGCCCACTGATCACAAATAAGGTCAAGGGTTGCTTTCTGGTCCAGAGACTGCAGATCGTTTCATCTTGGATAAATTTGGTGTCCGCTTCATTTATGAGGACCATTACCTGCACCTGGTGCCCCACTATCAATCCTGAGGGAGTCTGTCGACACTAGAAGACGTCACGAGTGTCACTCCAAACCAGCCTGCCAGAGTGGATGTGAGCGTACTACTTGGAAATTACAAGCACGCCCCAGTGCCCGATTTTGTTGTGTCAAATGTTGCAGTCCCAAATGCTTAAAATACTCTATAATTAATTCAAGTAGGGTGCGTCTTGTTAAGGAAATTAACAGGACTACACAATTTAGATTTGTTATCAACAGAAAATAACAAAATAGTCTTTGATAACACAAATATTTAGATAACAAAAAATAGCCATTTAAGGTAATAGATTTTTAAATTTTTTAATAAATAAAAAATTCACAAAAATGTTAAAACTAAACGGAAGGAGTCAAGAAAAATTACAACTTTTGAACCCGCAAATGTTTTAACTGGGATTATCTGTCTCGTTTGAGGATATCGTTTCAGGAGATCAGTTTCTTGAGGTAAAAGGATTCGTTCCTCAAAGCTTTGGTTAAACAACTTCTCCATCCTCTTAACCAAATGAAAATAAGGATTGTTTTTGTAAAAACTGCGAATCATATTTGTAATACTAACAATGATTCAATACTGTAGTAATTTTAAAGGGCTTAAGTAGTTTCTTGTAGTCTCAAGTTTATAAATATAAGTACTCAAAAATGGTATTTTAATTACATTTTTACTTCCTCCCCCCCCCAATACGTAGTATTGGAGAAAGTATTGTTTCCGACATTTTCGAATTTGAGTTCTTGATTTAAATATTCGTTTTAGCACTCCCTGAATCCAAGGACAGGTTTCCGGAGTGGTGTCTGTCCGATAATGTGTATGTATTTAAACAAGGCTAGTGACGACACCAAAGGTCCGATAAGTCGTGACATATCCATTATTTATCATTATTTTTAAGGGACGACCCCCCCCCCCATTAAAACCCACAAAAACAACAAAAATTTATCAAAACGACTCTAAAATTTTTATAAAAATGTCATGGTTTTTAATGCTTATATGACGAACAGGATGTGACACCAACCCCATATCTTTAAATATTCAGGCTCAGAGGTTAGAGGAATTTAGATGTTAAAAATTAAACTTTTTCAAATTTGCTTAAAATTACAATAATTAATCAAAATACGATTATAGCCATTAAATTTGGCCTGAAAAAATAGTCCAGTATTTTGAATCATCAGTCTACGTCAACTGGTTGCGGATATTTTCGTTTGGTAGTAAACGCAGTGCGTTGTCTAATGTTATTCTTAAGGCAAATCATCAGAAACCGATATCTCCGTTTATTGTTATCCGATTTAATACAATTTGGTATTTATTTGCGGGATAATTGTAAATTTGTTTTATTTTATAGTAGGATTTCTTGTTTTAAGGGAGAAAGCATGTGTCAGTTTGATGTTACCATTTATTAATGGTCTGTTGCAGTTAAAAAACTAGAATAAAAAAAGAAACTGTGAGAAATTATTTACTATTGAAATGTAATGTCAAATTAGAATTAACATTTATATTTTAAATGTTTCGCATAAAACAACGAACACAATTACTTATCCACCAGACCATTTGATAAGTGTATCGAGGTATAGTAAGGTTTCTATCCCTTATTAGGAATTTTCCAAGTAACATTTTAAATCTCTGAAATGGAAACACTAATGAGTTAGTCATGTGAACAGATATTTTGACGCACAAATTAGATTTTTTATGATGAAAAATATTCTAAATTGATGAAAAAGATTTGCAAAGAAGCTGGAAACATTAGGACTAGAGGGAGCCCTTTCATGAGGCGGAATATCAGAAAGCAAACCCTTGAATAATAGACGATGAAAGTTTTGAATGACTCCCTTGTACACAGGGCTGTAGCTCGGTCAATGGAGTTAGTCATTTGTTTGTCCTAACGTTTATGCAACAACACAGGGTTTTGAAGTCAAACGTATTCATGTAATGTTTTGATAGAGGTTTGATAAGCAATATTTCGTTGGTTAGTATAATATTTGCTGATGTTTGTTAAAAAACTAAGTATTAAAAAACTTATTTAGTTATGTTCTGTAATAAGTCTTGCTATACATTTATAAATTTAAAAATTATTTTAGTAATCTAAATAGCCAAAAAAATTTATGAGATTGCTTCACAAAGTTTGTGTTACAAAGAGGGAGTAGCTATCAGGAAGTTCTTTGCGACGAATTAACTTCAACCCAACGACTGTATTAAAGTTGTTATTTAGCTTTGACTCTTTGCCATTGCAGCTTAATTTGACAGCATTTACTATCCCAAATATTCAAGAGAAACTTTATAATTGTGAAAAGCAAAATAAACTAATTGCTTTGATTTAGTTTTATGTTTCAAGTATTAAGTTTTTGACAGAGATATTTTTTACATTACGAGTTCGCTTCCATCAGAGTATTTTTTTTATAAAAATCAACTATAACGGAAATAAGGTATATAATATTTCAATGTCGTGTTGTTTTTTATTAACTGTGATAAATAAAAAGGGGAATTTATCTCTCAATAGCTATCAATAATATACACACTAACGTTTTCCATTAAGAAAGAAATAAAGTACAATACCTTTTCTTTTACTTAAGAGAATGTTACCTTCCTTCACCTCCTAGCTTTTTATCAACTTGATGAAATTCAGGGCTAAGGTCCATACTTAAGGTACCTCAATCCTAAGATATTATTTATAGGCTAGAATTTCCTTCTAGAATTTATTAAAATTTAAGTCTGGACCGAATATGTTCATTGTACCCTCTAATAAAAAGCCTTTAAATTACAACACCATTCATAAAAAAAACCGACTAGAGTTTACAAACCATTTTATACTTTTTTTTGTAAATCTATTATTATTTTCATCTGCACTTATGAAGTCAGAGCAATAGAAAGGAAAGTTAGTGTTTTAATTGTAAATGCTATTCCCCAGGCAAAGATTATATGCCTGAAAAGTGCTAAATACAATTTTGTATTATTTCATCATTTAGACATTATATTATAAACTCTCACTTCCCGATTGCACAAAAAAAGATTCTTCGTCCTTTATTTTACAGCCGCAAGTTATTCCTAATCTCAAAAATGTGCCGCAGTTTAAACAACTTTGCAAGTAATTTGATTAAGTCTTGTTTGCAGTAATCTTGCAAGAGAAGGTTAATTACTTTTTATTGCAATACTACTTAGCAAAGTCGGGAATTTCATTACATTAAGTTTTACGTGGTGGGCAAAGATTGCGTGATATTTGAATATAACAAGTAAAGTGACAGTACAGAATACACTAGGTGCATTACTGGCTAAAACATTCGCCGACCCCGAAAACTACGTTGAAATCCTACCGCATTATTTAGTAATTTTTTTAATACTAAAAATGCATTATTATGTTTAGAAATTGCTTTAACATCTTTACATAAATGAATAGTTAACAATACTAAGACATATTTCTGAAAGATTGTTTGCAACTCAAGTTTTTTTTTTAAAGGTTGTGTTTGCACGTGTATCTTTATTACTTTAATACTTAATTTACCTAATTAGAAAGGTTCTCAATACATTATTTATTAATCATCAACAATATTTAACCAATTTTTACTCATTTAATTTATTGCAAGTTGGAACATGAAAGTACGCTTATTGGCAACATTATAGTGTCCGAATGGAACTTTTTTCTATTTTGAAAATATATCTATATTTTATTTTGGGCGGGGTTCTTAAGATGTGTTTACGTTTAGTCACCATTGTTTTAAGAAGTTGTTTGACCATATATACTACAACTATTGAAAATTTCAAATCTGACAAAGCGGTAATAATCAAATCTAAAATAATGTTGCTTTTTTACTTATCTAAAATATGTATTTTAGAAACAATATGTATTTTAGATAAGTAACATTATAAGCAACATTAATAAGCAGCATTATTTTACTATCTAAACTAATCTTGCTTACTGTTTCACCGTTTAAATACATGAAAATGTATTTAAAATACTAAACCAATTTGACTAATGTTTCTTAATGTAAACTATGAAAGCTCCAGATGTAAACAGTGTTAAAAATATGTAAAAGAGACCATGTTGCACAAAGTAACACATAGTCTTATATTCTCCTTAAAAAAATATTAAACCTCGAGGAACCTTTCTGCTAATTACTTGCTTTGTTTTAGCAACGAACATTGAACCTTTGGGCATTTTCAATTTCTAAGCTTGAGTAGGTGAAAATATATTTATAATAAACTGTTGGTAATTCGTATTACTTTATGTATAGTATTGAATCCAAACGTTTCAAATCCCTTATTTTGGATTTCACTTTTTTCATTTACATAATAATACATCCTACTTACAACCTTGCTTTCACAACGCTCACAACAGTTATTCTTACATTCCAAAATGTATCTTCTACATATACATTTATGAACTTTTGCTTGTCAATAGAAAACCTAATACTGTACAGCCAAAGATTTTTAAATATGCTTTTAAAATCCTTTTTACAAAATAATTACTTAGGAATAAATTTTCTTCATACATTAAATTTAAAAACCTAAAAATCTTTCAATTTCGCTTTTTAGAATGATTTTTGGAAAATCTAATTCGTAATAATGAAATTGGTTTAACCAGATTGAAGCAACACAGGTTCGAAGTCTCTACATTAATTTATCTTATGAATTTCACGAGTAGAAAATCGATAACACCAACTTCTGTTGAATAATTAATAATATGAGTCACTTACTTTCCTTTCATGCCATGAAATGGTTACTCATTTTTTAGGGTAAGTGAAACTCAATTACAGTAACATAAAGTAAAGCATAACATCATGTAAGTAACTGGATTATTTCTGCAGTACGTAAAACTGAATTAAGGATTTGTTTATTTCATGACTTTATTTTGTGTGATATGTAGCGAGTTGCGTTTGAAAATGTAACAAGGGTTGTTCTGCTTGTAAAATTCATTTCTAAAACATATATCTTTAAAGATTAGGACGCCCAAGCTCATTCCTTGCCCTTTGGCCCTGGTTATTTACATTTCAAATTAAAAATAACGATAATAAATTCGCAAAAACCTTTAATACCTGAATCGCACCTCATTTTTAGGGTTGAGATTTCAATATTTCATTTAAAACAATGAATCCCTTGACTTGTACTAAGGGAAAAAATAGACGCATTATATTTTGAGCCTATGCAGTTATTTAAATCTGAAGCAGCTGATGCGCAAAGTATTAACTAGCCTGACGTGTCGAAACTTTAGAACAGTTGTAATGTATACGTTTACTGTAATTTGTTAACAAATAGATTGATGAAACTTACAGTATCTATGCTTTCGTCCTAGGTCCTTAGGCAGTAAAATATCTTCAACTATGCCAGTGTAATAAGATATAATGCGCTAAGTGTAGCTTAGTACAACTTTTTGAGAAAAGGTTTTTTCCTAAAAGTTGTAGTTGCTAATAACAAAAACATAATATTCTAAACAATTGAAAGTATGTTTTATAATCAAACTATACGGAAGAACATTTTAAAATTATAATAAAGCTTTTGTTAAAGGGCTAAAATATTATTGCACAATGCTTAATACAACTAGCTACCTTAGAAAGATTATTTTTAATAAATAGATAGTTCGGTGAATTAAATGATTTTTTTTTTAATTTAGCTTGTACACACTGTATTTATATTTACAATTTTTAATTGTAATTCGTAATATTCAACTTGATTCATTTGTACAATTTCCTGCGACAAATTAGTTCATTGGCAATTTTGTATTTGAAATATGTATTCGATCTTTTAAAGCTTCAGCATCATTATATTTTTGTATATACCAGTTTGGTTTGGTTTTGGTTTGATTAATTCATAGTTTCAACGTAAATTATATAAAAAACCTACTAAACTTATATTATTGTCTAGCAGTTATGAGCTACGTAAGTATTTTCTTACACTGGAAATCGATAGCAACTGTACGTAAAACAATATCATACGCCTACAGACATTAAAATATTTCAAATATAGACCAATTAAGTTAGGGCTGGGAACTTCAATATATTTTTAGACTCATGTATTAACCGTAAAATTAAAAAAGTCAAGAGAGTCGACCCCGCCCTTAGTTGCTCCGACGAGTTCCACGCCCGAGGCCAGGATCCATACCTGCTTTCTTTTACACAATGTTCCCAAGAATTGAAAAACTCCCTGTGTATAACACGTTCCCTAGTCCCATTTGATTCGAAATAAACCATTAAGTAGAATAACCTCTTGCGTTGTTACGGTAATCACTGTAGAAAAATTGTAGTGGCATAAACAAAGTCTTTAAAAGAAATCTGTCATTGCTATCTTATTTCGTTCAACGAATATAGTGTATACATATGTAAAGCTATTTCATAAGGTATCGTAAGATTCTGTTCAAAATTGATGAATACGTATGTATATTAAAAGATAAAACAAGTGCAAAGATTTCATAAAAATATCTTAAGCTGACTCAATATGGCGGCCACTTGAAGATTTTTAACTAAACGTCCAGCGAAACAATTATACTTGTATGGTTTTCATAACAAAAAAATGCACTTGGAAAAAATCAAATGGTTTCTTACGTGTCAAAACTTGATTAAAATATTCAGCCCGTTTCCAAAATGTTATTTCCATGACAGATAAGCTGAATTAATGATATTCCTTACTTGAAACCACCCTAAATTTCACCAAAGTTGCCTTTTCAGGCTATACAATACCGAAGCAAATGTCTTTTAAAAAGATATAGGAAGTCCAAAAGTCCTTTAGCATTTTCATTAAGTGCTAAAACGTTCTTTTTGACGCGTTCGTAATAAAAAAAATGAATATTAACAATTTCTTCAGTTTCAGTGCTGTTTACACTGTCGGTTATTGTTAAAATTACAAAAGTACTTTAACAAATCCTTTGGTTTAAAATACCATAACCAAATAGCTAAAACATTTTTGAAACTTGTTAGTGATTTTATCCTGTATAATAGATATGTATAAGTTCAGATGTCAATCGAGGCTTCGAAATTTTTTGATGATGGCATCTTAAATAAAATCTCCATTTTACCAAAGTATATGTTTTCAAAAAGGCAAGATTATATTGAACCAACAAGAATAAAAAAGGAAATAGTTTCAGGAAATAATTCCAGACCTTATGTAAAAAAGGGAGACCACATTAGAACACCCAGTTTGATTTAAATAAAAGAACATTTGGAATTTTCTTGGAATTCTTGCCATTTTGGAAAATGTGGAATTCTTGCCATATCAACCACTCAAAAGGAGTTTTATTAATTAAAAACTTACCACAATTATACTTATTGCTTTATGAACTGACAGATGTTTAACAAATAAATCCTGACACTGACTGCATCAATCCATACAGTTAGAATAACCTTGCAAAGTCAAACACTAGCCCATCAAAATGACTGCTGTCGGTATAATCACTTCGGCGACAATGGACTGAGCACTTTTCATTTGCGCTTTCCTGTTTCTGTACTTTTTGTGAACAGTCTGGTGATTTTACATTCTGATTAAAAATACTGTATACTCTTGAATCCTTTTGAAGTGCAACCAATTATTGTATTTTAAAATAGGCTGTTGTAGGCTTACTTTAAAATAGTAAGCAATTCCTGCTACTAAAACTGTCGTATATTTCAAAACAAAACCCAAATTTCCATAATTCACTGACCTTTTTAGCTTAAGAGGGTTATGTTGTAAAAAGCAGTTATTTTTTCTTTTCACTCAGTCAAACCTCACATAGCTTCAAATCCATCAAAATTATTTTACATAAACACCGTAAAACTTTAATCAATGTTTATTTTCCTGGAATGAGAAGAGTAGAGGTTTATTTACTTTTTTAATTGATTATTTCCAAACATCAGCCAACGAGGAGCTCTAGTAACAATTATTGAGTCATTTTATCGAAGAATATAAATACAAATTAAAGAAATGTAGTTTCTGGATCAAGTAAAACTATTCATTGACTTAATAGTATTGGAAAAGGTTACATTCCTTGAATAACTGTCTTCAATTATTGTAATAATCTGTCTGATTTAATTATGTTTCAACATCTGTGATGTCATTTTCAGAATCTTCATACAAGAATGGTAATTTTTCTCTTTGGTCGTCATAAAATTTAAAATTTAAAAACCTTACAATAAAATATATTTACACATCACACACACACACACACGAACGTTACCGGCCGGTACGAGAACGGGTTCCAGGCTGTTTAATAGTGTGTTAAAAACCCATTATTCCAGATTCCAAACATCGAACGTCGTAAATCTTGTCTACATATCAGTGATGGCAAATTTACACTTACTACAACAATTACAAATATAAAATATACAAATATACAAATACAAATAGCAATTTACAATTACTAATATAAATCCATCAAAAAAGAGATCACTTTTCAATCGTGAGTAAAAAATTATTGATGATATTATTTCTAACTTCTTTCGTTGCGGAGTCCTCGTGAGTATTAAATTGATTGCTTGAGATTTAATTTTTTTTAATGAGAGGGAACAAACGAATTGAATACAAAAATGTTAGTAATAAATCAAAACTAACACAATCGGTTCTTAAAGTTTTAAGCGTGGCCTGAAAAAATATGTGTTAAACTCGTCAATTTTTCGTAGGTTTTGTCACTTCAAAACAATGTTAAGGCTTATATATGCTCTGGCCAATATATTTATAGTATTTACAATTTTTTAGAAATCCCCACAGCTTAGAAATACCAGTTGAATTTCCAAAGAAGCATAAAATGAGAAACGCGAGATCGGTTCAATAAAATGCAAATTTTTTATGACTTTCAAATTGTACATACCTTGAACATTAACCCATGAGTCATATTTCTGGATCAATATTACATAGTCCATTGGAACTTAGAACTGTAGTAGGACGCGTACGTAATGTATGAGTTACCCTCACTCTATACAAGCTAGATTTTAAATTTGTCGTTGCGTAGGAAAATAAAATAAATGACTATACTCAACAGAATCTGAATTACATACGCTTTGATACTCTGCATTCACCTTACTATCGCAGAAACAAAACATAATTGATACATGGAAACAATATTGATTGTTATACGTTTGAATTATATTTTTAGCACAAAACTGAATATTAACTTTACTCACGCTATGGTACTAACAGCTTGTTGGCTATGAATTACCTGTGAACACGAAACCATAATTGATTAGAATCAGGATACATTAAAACTAGTATTTATTTTGGTTACAACCTAAATAAGACTTACTTAAGACTTTAAGAAAAAACTAAAATACAAATGGATAATTATACGTTTAAATGTATTAGATTACTAGAGGATTGATAAATTCATACAAAATTAAAAGTACGTTCAAAGTATTGCAGTTAAAATATTGATTTGTAGAATTTTCACCACCCTGATATATGTATTATTATTTAACATACTTAAGACGTATTTTCAATGAATTTTACGGTTTTTACCTCTATTAGACACCATTAACACGAATCGCAAAGCAATAATATTTGCATATTAGTGACTTAGTAACTTAACGTAAGAATAAGTAGTAACTACTTATTTGCGTAATGTAGCAGAATGTTACTAATTTCTCTCATGTCCAATGTATATTTGGCAAAAACACTAAGAAATTCTTATAACCTAAAGGTGTGCCCATTTTGCATATGTCCCAACAATATAGCAATTTATACTGTAAATTTAACTCGCTAAACCGTAAGAATTGTAATTAAAAGTCATTATTTTGTGTGGAAATGTGAATAAAAAATATAAATTCTCTTTTAGTTAAATTCTACTCGTCTTAAAACTATCATAAAACATATTTTAAAATAAGGGATTACTCTTTCAAATTTATTATACAAGAGGATTTTTCCATTTGAAACCTATTTACATATGTCTGATGCTGGAATTGTAATCACACTATTCATGACGTTAGGGACTAAAGAAGTTTAATATAACGCAGAAATAATAAATGAAAATTAATATTAGAAACAAAATTCCCTAAACATTACAAAGATTTAACGAGTTACTGAAAAAAACCTCACCATGGTTTAAAAATAGCAATGCCTTAAGAAGGTGTTTACTTGAACCTAGTTGAGTCATGCTAGCTAACATTTTAAAAATACATTTTTCCTCCTAAACAATATATGAAGTAAGGATAGTAAATCTTAAAATATTTTTTCCAAGTTAAACTACCGATTTTTGGCATTTTATCACATAACAACAATGAATAAATTTGATTTTCGCTGACTTTTGGTTAAACCCTTATTTCAAATTCTGGGAGTGTTTTCGATAGTTTCTCTCTAAGTAAACTTCTACCAAACTACCGTGAACTTGATCCAACTAGATTTTAATATCGCGAAGTATTTTTATATGATATTAAACCTTATATTACTGACTCTTGCTTTTTTGAACTATTTCTTGTTAATTAAAGTTTTTCTGATTTTTTCCCTGGTCTTTGTTATTTTCCTTTAAGATGAATCAAATGTTAACATTTTTCTTGATGAAATTGATAAGGAATGAGACAAATAGGTATTGCGATTGATGTTCTGTATTATAACGATCATAACAATTGTTGAGTGTTATGATTTATGATTTGTATGCAATCAAATATCAGATTTCAGAATCATCAAGTGCATTTAGTATTTTGTAAATTATTTATTTTGCAAAATAAAATAATTGTAGGCCAATACTAGATGTTGTTTTATTAATTTGTACACAGAAACTGTTATCAATAACTTTTTTAACAATCACTGACTAATGCCTATCTCAGAATGTTTCATTTTTTCTTTCATAAAATATGAAAGATTTTCTCTAACGTTGCCAACGGGCATACGAGATGAAAGGAAAAGTTCTAAACCTACGAACTTTGCCATGACTATAAATTATACAGTAAACAAGACCAACATAGAAACGTGGCACAATTACCTAAGTAAAATTACCTTTAGTAAATGTTTGTCGTGTTTTCATTAACGCAATATTTGCTGTACTAGTTTACACTGTCAGTTTAAAATTAATGCACACGACCTTCAAAATGAACCTTGGCAAGTCTCTTGCAAATTAATAATATTCATTAGTTACGCTTTAAAGAGAAATTTTACTTTTTTGCAATAATATAATATGTTGGCTAGTTTAGTTGGTTAAGCTGTTAACTAAATAAGATTAATTTATTTCATTGATAAGCAACAGAAATTGAAAAAATACATTTATGAAATAAAATTCCTACCTTGAATCTAAATTAGACATAATCAAAATGAACCAATAGGGGTTGCGAAAACAGGAATATATCAACATATTACTTTTACAGTTAAATTTATTTTGCATTTTAAGTGTTTTTTTTTTAAATAATAAATCTTGATTTACGGATTTTAATGGCAAGATATGAGTCTATTTGAAAATGTTTAAAAAAAAGTATATTATTTATTTAATTAATTAACCTGTTCTACGTTCGAAAAAAGACATTGACGGAATAGACTTCATTCTTTGAATCTAAAATCAAATATGACAATATGATCAAACATAATCAAAATGAAAAAACGTGTTTGCGAAAAAAATATATCAATATATTACTTTAACAGTTTAAAATTATAATTTTTCACTTTAGTTATTTTTCCATTATAACAGACTCCATATTTTTGCGATTCCATATTTTTTATAGATTTGACTGGAAATTTATGAGCCTATTAGATATTTATTACTGTGTGATTCTCTCCTTCGACATATATTAAAAAAATCTATTGTAATTAAAAAGCGTAAAGAAGAAATATCAGTAAGTAGTAACAACAAGCATAAACTATAAGAAAAGGTAAAGGTTGGAGTAAGTAGACTGAGAAGAAGCAGACTGAATTTTCCAAATACTTTATTCATATTGTCATGAAAGTGTAACCAAGTACCAGCCTTTGCTTCACAGTAGTTCTCAGAATCTACTGCATGTATAAATCGTTTCAGAATCATCCTCAAGAAGCATCATGAAACGTCTTATTTATAATATTTGAGTACTAAAACTATTCTAAACTATAATAAACTAAACATTACTATAATTCTCTAGTAATGTCTACATTGTTCATAACTATCAAGAAATGCTTTTTGAACGATGTACAAGTTGATGCTCTAATACCCATGTACAATTAATTCATCCAATCAATTCTTTTAGTTAATGTTAATTTAATCACAAATGTCGAGAATGTACTTATTACATTAAATTATGTTACATTACATTAAAATATTATATTATTTTACATATTACATTATTACATTAACATCTCACATTAAATTAGTGATGAGCATTGTTTTATTTACTAAAACTTTAGTAATGAGGGCCCCTAAACTTTCAAATTTGATGGATCCTGAAAATTATGTTTGATAAATTTTACTACATATTAGAGATAGAAAAAAATATAAAAATGACATATTAAAACTTTCATGAGGAGACCATAACTATCCTGATAATATTGCAATGCTTAGGAGCCACTTGAAGTGGTAAAAATATTTTGCCCATTTAGGCAACTATCACTACTCTTCATACCCTAGATTATAACCGACAATTCGCTATAAAAATTAAATCAGAGCAACCGGATAGGAAAATAACGTAAATAGGTAAACAAAGAAGTAATACTTTAGTTGAAAATTGTTATTTGTAACTGTTTTTTGTCAATCATATAAAAATATAGAAAACAAAACTATGGAATGGAGTGATTCTATCAAAGGTAAAAATCGCTTAAATCTTGTGAAAGGAATTATTAGCGCTTTTGAATATCAATTTCAAACGATTTTTTGTTAAAGTAAAAGGATAATTTTCACAAGACTTAGTGTAAAGCTCGTCGGAGAGATATTCTTACTTAACTTTATAGAAAACTAAAACTATTTCTTCCTTTGTATTCAAACTGGTTCTGGTAATTCAGAAATAATAACTCTAAAGTATTCTCGAACAAATTTTAAATTGTATAGGTTGCATTATTTTGACACATGAAGAATAACTCATTGTCATGTATTAAAATTATTATGTTTAACTACAAATGCCCTCATAATCGCATGCTTTTTTCTGAAATCAGAGGAAAATTATGTTTCCAAAACAATTCTTTTATATACTGGTATCGAAAATCGTAAATGGTAACGCATTTCACCTCTAGAATCTACGTTAAGGTTTTCGGTAAATTTGACCCAATATATTTTTTTTGTGAATTGAAATCAGACGAGTTATAGGTGATTTTATTTGTTTGGCGAAAAGGTTTTTGAACGCAGCGGACGAGTTTAGAAGAATATTACAACTGCTCACCACTGTTTTTATTGCTTACCACTGCTCATCACTGCTTGTTTTTTTAATTTTTTTATTTATTATCATCCACCATTTTGTACCTCCGTATTAACCTTCCGTGGACCTCTTATAAATTCCAAAAACCCGACAGTGTACATAACAAATGAAAAGACTGTACAGTTATAAATCCTCTTAATAGGGATCTCAATATGTTGTTGTATTTTGCGTCATCAAAAATTAATTGATGATAGCAGGAGTTCTTTCTCCACTGTGATTGGGTGTAGACGTCTTGCGTTCTGATGGGTGATATTGTAAATGTTTTGATGTTGTGTGTTTTCGATTTTGTATTTAAGAATTCGACAGCTTCTAGGATTATGTTTTAGGTTTTTTCTTTCAAAACAAATCTGTTTTTTGTTTTTTTATTTTTTATTTTGTTCTATGTTCTTTCCCACCTGGAAACAGGATGAGATTCCAGATCCCGAAACGTCATGAAATTTAATTTATTAATCAGTGATGGCAAATTTCCGCTAAAATCCTATTAATAACAAAAACTCTCTATAAACAATAATAAATTTGAAACAAACGATTTTTTTGTTCAATCTTTTATCGTATTATTTTCTAAATAAAAATTGTTCTAAGCCTTAAAAGGATTTTGAACCTAAATTCTGTTTCCCACATTCAGTTAAAGAATTTCTAATTTACTAAACAGAATAAGCTGTGGCGTGAAATTTTTACTTCAAAGCTCAGTTATTGATTGTCTAACTAAATGCGTGTGGTTAGTCAATAGGGAGTTAGTAAGCCGTAGCAACGTTTCTGTTAGCGTTGTGGTTATAATTTTTTAAAAGCTCGTTGAAATGTAAAGCACGATCCTCTCCGCTCGATTAAAAAACATCGAGATTACCTCTAGCAAAAAGGTATAGT
Source organism: Flexamia atlantica (assembly GCA_035578135.1). Lineage (NCBI taxonomy): Eukaryota > Metazoa > Arthropoda > Insecta > Hemiptera > Cicadellidae > Flexamia > Flexamia atlantica. The sequence continues at coordinate 5,362,691 of JAQJVK010000008.1, read as the reverse complement.
TACCTTTTTTGCTAGGTAACTTTGTGATAATTTTGTTTATGAGCGATTAATCAATTTGTTTATTTGGCTAAGATTTCCCCCAAAAAATATGATCCATTGCCTAATACTCTGAATAAGTAATTATGTCTATCAATTATTATGTAATACAACATTGAAAAGAAAACGAGTTTCCATTGTATTTTGAGACCATTAAGAGCAGAAAGCAGCAGTAACATTATGATTATTAATGGAAATTCTGAGCAAGAATTTAGATAATATAATCCTTTATCCATCAAGTTAACTAAACTTGATGGATAAAACAGCCTTTCAGTGTTAAGTAAGGCTTATAACTCTCAGAAGGATATTGGCTTCGATGACAAGACATCAAAGGCTGAAAGGATTGTTTCCACTTGGTTGATTTACCTTATCTTATCGCTTCATCAAATAATCGATAGTCCAATATTTATTTTATCGGATACTTTTACTGAGTTTAGGCCTACATGAAATAAAACAAACAGGAGGTTTATGCTTAGAAAATCTAGCCTTTTGTTATAAAGTCCCGAGATACTAAATGTTAGGGGAAATCAATTCACCATTTGTATGGGTTTCAGGGCTCAAAAAATTTAATCAGCATGATGCAAAGTTTTTCATATCACTTAAGACACAATTGTGATGGGTTTCTATAATGAAAGGTCCTCTCTAGAAAATGCGTCAAAAGCAATAACATTTTGTCTAGTATAGCCTGTCCTATTTAAATTTTCAATTAAAAAACATCGTGAATGGTTGAGAAAAAACTCTTTGTGGGGAGTATATTTAAATTTGAAGCTGTAACTATAATAGTGTATTTCGAAACAAGAGCCGAAAATGAGGTTTTGCAGTCTCGAGATTGTGTTTCAAATGCGAGACGAAGTCGAGTTTCAACTATCCTGTCTTTGGAACCTATTGATGTTCTCGCGTTGTTTCCAGCAAAAAAAACGATCAGCTGACTTTCGGCACTAGGGCCGCTAGGGGCAGCGGAAAAGAGCTGCTTTTGGCCACCAAATGACGCGTGTAAAACAGGTGATTACGTCGTAGTGCGGAGGAAATTAATTTTTAAATCACACATATAATACAGAGTTTTATCAATACTTTTTATTATGAAAAACTGGAGACTACAAGTTTAATTAAAATCAAATTCCTATAAAACAAAGCAGCAGCTTTAGGATGGAAACATAGAGACGTACTTACAGCCGATCAGGATGTATTTCCATTTCATTTTTTCAATTTTAAAATAGTATAGTAGTATACAATTAATTATTTATTACGTTGTTCAGAAATATGTTCGTACACATTATTAAAATGCAATCAATATGTTAGTCAAGTCTGCCTTGGAAATGTTCTTGATAAGACTGAAACATGTTGGTAGAATAAAATATTCCATCAACAGTGCAGTGTGTAGTTGAGATCACCACAGCACGTCCCTTCTTTTGATTACGTGACTAATTACTTTTCACCTCTTTTTCAACATAACTTTTTGATATTATCCAAAGCACATACTTAGTTTTAATCCAAAAGTTAGTTAACTGATATTTTATCGCATAGGCCTTTATCTACTACCATTGATTATAAGTTAAAAATAGATAGTCCAAACAATGTTAACTTTCAAAGAAAAAAATGTGATCATTGTTGTGATCAATTTTAAAAGATTCTGGTAGAATTTGTTGATATTAAAGAAATATGTGAACTCCTAGGCTCGATGTTTTAAAAATAAAATCCCCTTTTTATCTCTACACCAAAATAGCCCCGAAAAAACAAATATGTCCCACTCCAGGTATATACCTAAATCTTCAGCGTGAATTCACACTCTAAACGAAATGTTTGGTGACGAGTGCTAATTTAAAGAGAGCCCAATTTCTGGCTTTAAAATATCGATAAGCATGATAGTCTCCTTTTAGATACAAAGTCAATGCTACTTCTCTGGATTATTAATCTTTTTAAGAGGGTGGCGGCCTCTTTTTACCTTGCGTTCCCCCCCCCCTCCCCGACATTAGACCTCAAGCCTGTGCGTGGAAGTTATCAAGCAAAGTAAGAAGTGACCCGGTACAGTACAAGAGTGAACAGTACTGTTGTAAGCATGCAACACCGTGGAGACTCGAGCCTTCGACATCGCTGACATAGCTCCGAGGCCAGTGCGCCACCCACTACGCCAACGACTCACCAAGATTTATACCGATTTCCTTCAGGGACTCTCCATAGAGATGATGCATTTCAGACTATATACGCATATTACCCGATGTAATGTACTATACGAGATCAAATTACATACCTTAATCTCTTAATCACTTTATTAAGACAGGTACCTCATGGAGGACGTTACCCTGAATATGAGTGAAGGATGAGTGCGATGATCGTGATGATGGTGGAGCGATCTTGTAGCCTTGTTTCTGACTAAGGTTGGCATGTTCCTTAGACAGGATTGTTAATTAATAGCCCAACAACCAATGGCAGCTGGCTCTAGAAACGACCCTTCAAAAAGCTACTAACTTTTCTCGGGATCGATCCGGCTACCTACAAGTTTGTAGGCGGGCACTATAACCACTACACCAACCAGCTAATATGAAAAAAATGCACTACCACAATTACATGAAAAAGTGCAAATGAAAGAAAGAATGGTTCGATAAAGTATCCGAGATGATCATCCGACCCTACAATATGAGCTAAACTCTTGGTATTAGAGACCAAAACTTCCTTATCAGGAAATCTCAGTTGGGGTTAGCTATCTCTACTTGAATTACACGAATAATAAAACGAACATTAATACACACTTGCTACACACACTTACAATACTTGCTAAACTAATTTGTTCTAATACAATTATTAATGGGCACACGAGGCATTTATATATTGAACAGAAATATCCTTAAGAGTATTTATGGATATTATTGTAAAATAAAACTACTTAAAAAAGCATTGTCGTTTGCACTAAAAAAACGTTATGAAAGAATTTGTAATTAGACGAATTTGTTCGTGGTGACAGACTGTTACCCTTTTAATCAAGGGGTGTAATTTAAACCACACGAATGCTACCTCAATTCACATTTTGAATTTTCTGATTCTGTTCAAATACATTAAACACAGCTTTTACAACGCGAAATCGCAAGATATTTGTTTTGATATGAGACGATTTTATTGGGTACTTAAAGTTTCCTCCAAATAATTAATGGAATCTAAGTTAAGTCTCTGTTCTTGTGTTTATCTAGTGTTATATTTAAACAAATAATTGAAATATGAATATTTTATGATTTTAATACGGCTGATGTCATTGGATAAATCAATAAAATAAAATAGTTTATATTATTGAAGTTTCTGTTTCAAATGTATACATATTACATTCAAAGTCATAAGACTTTGTTGCTCTGTACTAATAGGCTCAAAAACTTCAATATCAAATTTACTTTACAGTGTTGACGAAAAACCACTAAATATTCATATATTTAAGGAGAATTCCATTGTTATACTTACATGTTTCGAGGTGAAACCTCACTAACTTTTAAGTCAGCTAGTCAGCTTTTAGAGGGCTACTTTTGGCCTCAACAAACATAAAACATTGCTTTGTTTTATCACGAGCAAGTTTGTCGTAACAAACCAGTTACCATGATTTACTGTAGCGGTTTCTTCTTCTAAAATTGTAAAGTTGGACACCTATCTTTTATTCTTAGAAAGACGTTTGGGTTGGATTTTAAGAAAAGTACAATAATTACACGCAATGAACAGTTAATATTTCATCAAAAATTTTACAGCACTTGAAATATTGCATCTTGGATGAATATTTACCACGAAGAATACAACTCCGCAAAAGAGGATATGCATTGCACTAGCTCAGGATAAATTTAAATGCGATGAATGAATAATGGTGATAAAACGGATTTTTACCGTTACTAGTGATTCCAATGTTTAAAGCATAACAAACTTCTTAAGGATAAATTTTTACTCAAAGATTATTTTATCCCCCTCCTTGATTATTATATATTTGATAATTTTATCCCTCGAATCTCGAAGTCTTGACTTTTAACTCAAAGCCCTTTTTTGTATCACAAGAAGTGCATCTTGCATACATGCAATTTTTAAAGCTAGATCACGAAAAACAGATTTGCCTCAACAGTAGTTTAATGAAAATGAAATTTAATTTAAACTACAATCGATCATCTGAAATTCCTTGAAGGCATAGAAGCTTTATTGTCTACTTTCAATAAACACACTTACAGTGTAATTAACAGAATTTTGTTAGTTTGTAAGTAAGGCTTTTACTTGCAATAAAAATAATGAATTCAAAAAGTCTGCAGTTAAATTTAAAAAAAAATCAAATTATCGATGAATGTTTGCCTACATAATAACTTATAAAGTCGATCCGGAGGGTGCTGGGTTGCTTATTAAGGAGATTAAATCCCTGGGGAACTCCAAGTGCTAATTACTTGTTAAATTTTTGTATCAAAAACTTCTCTGCCTACCTGAGCAAAAGATTTTAATAAGTTGTTTTTTGTCCTTATTTCCCTTTATAATTAAATTTGCTACCACGTATTCTTTTACATTGTAGGCTACTATTTACTTTATTTTTATACTTTTTCAGTTACATGTAAAAAGCAAAAGCTAATAACGGCATTTTATGGTAACAGCAATATTTTGCAATTTATTATTCCAGTTTTAAAAGAACATATTTTTACTGTAAAACTAAATCTTAAATCTTTACACCTGTATCTAATTTTGAAAATATTTGTTCGCGCATTATATCTCCGGCTATGGCAGAGTCAGCTGGTTGCAAGGCACGAGGGGGAGAGGGGGTGCTTTTATGAAAAAAATGTTCTACATCCCCGCTGTTTGTCAAACGTTGTGTTTACCAATATCACATGTTTAAATATCACATAATACGGTTAGAACTATAGTAGCCATAGCCAGAGATTAATGCGCGAACTGTACACTGTTTGAATTAATTTAATTTCAAATCCATAGACGTATTTAAAAAAGGTCAGTTCCAAGAATAAATTTTTATGTTGTGAAGTAATTTTCTTGTAAATACAAAGTAAACAAATTATTAACATTAACTTCGATTGATATCATATATTTAATTTCGTAAGGCGATTCTTTGTGTCAAAATTGTGGGCGCCTGGCAAGTCGTAGAAAGATGGGAGAGGGCTCAAATTAAAGGTCTCTATTCCGAGATGGCGGGAAAAATACTGAAATTGCTTGAAATTCTCCAGAAATCGAGAAATAACGTAAAATATCTGCCATTTAAAAAGCATTGGGATCTAAAAACGTCTGCTTTGTTTACATTCTAACATGTGGTGCTTATGTTTGATTCAAAGACATGCCAGATGTTGACATCTGGTTTTTTTTTTCAAAAGGCAGCTAACTATGTTCAATGTACTATGACGAATAAATATTTTAACTTTAAGATTTTCAGACTTATAACTACGGCTTTGAGTATACATTTATAATTTAAAATTATAAAGAGCTAAGTGCGTTTGTTTCGTTTACGTTATGACGATGCCGATTTAATGCCAAATGGTCGATATAAATATATGTAGGCGAAATTTTTGCGGCGAAGCTGTAGGAGTTTGGCAAGTTGCAGGATGATGGGAGGGGGCTCAAATAGAAGATCTTGATGCCAGGGACTCGGGAAAAATACGGACATTTCTTAAAGCCAAGTGATTTGTAACACGCAATCGAATAAGCGCAACCTATAGTTTCAGAGAAGACCTCATTCATCACTTTTAGCGATGAACAACAATTTCATCACCCCAGCTCTACCAGTTTTATGAACGGTCGGAAATAGTCATAGGTTTGACTGAGAAAGAACAGTGTGCTGCTCTAAAAGCTATTGAATGTAACATCAAATTTAAATTTGATCCTACCAAAAAGGTTCAACTTTAAATTTGGCTAATCAAAAGTTTATTTAATCTCGAATCTACCAAGACAAAGCAGTATTTACTCCTGGGCAACCATAAAAATCCTTAATATTAACTATTTACCAAACTCATGGTCTCCAAACCTAACTTCCTTATAAAGTAGAGCCAAAGTCTCCAACGTGGAGAGTGGAGTCGTCAACGGGAGACCATTTTCTGATTTCATCCTTATTTATTTGCTTATATTTTGGGAAATAAATTAAGTGCTACAGTCTGTGGGTAACCTTAAGAATTTCTGTAAGCCATGTCTATATGTTTGATTGTAAGCAAAGTGGACTGAGTTTGTTTTGAGAACAGCGGATGGCGCCACTGTTCCAAAAAATTCAGCCCTTTACTGAAGTAACGCCCTTTATTAAAATTCTGATACGTACTAGCAGATGTCAAAACATCTTTAACATTACTCTTTAAATGTTTAATTCCGTCAAACTGTAACCGAGCTATGTGTGTGAAGGAAACATTAAATATCCAGCATTTGTATTTTATTTTTAGGGGCTTTTGCCCCTACAAGCCTCTAGTAACATATATATTCATATATATTATATCATGTTGAATAGTAAGTAACAAATTACGATGAGAATTTTAACATCAAATGACGATAAGAATTTTTAAAACATTCAAGAATTTTAAAGCTTCAAAATATGCTAGAGATATCGAGTAATTTTTTTACGACAGCAATAAGGATTATTCCAGTTTTATTTATGTTTTGCATAAAGTAAAACTGAAAAATAAAGAAGTGCCAGGAAAGGCTCGGTCCGCAAGGTACTAATCATTTATAAAAGTAGCTTACTTTATCTTAATTTTGAAGGACAGTGATTATTTAAACATAATGTTTATGGATCACTAAATTCATTGTTCATTTTCAAAGAGCACGTATATATGGAGTTTTTAACTGCTTTAAAGTATTTACCACAAAGCTTTTGTTTGTGATTCTGGTCTTCATTATTTTTCCTTCCAAATGTCTGAGTTCTACAAAAGTAATCCGTAGAAAACGAAATTATTTTAATATATTGTAATGGACGAACCAAAAGGTTAGGCCAAAATTCCTTGATGTATTCCACCTGATAAATTTATAGTAGGGATTGATACTGTCCGAAACTTAATACCAGATATTTAACTTCTTGCGTAGGTGTAACGCAATATTATGTTGGAATTAGAAAGTTTCAAATTCAAATTAATTTCTAACCCATAACTTTTTTTGAATTTTTTTAGTATGGCCCAATAAAGCATTTTATTAAGGGCTCTGTTTTTAGACCATAGTTTGTTTTTGGTTTACTATTGACAATATGATGTATATTGTGAAAATATAACTTAAATATCTTCAAAATATTACTGAAATCTTTGATTGAAATCATTGTTTTCAACATATTTAATTAAAAACAAAGTATTTACATGTAGCAGCTTTGGAAAATTTGAAAGCCTGCAGGAGAAAACTAACCTAATCTACCGGAACCCATGTTATGCACTCCTGTTGACCACGGAGATGCAACATTATATGACATTAAGCTATCTAGTTCTTTACGACTGGAGGCACGAATGCCAAGATATGCAAGTGGTGGGTTTCAGAAAGTGGCAAAGTGTTGATATCCCCGCCAAACGAGAGAGTTTTCGCCTAAATAACGAGGGTTTAACTATTCACACGCTGGAGCCGCCCGAGGCCGCCCTGGCGACGAGCAAACCTTGTCTCCAGTTTGATCCAACTTTTCATTTCACCTCAACGTGAGTCATTTAATCTTGTTTAAATAGTTTAAAATTAGGTTTACTGGAAAATCTTCCATAATTTTTCTGTTTTTGTTAAACATTTTTGTCTGAAACTATCTCAGTCGACTTAATGGATTTTGAGTTTAATAGCTACACTTGGAATCTGAAAACAGTAGTGAAAACTATTCTGAAAATTGTCTTTGCACTTTTTAAAATAATTACTTTTCTACTTTTCATTGCAATAATTTATTATTCCATAGTCATGAATCTCGACTATTGCGGTCGATAAAATCTAAATTTTAGGCAAACTCATAATTTACTTTTTATGTGTGTACCTTACCTTTCGCACCTTACTGTTTAAAAAATGCTTTATCTACGGTGTTAGGTACTCCTAAGCGAGCCACAAATAAACCAATGGCAATCTTGATTGAATTTAAAAACATTTAAAGTTTTTTACTTCTCAAAATGCTATAGCCCTCAACTCATGTATATGGATAAATCATAAAATTGAAATTGCGTTTACCAAAATATGATTCAAAGTTTTGAATTGGCTAATACCAAATTTAAAATACTGTATATTTAGATCAGTCCATTTATAAATTACTAATTATTTCACCTTAACATCAACAAGGGACAAGCTTAGTGAAAGCTATTCATCAGAATTAAAGTATTGAAGCCGTGTTATATCTTTATTAATGATACAGGCTACGATCGAGGCTATTTTATTACAAATTTAATACGAACAATACAGTCACGTTTGATTAGAAGCAATATATTTATTATGACTTTACATTTCTTGTAAATTTTAACAACGCAAAAAAGGTGATAAGATTAATATTTTAGTTAAGTTACTCACACATTATTGTTTTATTCAGTTTTAACAAACATTAGTCATATACGTTCTTATACAAGACTCTTTTCAGAGACAAAACTAATAAAATCCTTTTATAGGATAAATACTGTACCAATTAGAACAAAGTAGGAATAAGTTTTCTACTTTTCTTATATTTACACTACCTTATCATGTCAGATTTTCAAAAGCTATATTTTCGAAGCATAATCTAAAAAGGTTTATTATTGCAATAAACATTTTGTTTTCAACCTCTTTGAGTTTTGTAATACTTCTAAATGCGATCAATAATAATTGTGTTTCATTCCCTTACATTATAATATACTCTACTTTTGAAAGAATGATAATCAAAACTTACAAAGTTATTTGCTCCTACAATTCATTTCAATGTACTTATAACATTATAAATTAATTGAAAACATACATTTTCTATTAAAATGTAAATTGAGAAACATCCGCTTTTCTAGCAAATAAGATGATGAATGACAACCATTATTCACAAAGGTCCAGAGAGGTACACAATGCCAGACGTCAAGCTCCCTTAAAATACGGGCATTAGAACACTGTCCCTTATTTATAAACAACAAAATTTAAGCCGAATTTAAGTTAAAAATTTGTATTATTTTCCTTCAAGATATATTATTTTGTGTCATGAAGAAGTAATAGGTTAAACTAAGGTATATAGTTTTCTGATTGAGACTAAATTTATAGCTAGATTACCATTCTTACGTAAGAAGATCAAAATCGCAGAAGAGTTTATTTAAAAATTTTCAAACACAAAATAATTAATCACTCTGATAAAATTTTCCTCATTTCACTTTGCTTTGATTTAAATGAACACTACGAGCCACGGTAAAAATATTCACCATTCCTGAAGGAATTATTTCACATTCCTCAAAGTCAAGCAAGACAATAAAGAAAATTATTTTGTTCGTTTCAAACTTGTGGTAAGGAAAATTAAAATAAAAAGTTAAGCTGTTTCCAAACTTAATCCTTTGAGGACTTAGAGTAGCATTAAAAGTGCAAATCCCATTACAACTTATGAGTAAAGCTACTTAGAAGGTAAGTTACTTCCTTGATATTGCAGACAAATCTGTAGTTCCTTCTGCAGTATTTTTACCTAATAAATTTTTTTGTCATAATTAATTGTTTGACAAACAGATATTAATGGTACTTATGTGTTTATATAACCGATAAAGTGACAAATCAACTATTTTGTAAACTCAATAAATGTCATAAAAAATTTAATTTTTATATAAAAAAATAGTCTGCACATTTTTGAAAGTAAGGATCCCTAATCGATAATTTTCTTAAACGTTTTACCAAATACATGTTTTTATGACAATAATTTTTATAGCTAAAATATTATTTGTCCCGCAAAGTTTTCAGAGATTTAACATAAACAAATTTACGTGTGAATAAATTATAAGATGGTCTAAAATATAAAAAGGTTAGCTATGATTATTTTTTACGGAAAAATACTGAATGGCTGTACAATAAACTTAACTATCATTTACTTTTGTGTCATAAAATACGGATTTATTTACATTTTTTTCAGGTAAAATCAGTTGAAAATACAGACAAGCGTGGCTTGTTAGGAAATATCTCTTAAAAACAGTAAATTTACACCTGTGACGCAGTTGAAGAGGCTGGTGTTGCGAAGAAGCTAAAAAGATTTAATTGGACGGGTTTGTGTTTGGATCGGAAAAGTAAGACGTTCTTCAACGTAATTTAGGGAATGGAAGAAAACATTCACTGGTTAAACATGAGTGAGAAATGTTAAAATTTTATGTTCGTTGTTATCTTATTGGTATTTCAAAGTAACTTTCACAGTATCACAATAAAAAATACCTATGCTTCGAATAATTTATTAATACGCATCCCCCTGAGTACTTTAAAAAAATTAAACAATTTTTTGTTGGGTCCTATGCCTGTTATATTAAGTGCATATCGGTTTTAACACGAGTTGTTCTTTAAATCACTTTAATTTTTAATATAGTGTTCATGGTACAAGAGCTTTATAAATTGGTAAAAGATGCAGTATAATTTAGCTAATAGACTTATTAGGCTAAATACTAACTATTTCACTTTCAAACTATTTTTATATGACCAGATCTTAAAGGGAGTGGGCGGTGTGTTGTTGTGATATGCGTAGAGTAATTCTTGTGCCTGAGAGGAGGAATTTTCAGCATTTCGAAGAAAAGTTTTCGAAACTTTTTTTATGAGACAATTGTGAAATCAAGCAAGCTGACATAAAGAGTATGTTTTATAGTTATATCACGTACTATAATATTTTGTGTTATGGACTTATGCATAAAAAGATCAATAAAAAGAGCCCTGCTCAAACTAATTAATCAAGTACAATTTAATTAAGCTAAACTTCCATAAAAGTAATCAGAGAAAGTGATAAGCTAAGTAATCACCTTATAGAGAACCGAAGGTGAATGAAAAAGAGAAAAGGGGCACAGGGAAGCTTCATTATAAGGGCCGAGATAATCACCCAACACTCTGATATGAACTCAACTCTTTCTACTAATGAACTTATTCCTTATCAGATATATGTTTTGTTTCAGTTAACTCCCTATGTTGTTTTTTGACAACTGAAATTGTACCGGCGCCCCGCACCTACTAATTGGAGCCAGTACCTTTATTGATATTATTGTTCGGCAAGAGTGCAGTCCAAAATTTGACTCGGCCTTTGGATGTCCAACCAAATAACTTATATCTTCCAATATAACTGGCAACAACAATGGGATCAATTTAGCAGTGTTTCTTGCTTTGTGATATTTTCTTTATTTGATCGGTATTAACATCTACATAGTTTAATGAAACTAAAATTCATTTTATGATATGGGCCTATTACTATTCATTTATAACACAACTAAATATAGTTTCTGTGACGACTCACTCCATCCCCATACCGCTGTACACTCGGACCCGTTTTGTCAACGAGCAGTGCTAAATTTGGGGAATGCACCAAGATTCAACTTTATTAGTTCATAATTAATGTTACCTCCAAATAATAAGACTGTACAGGAATGCAAACAGGTTGGTTTTCTAAAGCAACTGTAACTTATAATAAGTCAATATGATAACTTATACACATATTATTTGTTTAGTTTCTATTATCTTTATCATTTATCTAGTTTTAAAAATAATGACAACTAAAATTAACCCGTCCTGTCAGTACAGAGTCTTCTGAACATGATTACAAGTAATAATATCATTCATCTACCAACTCTGATTGGATGATTTTTTTTATATTATTAGGTTGTAATATATTTCTCGATGGGTCCCTGAGCATATAAACACTTAATTACTTAGTTTTTACTTGGAATTTGCAAATACAACGAGATTAGACTTTTCGGCGATGTACAATTATTTTTACATTTACAGCCGATGAACCGGTTGTATCAGCCTCATCCATCTTGAATTCTTTGTCACAGATATGTGCAATCTTTTTTTTAATCTGATAAATCAACTACCTTACTTTTAGGCAATAAAAAAGGAGGAAAGAAGTATAGGCCGATTCAAATTATAAGGCCCAGTCCGTCCTTAAGACTAATGTTAATTTTAGCATTGGGCTTATGAACGGCGTGGGTCTTGTGTTTTGATTCGAACAATAACAGTATATTTCTTTACTAGGGACTAAAGTGACGCTTTTCGTTTTTTCTGAAAAATTACCGAGTAACGGATAGCAACTTTGGTCCTGTGTAATGAAATATATTTTTCGTTATACCGCTCAATATATTCCACTAACTTCTTAAAAAACCAAAATTTCACAGCTTGTTTACCTTTAACAGATTTCTCCCGACGAGGCTTTCGCCTTTTTCTTGCTATTTAAAATAATCAGCTGATTGCCAGTTTCATTTGAGTGTGGACTTTCATATCAGTACCGGTAATAAACAATTCATGTATCTGACTCATTGAAATATCGATTGGTGAACAATTGAGCATGTTTTGCAATATCGATTTTCATTTCGACCAGTCAGAGGAAATACTTACTGACACCTCGATTGAGGCTATATATGCATTGTCGTCCGGTATTGTCGTCACAAGCTTTGGCTCCACAGGCCTTATGGAAGTTAGGTAACCTTATATTATTGTACTCTTCTTCTCTACAGACCTTATGGTTTTACTACAGTGTAAAACGAATAGCTGGTGACCGGGAAAAGGAAAACACCAGATTTTCTCTGTTGGATGTTCTCTGTATGGATTTTCTCTGTTGTTTAGCTCCATAAGAGAAAAAGAGCTTCTTTAGCACCGCAACACAAAAAATAAAAACTGACGAGGAATCAAGTTAACATAGCTCCATCAATTAGTTGTTGTTTTTATTTTTACAGCAACGTGGCAACCCATAAATTCCTATTTACATGAAAAACCTTGATGTTTTCTCTAATGAGTTTTCGTGACAAGGTGACTTGAACTGATCCATTAGGTAAAAACTTGTTATTTGGGTGACGTAAAACATGCAAGCAAACATTACAAAAAAAAAGAAAATAAGATAAATTACTCTGGCTATAGACAAAATCATGAAAAGTCTTAAAGATAAAACTGTTTGGAAGGTTTATGAGAACCCTGAATCGTAATTAGAAGCATTTGCCCGGCGGAGAAGGCTGCCGACCTTTTAATCAAGGTGTGTAGCTAACACTGTAGCAACAAGGGACTTAATTTGAAATTGGACCTTTTTAACGATCGTATTTTATACAGGTTACGAAGGATTAATTGTTAGCAATTATACATTATCTTTCTTTAGATTTGTATTTATGTAGCTGTATTAATCAGGTACAGTAGTAATTACATTATGTAAATTATACTTACGGTTTAACAATAACAAACTTAGTTTCGATTTCCTCATTAGTTATTTTAAATTTCTCTATAATTCTGCTTGGAGGACCTGTTATGAAATGCTCACACAACGGTACATAATTTTAAAATATTTGTAAAGATATGACTATACTTTGCAATGCTATGAATCTAATTAGCTTCCTTAATGCCCATAACACTAACAAACGATCTCCTCAAGGTATCTACATTGTTTGGATTGGTTTTAGCTGAAAAACTATGATACTGTAAATGGTTTCATTGTCAAAGTGAATATATTCTAAACAAATAAAGGTAAATAAGTTTTCCCCCACCTGGTATGTTTAGACTCTTTTTACTCCTCGTAAAGAGTGCAGTAAAATAATAGTTTGTCTACCAGCGGGAGTAAAGTGATTATTTTGTCTACCAGCGGGAGTAAAGTGATTATTTTGTCTACCAGCGGGAGTAAACCTATAAGAATGACAATGAAATCAACAATTCAAAAATCTAGTGCCTTCAAATTTCTAAGCAGACATGCAAATATTTTGAGGTTCAACAGATTGCAGGCGCTAACATCTGATTTATGGGCATGAATAATCACATAAGAATAACATTGACAACAATCAGCTGTAATAACGTCAATGAATTAAGCATGTAAGATTGTTGCTACAATCAGCTAATTGCTGGTGCATGAATAGTTATATCTACTCTTATGCAGGCACTAATTTCAGATTGAATCAAAATGGATATTGTTTGTTAATTACTAAGTGAATGAAATAGATGTTTAAAGATTGGGTGTTTATTATTGCTGAGAGGGGGGAATGTTGTGAGTATCTCGAGAATAAAGCACATTGTCTCCCTCGTGAGACAATATTGTACTTAACTCGCTCAAAACACAAATAACCACTAACAATAGGGTCGCTGAGGAAGAGGTAAAAATGTCTACGTTCTTATACGAGTAATATTTTGGGGTTTATAGCAAGTTCACTGTTTCACAAGTCTGATTAAAAATGTATATTACATCGAAAGGCATTAGTGACCCAATTAGAAGCCTGGCTACCAGTTAAGGGGCTTAAACTGCACCAGCGAAACACGGGCTTACCTCGCATCGTTGCTAAATACGATTCTTCCACCTTGTTGTTACTTCTAATATCAAATTCAATCTACGACAAGGCTTTATTTTTGTCAAATTAAAAATTTTAAATTGCATGTCCCTTTCATTTGACATATTGCTTATGAAAGTTTACTCTTAACTGACCAAGTTTTACGCTTAAGCCACTTTGGAATTAATGTAATACATATGGATTTTCAATCTGATAGAACCTGTATTGTACTTTAATACATTAGTGTTTTTCTAAAATAGCTAGCTAAATTTGTTTTTCGTATTATTTTTAAGCCTCTCAATAGTATATTTTATCCCTAGGCCTAAGGTACCCCCGAAGGTACGATGGTTTTGCGTAACGAGGTTTTTGCGACTTTAGGCACTTGTGATGAACTGCGTATCTTGCGTTACACCGCTCAATATATTATGCTACATTCTTCACAAAACAAAATATTTTACATCTAGTTTGCCTTTAAAAGTTTGGCTTTTATTTCGTTCTCGTTATTGCAAATTATCAGCTGATTGTTTATGTTTATGACGTCTGTGTCAACTTCCGAGCAGTACGATAAAAAACAGGGGATAACTCGTCGCCAGCAGACTCTTTTCCTCCCTAGACTGGGAAGGAACTTTTTCTTTCGACCCGCAACGCACGTTATGAAAAATACCGTTCAAGTGGCAGCGGTATGACGAAAAAATAATTTAATATCTGAGTTTTAATAATAATCCATCTTTATTTAATCGATTTTCATCGACACAACCTATTATGTGTTTTGGAATGTCATATGATTTATGTTGAAACAACTATACCTATCGCAGCAAATGCATGCGTACCTATTTCTAAAATGTCATAAAAATGCATATAGAAGTAACGTTAGTAAGGAAGGTGACGTTACAAACTTATGTAAGATATCCCACGTAAAATCAGCCTGAGTACTCAGGTCTGCTGTAGCAAGAGACGGAGCGCCGGCAGCGTCCTCTCAGTGTACAAAGACAAATGCTCCAATTACTACAGTGAGGTCGCCCGTCCATCCTTCACCCTTACAACGCTGCTAAAAATAACTTTAACTTAAATACGACTTACGTATTTTCGGTAAAATCATAGACTAAATTATTATACTCGAAACAATTGTTTCTGTTCCTAACCGTCTATATTCAATGACGCTGTAATTTGGAGTTCTGGAATAAAAAAGCTTGAAATAGATGTTTTTGCTTCTGCTCTACGGTTTGCGATTTACTTGATTAAATAAAAATTCGATCACTCATCAAGTAAATAACTGAAACTGTTTCTTTCAAAATTAACAATATCTGTTAATAAATCAATGTGCCTATAAAACTCTTGAGGTTTTAACGACAATAATGTTAGTAACTGTTACACTTAGATACAACTATTACACTTGTACTTAGCACCACGTAATATTTCTTTTATCGTACCTATTTGAAACTATTGATTGATTTTTTTTCATTTAAATAACAGTTACGTCTATTTAACATTTTCTAACAATACTTCACCTAACTTTAATTTACAAGTCACTATTGTATTCAAAATTTTTAAAACAATAGTAAGATCTGAATAGTTTTAGACTAAATTACTGTATTTTTCTTGAATTCAGTGTTGTCAGTGTTCCTTGTGTTCGGTGTTGTGTTTTATTTTTTTCTTGTGTTTTGCTAAAACATAATAATGAAATTGGTTTGTATAAGTCAGTTTTAGTTTTAAACTTTATCAACGGAGTTACTTTATCAGTGGAGTAGAACTTTTAAATGTATGAATGTTTAAGTGTGATTGATTGTTCCTTGTTCCATTTACTTGTTATACTGGTACTAGCATCAAAATTTCAACACATAAATTTTGTTATTAAAAGTAATATTTTATCATGTAAATAAGATTATGAAGATGATGCAAGTATGTAGATGCTGCGAGAACGTGAATATTGCGAGTATGTAGATGCTGCAGTTATGTAGGTGGTGCAAGTGTGTAGCTAGATGCTGCGAGTATGTAGATACTGCAAGTATGAAGATCCTAAAATTACGTATATGCTGCAATTATATAGATATTTTTGTTTTTTTTTTAGGGAGAGGAAGGAACAATGCTTTACGCACACAGGTGGCCAGCCCTAAAACACAGGTGACTCCCCTAAAAAACGGGTTTAGCCACTAAAAAACCTCCTCTACTCCTAGGATTCTAGCCTGCAATGGTTTATCACATTTCATCAAGCTAGGCCTAGATTTGACTCACGCCCGTGGGGCTCGCTCCGTATCCAGTCGTTCGATTGTAAGATCTAGGCCGTTTCTTGGTCCAGATCGTGTTTCTTATGTTGAAGGACACACCAGACGAATTGTAACAAACAATCCCAATTGCACTCATTCTCCATGGTCTTTTCAAAGACTGTGCCCACCGAAAAAACATCCATTTTTTGAGTGGCCTCCAGACGGGGCATTTCCCAACGGGAACAGCGGAAAAAGGTGTGTTCCGCATTGTCAGGAACGCCCGGGCAATAGATGCAGTCTGGAGAATCGGTCTTGCCCATTCGGTGCAGGTACAACTTGAAATAGCCGTGACCTGACAGAAACTGTGTTAGGAAGTAGTCCACCTCGCCATGCCACCGTTCAACCCACGGTTGGACTCGCTTAATGAGCCTCGCAGTCCATCGTCCTCGGGCGTCCTGCTCCCAGCAGCGTTGCCACTCCTGAAATGTTTTGGATCGCTCTTCTGACCTTGCAGCATCCTTGCCAATCTCGCCTTATTTCTGATAAATTGCCTTCCCCTCCCCTGCCAAGAGCTTGACAGGGATGACCCCAGCAACTACCAGGACGGCAGGCTCGGATACTGTACGGTAGGTGGAATATACCCGGAACCCGAGCGAGTCGCATCCGGTACAATTCCTTGTTGGGAGCGTTGCCCACACCTCTGCCCCGTAAAGGAGCACAGACTGGACGGTGGACATCAACAGGTGCCTTACACTGGTCCTAGAACCCCCAACATTGGCCATCATCCCACTAAGGTATGAGACAATCTTAGCAGCCTTGTCCGCCGTGCGGAAGATCTGGTCTTCTCTCAAGCTAACTTGTTATTGTCCACCATGACACCAAGGTATTTGGCGGCACGCGTTCTCTCCTACTCGCAACGGGACGACAGTATCAATTCTCCGCTTGGTGAGGATGACGATCTCGGTTTTGCGCAGAGCGAGCGAGAGACCGTGATCAGACTTCCAGGCGTTGACTACCCGCGTAACTCGGTTCAACTTTAGTTGGGCTAGTTCAATGTTGCGCGCGGCAATAAGAGCCGCAACATAATCGGCGTACCCAACCAAGATGGTTTCCTCAGCATCTCAGATCTATGGAGGCTGTCCTATGCGACATTCCAAAGATCTGGGCCAGGTATCGAACCCTGCGCGGCACCGGATATGAATTCCAACGTCCGCGTTCCATCTCGCGTTTCGTAGATGAGACATCTGTGGCGGAGGTAGTCCTCGATGAGCCGCATCAGATATGATGGGATGTTGAAGGTGTTACGAGGTGCACCCAACATATCGACCCACCTCGCCGAGCTGAAGGCATTATTGACATCAAGCGTAACAAGAAGCACTACTTGGCAATTATGTAGATGTAGATGGTAAGTAAGGAGATAATGTGCAAGTATGGAGGGTGATGCGAGTATATAGATGCTGCAAGAAAGCAGATGATGCAGGTATGTAGACGTTATAAGCATTCTCTAAGAAAAACGTTTTCCAGTGTAAGATCCCGGGACTAGATTTCGAAAAGCGGAGGTAAAGTCTGTAAGTTTCGGCAACGTTTAAGCTGTTTTGTTGACTCTTAAAAAAATGAAGAAGAGTAAGAAACATAAATTTTGTTCACTCTGAAAATATATAATGAAACACAATCAAATTTAACTGAACTAACCATCATTCTTTTGGCCCAGCTGTAGCTAATTTTGGGTGATACAGAATTTAAATTTCACATAGTTACATTCATTACCAACAGAGGGTACTTCTATCAACCCCTTATTTTAGCTATTTATTTAAAAAAATTGTAATCTATCTTGCATAAATCAATAAGTAATTGACTACTGCTTGTTTTATGTGTCACTAAATAATATATTACCTGCTCCTGACACTTAAATTAAAAGGTGAAATTAGTACACTCTGTTGGGGATTCACTATAACTAGGAGCTCTTTCAATCCTGGGTCACTCAAAACCTGGTACACATTTGATAATGCGATGGATGGTCTGCTTCAGATTCAAAGTCAATGCCATATCTATATAGGTATACAATTAGGTGAGGGAATTTTTGCGCCGAAATTGTGGGCGTTTGGTAGGTCGCAGAATGATGTGGGAGAGGGCTCATTTTAAATGTCTTGATCCCAGGGACTCTACTAGAATTGCTTTAAGTTTACTAGAAAATGAGAAATGCCATAAAATATCTGCTATTTAAAAAGCATTGGGATCTAAAAATGCTTTTATGTTTGTTTACATAAAAGAAATTTGAGGCACTGATACTTGATTCAAAGCAGAAAAGATATGCTTATGAATGAATGAAAATATTTCTTTATTGAGGCGAACTTAGGAGCACATGGTCCTTTCTTACAGCTAACCTCTTATGCTAGATGTAAACCTAATTTGGTAGATCTAAAAGCCAGTTTTCTATTAAGGTATTGTGTTGCATAAAGGATTATGCTTAGGGGCTTTTAGCTCCCTCAAGCCTCTAGTGTTATTATAATTGTTTCTCTTTATGTGGTTTTGTGTCGTGCATATGCGTTACTCCAAAGGGCATATTTTTAATTATTTTTAGGCTAAAATAACGCATAGGTTATTACTATGTTTTGAACAACTTAACCCAGCCTTAAGAAGGCATGAACAAAGTTTTTTCTTACATAAAGCTAACAACTACGAAGAACTATCTCCAGAAATTACAAACTGTTGGTCCTCGACAAAAATACTTGTTTTGAAATTGAAGAGAAAAAAACGTAAAGTCCGTCAGTTTGGAAGTTGGTTGCTTATTAAGGAGATTAAATCCCCGAGGAAACCAGTCTGCTAATTACTTGTTTCGTTTTTGCACCAAACATTGCCTGAGTTACCTGTGATTCCTAGCGAACATACATATTTTTTCTCTAAAATATTTAACCTCAAAAACAATAATTCTCTTCACGTTTCTTTACTGGACATGTGACATTATAACTTTCTCAATTTACTTAAATCAAAGCCAACTGGTTCATTTAGATTCAACTGTTTCAATATTTAATCTATTTATCCATCTGTGTATCTATATCTGTAAGCGATAACAAAGTTGTGTGTGTTTAGCAAACTGCAAGATGTTTACAATGGTTCATATTGCAGGCTGAAGGACACGAAAAATATAAATAGTTCCAAAAGGGTAATATGTTAAATATCCCTCAAGCATTTCAAAAGTTATGTTACATTGAGTAAAATACCTATGCAGATTTGCAGACGGTGAACAAAGCGAGATAGAACCTATGTTCATGCGAAATTGTGCTCAATTTTACCCAAAGAATCGATCATTAAGTTTAAGATACTCTTAGAGCACCCTGTATAACATTTAACATTAAAATATCATAGTTAGTTTCAGTAAAGGGTTTTTACCGTCTTTCTTTATGATTAAATTGTTTTTTACAAAAGATCTACTTGTCATTTGTGTTACCAGTAATCAAAGTACATTATTTGAGATAAGTATATACTAGAACTGTATTTTTGAAACACAACATTACTAAAATGAAATCACATTACAAGAAATCCATGACATAAACTAGCAAGGAATATTTAACTATGTAAGTAATGTATTCACCTCAATAAATAATAACCTTGAGACATTTTTGAAAACCTGCATCACAATACATTAAATGTACATCAATAAAGCAATACATAATGTTGCCGGAACCCAGTATGCATTATTCATTTTATGTAATGCTGCTTTGAAAGGTAGTTGATGGATTGAATTTCTAAGAATGTAGGCAGATTGTCCTGAGAGCAAAGCACATTCTCCTGCAGTTATTATAAAAGGAGGTTTAAAACGCCCGGGGACGTGTATTTCTTATTTGACCTTGAGTTGATTTTTTTACTCTTGTAAAAAATACTCGATAGTAAATTAATCTTGTGTATTTGTAAAACTCTTAATATAATTCTGCTCATTTGTATTACTGTTTGAAACTGCTGAACATGATTGTTTTAGTCTCCAACATTTACAAAAGAGGATATATATATATATGTTTAACTAAATAGAGACGGTTTTAAGCCATCCATTTCGTCCTAACTCAATTGGGTTCCTCCCCAGAGGCCAAAAGGGTTTCCGTATTAACCTTATGCAAAGATATTGTTTACGTATAAGCTAATAACATGTTTACTTGAGCAGTTGATTGTTGATAAGTTGTCAAAGGCATGACAATGTCTGCCGATTTCGGCTAGTACAAAGGAAAACTCAAAGGAATTACACAATGAGAAGTTGCTTCTTCTCTTGAGATTTCAATGTACGGCGAGTATTATTCTTTCTAGCACTTACTTAAAAAGGATTTTTTAGAGCACCTATGAAACATGATTTTTATACATAGTAATACAGGGAAATATTAAAGGAATACCTCGAAATCCTAGCTTTTTCACTTTAAGCATCAGCAGTGAAACAATTATTCCTTCTAACCGTTAAGGATTCTTTCACGTAGAATGGATTTTCGAAACCCATGTACATTCATCTCAAGCATATCCTTTGTCTATTTTTAAGACTTAATTCCAAGTATTTTCAACTCCATAATTTAAGCCCCTGTTTAAGGAAATAATCATAATTGCAACACACAATCACAACAGAGAAAGAGAGTACATTTACACCGAAAATACACATACCCTGTGTGTATTTTCGGTACATTTACCGAAAATATTTACCCTGTATTTCTTTTCTACAGCTTTCACTTTTAAAACAATGTAAAAAGCTTCCATCTAACAACAATAACTGCTTTACACGTAACGACAAACGCGACACAGTAATCAATAACACGACCCGGTTCGCGACGTATGTAAATAATTTAAAAATAAACCCATGTCTGCATTTACATGCATGCACGCACCCCTGTGTGTGTGTGTGCTAGAAAGTGCTGAAGTGTTTTTGCGTAGGTGTGTGAGTAACCCAGTTGTGGCCGCCTACGACACCGCTTGCCCTGGTGGCCCATCTTTTTGCATTTAAGGTCAATCATTCATAACAAATAATACTTCCGGAAATACTTATTTATTTTCTTATTTAAAAATTATATTTTTATTGATTCATTAAATTATTATTTGTTGGTAGACTTGTTTTTAAAGATTCAATATTTCCTTCCATAACCTTGTTATACAACTTAGTAAACATCAAAATGTTTGTTTTATAGCATTTATTGCAGGTTAAATGCTACATTATGAATACAAATATGCTACATACAAATATTCACCGTGAATTATTTACAGTTTTACCCAAAAAATTGAGGGCATTGAAAGATATTAATGTTTTTGAAATGGAGCAAAATAAGGCGATAAGTTATTCTACAAAAGAACATTAGGTACATGATCCCTGTCGGAAAAAAATAATAATGCTTTATTCGGTTTTAGTAATCAAATAAATTAACTTCAACTATAGATCAAATTTTTAACTTATAAAAAAATTAATTTAAGTTTGAATTTATGAGGTAAATTATTCCTGACAATGCTCAGATCATATATTCTATATCCTAGGCATCACGATTTTCAGACACTGCCCAAAAGCCAGAGTGACCTCTAAAATCGCCAATCCTCTAAAAGCCCTACCTCTAAAGACGACTTTGGCTATCTTCTCCCCCTTGCACTTGGCGACCTGGAACTGCTTGAGACGCAGGGAGAGCGACATGCTGGTCCTGCTCAAGTCTCACCACATGACACTTGTGGCTACCACCACACTGACGAGCGACTAGTTGCTCGCGCCAGCCCAGTTGCTAGGCAACCGCGCGCAACCGGCGCAGCGGCGAGGCGACAGGCAGTCTCTCTCTCTCTCTCTCCCTCCCCCTCGCTCCCTCTCCCATCGATTCTCCCTCCCCCTAAACCCCGGGTACTCGGCGGTTTTTGCGTAGATTAGCGTAAACAATGGTTGTATTAGCCACGGTTAGTTGGTGAATGTGGTACTAGTTTAGTTGACTCATGGAAGTAGTAAGGTTCGACCACTTTAAATTGTATTATAGCACAGCCATTGTTGAAAATATATAAACAATGATTTTTTTTCAAGATTGTAAATGATTTTTTCGGTTGCTTACAGCCAAATTACAAACTAATTTCCCCTGAGATTGTTGCACAGTCTTCTAAATTGAACTCCAACAACACTAGATGTTGTAAGGGATGTTCAAGGTATTGTTTTCAAGGGTTCCATACTTAAGTGTGGAACCCTCCTTGTTGGTTGTGTGATAAAGTTGTTCATGTGATGAAGTTGTTGATGTTATAAAAAATTACAGCTTTATATCGTATAAAGTTGAGCTTGTAACGTGGTAAATTTTTTTTATAAAAACTAAAATTTGAGTTTTAAATATTTTTATTTTATTATTTTTATGATTTAACGCTTAACAGGTCTTAAATAAAAAGACAGATTTAATCATGTTGTGCAGGTCTGTAGTTGAACAAGTTTATTCAGATCTAGAGCTTCTTATCTCACTTAGACGCGCAGCTTGCTGCAATAGGTGGAGGAATATTCTAGAAGTGAGGTCCAGACTATATAAGCGTGCTGCTGCCTCCTCTCCTTCTTTTTAAGTTTGTATGTTCAGTGAGTCAGTTAGTTGTTCCTGGGGTGCAGCAGCCTACTCTTGTAGTAGTAAGTTAATTCCTGACTTTTTTTTATATTTTATTCTCTTGCCTTTTTCATAAAAGAATTAATTCAATGATTTTATGTTTTTAAAAAATTGTAATGTCAAAGATTTTATTTATTCAGCAAGAATATAAATATTGCCAACTGTCGTAAATTTAATATTTTGTAGAATTTGGTTTTAATTTTCGAAGCTTGCAATTTAAATGTTAAATAAGAAATGAATGTAAATTAAAAATAAATAAATTATGAAACAAAAATTAAGTATTGTAAAAGTTGCTATTTTCGTTTTTATAATTTTTCTCTGGAATTAAAAAGTAAATAATTTCACCTATTTTGTTAAATGTTTTGTAAGACTGTTAAGCAAGGAAGTGGATTTTGTTGATTTCAGGGCTCAAGTGTAACCCAGATGATAATTTCCCCCAAGCTAGACGTTTAGTTTGTCATTTAACAATTAATTTGACGATTAAAATCTTTTGGTAAAAAAAAAGAGAAAAATGATTACTTGGTAAAAATGGTGCATGCAATAAATAAGTGTAAAAAAACCTTTGAATGTGTTTTAGTCAATAAACAACCCTTGGTCGGCATGTCCTATATTTTCTAAAATGTTACATAAAAATAAATGCGCCACTCTGCTAAAACTTTGCATTTGCTTAGTTGGTATCTTTTAGAAATGTTTTGCACCAAAATCTCACATGCCAGATTAACCAAGAGTTGTACATTTTCAACAAATAAAAAAATACAAGATGGGATCTAAAATCGACTTGCTGTCTAAAAGTGAATTAGAATATGAGTTAAAATTAAGAAATTTTGAGCCAGGTAACAAAAGTACTAGTTCTGTCTTAAGAAAAAAGTTGAGACAGTTATTTCGTAGTCAGGTAGAAAGAGATGTAAGACATTTAACTAACAAAATAGCGTTGCAAGATGAGCTAGATTATATCGACACAAGTTTAAAAGTATTAAGTGGTAAACTAGAAGATCTAAATGAAGGTAGTAGACCTATTGATGTGTTGAGATTTGAAGCAAAAAGTGAGCATCTAAATTTAAGGATATCTAACTTCAATAAATTTAAATTGCCAGAGGAAGCGCAAAAATCGATCGAGAAGTATGAAAATGAACTTAAAGCATTAAATTTAAAGTTTGAGGAAATAAATAAATCTATTGACACTAATGTTAAGGACGTAGTATTGCGCAAGCTAAGCGAAAGTAACATTGAGGAAGAAAACTTAGATGATGTCTTTGAAAATTTAGAAGTAAGTGATGCAAGTAAAAATAAATCTGTTTCCCCGGCTAAAACAATAGAAAAGAATATCAGTAATCCTGATCTTGAAATGCTAAACACAATGACTTCTGAGGTTGTAGGACCGGTTCCAGAAATGACATGCAGTTCATCTAAGTCATCGGAGAGTAATCTTTTCTCTAAACTCCCAAACCCAATTTTGAAATATTTTGAAAATTTACAAGTTTGTGATGGACTTAAAATTGACCCTTTATTAAAGTTTTTACGGGTCATCCTAAAATTAAAATCTGAAACAAACATGACCAATATACACATTTTAGAAATGTGTCAACAATACAGTTACGGCCCCCTGCTCAATAAAGTTTTAGAGTGTAAATCAACCCACAAAAACTTAGAGTTCTTTCATAAAGAAGTCTTAAATTGTTTTGTTCCCCTGGGTTTAAGAGAAGCTTTGAAAAGGGATCTGGTTACCAGGCCTCAACATCCAAATGAGCCTTTACACGCCTATGTTTGTATGGTCAAAGAGAACTCTAAACTTTTATGTTGCAATTATTCTGAATTTGAACTAGTCCAGTTAATATGCATGAACATGAATCAAGAGGAGCGTAGTAGACTAGTATTCATGCAACTTCCACAAACATTTGCTGATCTAAACCAATTGTGCATCCAAAGCCAAAATGTAGGATATGCTAACTGGGAAAGAAACAACGCCCTAAGTAGGAGTAAAGTAGCAAACCATTTAAACAAACCTATCCAAAATCCAAGAAGAAATAATTTTGTAAATAATGTCTCCAAAACAGATTCCCCGGTTAAATGCTACAATTGCAACAAAATAGGGCACATAGCAAGGAATTGCTTTAAACCAAAACAATATAATAATTCAAAATATTCCAGAAATCAAGTCAATCCACCTGGAGCTTTAAACGAGTAAGGGGAGAGGCCAAATGGGGCAGGTTTGTCTCCCCACATAAACTAAACAAAAAAGGTAATAAAAGTGGTCCCCATAAGCAAGATAAACCCATAATACCTAGAGCTAAAATAAAGACAAGTAAAAAAGAAAAACAACAGTTTAAAAAGGAAATGTGGAAATTTAATAGGAAAATAAACCAAATCAAGACCAAACAGTTTCACAAGGAAGATGCAAATGTGGTTTGCAGCTTACCCAAGATTACTATTAAATTTTCAAATTTTTTGAGTTATAATGCACTTCTAGATTCGGGCAGTTCTATAAACGCAATATCATTAAATATGTATAACATACTAAAAGAGAGTAAGCTTATAAGGAGCGAAAATAATTTAAAAGCAGAATGTTTCACAGCTTTACCAAAATATAATGACAGCTCTCGGGGAATGTGTTGCTAAGATAAAAATCTCTAATCTCTCCTGGTATGTCAAGTTTGCTATTATTGATAACCTGGCCTACAACGTAATTCTTGGGAGTAACTTTATTAAAGAAACAAGAATGATTTTGGACTTAGCTAATAATGTTTGTCATTTTCCATTTAAGAAGAATGTTAAAGTTAAATTCTGTTCCATTGAGAAAATAAACACTTCGGAAATAAATAGCATGCAAGAAAATGAACTTAAAGTCGGATGTCCGGATATGAAAAATTATATAAAGCAGTTAGTCAACCGGCATTCTAATGTGTTTACAAATAAAATAGGCAAAGCATTAAACCATGAAGTTAAAATCGAACTAATTGATAAGGAACCTGTCAGACAAAAGGTTTACCCTCTCTCCCCTCCTAAACTTAAAATAATGAGAGAAATAACGGATGATTTACTAAAACAAGGTGTGATTGAGGAGTGCATGAGTCCCTATAGCAGTTCGAGCTTCCTCGTCAGTAAACCAGGAACTGATAAATATAGGCTGGTTGTCAATTATACAAAATTAAACCAAAAGATAATCAGAAACAACCAACCTATTGGGGAATTACATGATAGTGTACATTATATGCAAGATTGTGAATACTTTACAGTCCTGGATTTATGTAACAGTTTTTATCAGCTACCGATTTCGGAGGAATGTAAACATATAACTAGTTTTACGACACCTTACAGCCAATATTGCTTTAAAAGGGTTCCGTATGGTTTGCACCTGGGTTCTGGAGTTTTAAGCGGATATTTAGAGAAAATATTTCACGACATAAAGTTTAAATACATGCTTAATTTCGTGGACGATATAATAATATTTTCTAAAACGAAAGAGCAACATAAAGCTAATCTGGAAGAAGTAATAAAACGCCTTTCTGAAAATAACCTAACAGTAAATCCCTCCAAGGTGAAATTCTTTTACAAGGAAATTAGTTTTCTGGGGAATCTAATAAGCAAAAATAGTGTAACAATCGATCCGGACAGGACTACTGCAATTAGGAATTATCCTAGACCTGTCAATGTGAAACAAGTGCACACCTTTATTGGAATGACTCAATTCTTTTCTAAATATATCAAGAACTACGCTGATATTGCAAGCCCGTTAAATAACTTAAGAAAGAAAAATGCTAAATTTATTTGGACGGAAGATTGTGAAAATAGTTACCAGACTCTCAAAGATGCAATTTCTAACCCTCCCGTCTTACAGATAGCAAATTTTAATGACAAATTTTACTTAATGACAGACGCAAGTTCAATCGCCATAGGTTCGACATTACTACAAAGGAATGAAGCAGGAGATTTATGTCCTATTGCGTACTTCTCTAAAAAACTATCTAATGCGGAAATGGCTTGGTCAACGTACGAAAAGGAGGCTTATTCTGTTGTTTTGAGTATCCAAAAGTTTTACAATTATTTGGAAGTCCAACCTTTCCATTTAATAACCGACAACTCAGCTTTGTATTTTGTTTTATCTAACAGTCACAAATTGGGAAGTAAATTAGCTAGATGGGCTCAGAAAATATTAAGTTTGCCGTTTACAGTGGAACACGTTAAGTCGAACGGAAATCCCGTCGCGGATGCACTCTCAAGAGTTTTTGGGGAACTTAGTGACAAACACAGTGTGGAAATAGTTTACGAGCAAAATAAAATTTTGGACCCAAAGAAATTACCAAAAAAGTTTAGGACTGTTAACGCAAAACTGCTAAAGGATAAAGAAACTAAATCTAAACAAGTCAATACAATAACGGATTTTCCTATGGCATTTAAAAGTATTAAAGACTATCAAAAACAAGATAAAGAAATAGTACAAATTTATGACAGTATTTTAAACAAAACTAACTCAGATAAGTTTTCGTTAAGCAAGGGTGTTGTAATCTACAAAAAGAATCCCCGTGACAAAGGAAAAATCTACTTACCGGAAAATTTAATGGATATGGTTTATAAATATTACCATTCATCCAATCAAGGTTGTCATCCTGGCGTAAATAGAACTTATCAAAGAATAGGAGAAAGTTTTTACAGGCCGAATTTATTCAGAGAAGTTAAAGATAGGGTATCCAGCTGTGATTTATGTAAAATGAGTAAACCTGCCTTGAGAATATTTGAGGGAAAATTAATATCTACTCCATCCAAGCAATGTTTTGAAAGAGGTTATGTGGATTTTATTGGTCCTTTTGTTAGAGCTACTAAGACTTTGAACACTTACGTCTTGATTTATGTAGACCATTTCAGCAAGTATACATTTTTAATACCGACCAGAGACAGTAAAACATCAACGGTAATCAAGAAGTTGGATGAAATAGTTTTTAACAATTTTTCCACATGCAAATATTTGGTAACCGACAATGCGAGTTGTTTTACATCGCATTTAATGACCCAATATTTGTTTTCGAAGGGCATAACGCACTTAAAGATAACGCCTTACAAAGCAAGCGGCAACATTGCAGAGCGGTATGTCAGGTCATCTAAGTCGATATTGCGGGCGTTAAATCATGACAATCAAACGAACTGGGACAAGTCCTTACCTTTTATCCAGAATTCATTGAATTACTCGTACAATGAAGCCTTAGGGAACAGTCCTTTTAATGTCATGTTTAACCATCAGCCAAATTGTGAATTGTCAAATTATTGGGACTTACACAGTATTTTAGAAAATGATTTAAGCCAAAATGAAATAAATGAAAAATTAGAAAAAGTTAAGGTCTCTCAAAGAAAAGCATATTTAAAAAATGCTAAGTCGGGGAGATATTCTGCTGAGAAGTCAGAGCACCCATTCAAAGTCGGAGATAAAGTATTTTTGAAAACTCACTATTTATCAGACAAAGCCAAAAAGTTTACAAGTAAAATGGCACTTAGATACTCCGGACCTTATAGAATTATATTTTTCTTAAATGAGGTAACGGTTTTATTGCAAGACTTTGAAAACATTTTAAGTGTAAAAAAGGCACATATTTCCCAACTGAGGAAGTAAGGAAAATATTCAGAATGTGAATAGAACCCAGTAAAATATTCCTAAACCTACAAATAAATAAGCCCTAATTAAATTACAGGAAAAATAACATGGAATTTTATCTCGGCTACGTAGATAATGTAAACTTAATAAATTAATTGTGGAGAAGGATACAAGCGCATGGCACTGATTCGTTGGAATAACACAAGAACACTTCACTATTTACTTCAAGAGGACTATCACAGACACTTCACTATGGACCACTAATCACACTTCACGGAGGAATTTCGCACTTCAACTATACGACAACGACTTAGAATCCACATCGACGAATTCTTTTTCATAAAACTTATGGGCCCTACACGAACAACAACTGGTTTTAATGACGCGCACTGAGGACAAAACTACCTACTCAAGAATTTTACTAGATTAACAAAACTTCCTTATCTTTTGTTATCAGGACGGGGCATGCCATTTGTTTGTTATCAGGTTTACAACAATTAACTTCCTTTTCCTTGTTGGAGAAATGAATGAGCCAGCTGATCAAAGGTGCTTGGTAGACTAGCAGAGTTTTTAAAAACAAAAGTTTGTTTTAAGATATAATTTATTATAACAGAATACAAAACAATGAAGAGGGACCCTGCATAAAGTTTAAACTAAATGAGATCTTTAAATAAAAATGACACAAGTAATAAAAACATTGTAAATAAACATTGTAAATAAACATTGTAAATATTGTAAATAAAACTATTATGTGTTATTAAATACAATTTAAGGATAAGAATAATGACAATTTAATATCATGAGAGACTTTTAAATTTAATTATGTCCAGTAAGATTTATGAAAAGACATTTGAATTAAATCAAGTTTAGAGTAAACTTTTATATTCAGTGAAAATGGAATTTTATATAAAGACTATTTTTCAGACTGTTTAAATGAACTCGCGTAGGCCCCAAATAAATAGTAGGTCTACGGAGGCGTCAGGTGCAGCGTGTGAGGACTGCTGATGCCGGCTAGAGCAGCGATCACACCAGAGATGGGACAGCGACCTGTGCCATCGCCGCGCGCCGCCCGCCTGGACCCTGGTACGTGACGACAACGACGGTGACACCTACTTGAGGGTGGCAATCTACAGATGCTGAGCTCCTGCCTGCGGCCTTGGGTCTTCGAGGATCCGCGGAGAAGAAAGAAGACAATGTACAATGAAGAATGAAGACTGTATTTTTTTAGATTAAGATTAGGGTTATAAAAAAAATATATTTAAAACTTTTGCAAATTTTAATTTATTTTCAGAGGGGGAAATTTTGTAACGTGGTAAATTTTTTTTATAAAAACTAAAATTTGAGTTTTAAATATTTTTATTTTATTATTTTTATGATTTAACGCTTAACAGGTCTTAAATAAAAAGACAGATTTAATCATGTTGTGCAGGTCTGTAGTTGAACAAGTTTATTCAGATCTAGAGCTTCTTATCTCACTTAGACGCGCAGCTTGCTGCAATAGGTGGAGGAATATTCTAGAAGTGAGGTCCAGACTATATAAGCGTGCTGCTGCCTCCTCTCCTTCTTTTTAAGTTTGTATGTTCAGTGAGTCAGTTAGTTGTTCCTGGGGTGCAGCAGCCTACTCTTGTAGTAGTAAGTTAATTCCTGACTTTTTTTTATATTTTATTCTCTTGCCTTTTTCATAAAAGAATTAATTCAATGATTTTATGTTTTTAAAAAATTGTAATGTCAAAGATTTTATTTATTCAGCAAGAATATAAATATTGCCAACTGTCGTAAATTTAATATTTTGTAGAATTTGGTTTTAATTTTCGAAGCTTGCAATTTAAATGTTAAATAAGAAATGAATGTAAATTAAAAATAAATAAATTATGAAACAAAAATTAAGTATTGTAAAAGTTGCTATTTTCGTTTTTATAATTTTTCTCTGGAATTAAAAAGTAAATAATTTCACCTATTTTGTTAAATGTTTTGTAAGACTGTTAAGCAAGGAAGTGGATTTTGTTGATTTCAGGGCTCAAGTGTAACCCAGATGATAATTTCCCCCAAGCTAGACGTTTAGTTTGTCATTTAACAATTAATTTGACGATTAAAATCTTTTGGTAAAAAAAAGAGAAAAATGATTACTTGGTAAAAATGGTGCATGCAATAAATAAGTGTAAAAAAACCTTTGAATGTGTTTTAGTCAATAAACAACCCTTGGTCGGCATGTCCTATATTTTCTAAAATGTTACAAGCTGAGTTTAGTTTACCTACAGTAACCCCTTTAATGGTTACAATAATGGGGGGTATCCACACTTAAGCTTGTTTATCCATCTCAAATTTTGAAATGGCCGCCATTTTGGTTAGGGGTATGATATCGACATCCAGTTTCCACCATTGTATTTCTTTTAACAAACCCTTTAAAATGAGAGGTCACTCGATAGGGGTTTATTTTTAAGATTTGGGGCTGCCCCCAAAATACCCCATTTTGGGGGTGGGGGGCGGAAATAGGACTCTCGTTAAAAGGGTAGTTTTTCATGATGTAAAGGTATGCCGAGTTTGTCTTTCTTACTATGACACGTTAAAAAGTTACTGGGGGTATCTATACTTTTCCCTAACCCTGTATATGTATGTATATGTCAAATAATGCTTTTCTAGGCTTAGTCGATACTTTTGGCCTTAGAGGGCATTTTATGAATCGGAAGTTATACTTTTCAAGACAAGTAACATTTAAATACAACAATTTGTTTTCTAAATTAATTCAGCTTTCATCCAATATTTACCATACAAGAAACATAACTTTTCTTTTATCTGGATTCCTTTTGTTTCACTTTAATGGAATTTCGAGTAACTCAAATTGCAACCTCGAGGAAAAGTTTTTTTTCAACTTTGGAAAAACTTTTACTTCAATTGAACTAACCAAAATAAATTTATTATTGGCAGTGTTGGGGAACCTATACTTTTAAAAAGTAGCAAAACAGCTCCAGCTACCTTTTAACTGATATCGCGAAATAGTGACAACTTAATGAGCTTCCCTATACTTTGACATTGAAATTTTGAAGTACCTTAGGGCGTAACCCTAAGGGAATTTTGTAGATTTGTTTCTTAGTTTACATCTAGAGCCCAAGGAAAGCACATATGCCAAATTTCCGCTTTCTGGATCTTATAGTTTTGGAGATTTGCTGTCCGATAGAACACCCCTCCTCCTTTATAAATGGTATATAGATTAAAATTTGAGAACAATATATTTTAAAAGTACTGTCAATATAAATAGAAATCTGTGGTTGGCACAGTTTTATTCCAATCTAATCGTTGAAGCGAAGACTGGTTTATTTTCCGATACAGAGTATTCATATAAGGTAGTTTCCAGATGCATCAATGTTTTAAAAAGTCATTTTAGCGAATTTCCCCTTTAGGGAAGAAGCTATTACCGTAGGTCTCATGGTAAGACCTAAGCCCGAGACCATGATAACTTTTCATTTTGAGGCCACCAGAAGCAAAAAACACCATTCGTTCGAATTTTTATATATCTATATATATATATATATATGTGTGTGTGTGTGTCTGTCAGCACGATAGCGGCCGTAAATATGGTCCGATCTTGTTGAAATTTGGTACAGACATGTAAAGTGGTGATCAATTGGACGAGTTCGTGAACTAGCCCGATCGGACCACCGGAAGGGGGGGTAAAGGGGGATAAACCCCCAAAAAATGGGTTTTTTGAGTTTTTTACATGGAAAAATAAAATTTATCTAATTTTGGTTAGCACCATCGAATTCAGCTCGAAAAAACAAACAATTTAGTATTTGAATCATTGCTTTATTGGTTATTGGTTACCGAGATATCGAAAGTGGTAAACACAGTACGTTGTCCCAATGTTAACCTTATGGGAAAAAGTAAAATTCTATATCTCGCTTATTTCTCAACATATCCCAATAAAACTTGGTTTTTGGCTTCATCTAGATGAGATTTATTGCATTATAGTCTAAAATCCCCGAAGTTTCCATTTTTGTGGCAGCAAACCAGCATACTAATTCCCCATGTTATCCTTATGGGAAATAAAATAAATGCTATATCTTCCTTCTTTTTTGACATATCTAGGTAAAACTTGGTATATGTCTTCTCCTAGTTCATATCTACTAATTATTGAATTAAAACCATCCAGTTTTATAATACCTGTTGCAGCAAACCTGCATACTCATTCTCCATGTTATTCTTATGGAGATTACAAAAACATGTCAAATCTCACCATGTTGGATTGAAATACGTTCTTTTGCATTTGAAATTCGCTGAGTATGCAGGTCTGCTGCAACGGGGGTATTTAAACATAGGCCTGAATTCTTTTTATAAACAACATTGTTTATCCTTTCTAGCATTGACAGAAGTATAGGCCTACTTTTGAATACAAAGTCAATCTTATTAGCAGTAAGACGAGTAATGTGCACTCGTTCAAAACCGTTTTGAATAGGATTTTTTAAATAGTCCTACGTTATCGAAGAGGAATAAGTGTAAGTACAATACTAAAAACCTTAATTAATTATTTATTACGTAGATTGTATTTATGGTGTGATAAAGAAAAAAGAAAGGTGTGCGCACAGTCAGCTGGCATGACGTAGTTGGTCTCGAAAAATTAGCGGACCTAGCGGTTTTACAGCAGAACTAAGACTGTACACAAAATATTTTGATTGAGTTGTATTAATTGGTTTGTATTGTAGTCGTCGTAAACGCTACCTGCGTGAGCCCAACTGCGTCACATCAGCTGACCCTGCACACTCCTTTCTTCTCTCCTTGCACTATGGATTGTATTAGCTCAGATAATTGACGTTATTTTAAATGAAATGAAAAATGTCCCAAATACAGTATAAAGTTCTTGTAATAAAAAAATTATTTTTAAAGAATCATCCTGTTGCAAAATCTTGTGGTTCATCTCGATTAATTCAAATAAATTATAAATTATTTATTTTATAATGTTGATAAAAAAACTGTGGAATGCAATTATTTATAACCGCCATTACAATGTATTGTGCTGTTGATAACAAACAGGAGGTCTCCATTCTAATCGTGCAGGCCAAGTTTATAGGATAAAACATGGGAATAGACATTTCAAGGAACAACCACGAACAGATGTATGCGCCACAACATATCTATGTATTTTTGAATAATTTTGTAAATAAACGTAATAATTATTTATTTTGGTAATGTAAATGATTGTATATGTATATTTTGGTGAAATAAATTATATTTATTATTATTATTACCATTAAGATGGTTATATTTAAAACAACTGAAGTGCAGTGCGTGTCCACTAGATAATATAGAAATGTAGTGATGGTTCAATTCTTTCGTTGTACATCGATGTCGGAACGCTGATTGGCATAAAACTCGTGGTGATGTAATAATAGCTGAGCAAAGAAAAGTGGGTGGCCTAATTGATCGTCACGAAAAGTGAATTTGTCTCTGACATTTCAGGTCAGTTAGTTATCAATAAGATTCTGATATTTTAATCCTGCTTTTTTGTCAATGGCGCCCGCGATCAAGCTGGCCGTGAGTCGTGATCCGGCAGGCGATTTTGCTGCAGAAGAAACACTACGTATTGCGCATGTAAAAGTCATATCATAATAATTCTTATTGGTAAAATATAAAATGATATACGTTGCAAAACCGCAAGCGAAAATTACCGATAAATCCTATTTACACAAATTGAACCTCGCTAAAACAAAAATTCGTGCAATATACTTCCAGATATGGCTACTACGCTTTTAGCCGTATCACATGATATTTCAAGCATATGATATTAGTAAACAAGTTCGGCAAGCAGGTGTGTCTTAAACAATGTTTCCAGAAAAGTACCCTTTCCCCCCCCCCCGCACCTTGCAACTAGCTGACTCTGCCATATAAAATTTGTGAACTGTATACTTGTTATTATTTTTCCAAACATAACTGCGGCATTCCCTACTTTTTAAAGAAAAGCGGCGCTACTTTACCATTACCATTGTAGCGCACAACTTCATCTCCACACCGGTCATATGCCTGCGTTGGGTACGGTGATTGGAGAACACTTCAAACAACATCAAAACATAAAGCCTTTGTAAGGAGATCAAATAAATAGTGATTATGAAACATTTTAGATTGAATTAATACTTAAAAGAGTTCGAGTAAAATGAAAATCGTATGTCAGAAATGTATTTTTCATTAATTTTAGTCCAAAATATTTATTTATTTCTTAAAACCAGATTGAAAACATTTGTATTACAAGAAGATCCGCTATTTTATTCTTTTCATAATATGCCTATATTTCATTAATAAATAATTTTTATATAATGATAACTTGATTAAATATATGTGTATAAGGATTTTTCCTGTGATTAATCGATATTTTGACTAAGTGTATTGTGATTTAAAATGTTCTTTCAGAACATTCTTCTTTTCCGTCTCTTTTGATTTGATAAGTAACAAGGTGTCATATATTAGTATTAGTTCAATAATTCAAGACACCATTAAGTGTCACAGCACAAAGGTAACTGTCGCATATGGTATTTTAAAGTTAGAAGGGGGTTGGAAAGGCTGTAAAATTGTATAACGAAAAATATCGCCTCAGTGCTAATTGATTGTTTCCCTTAATCAGAATACCGAATCTTTTTTTTACTTTTTATCGAATAAAAATAAACGTTTCAATGGTGAAAACACGCTTCCATTGCAGTAAATCTCAAGAAAGTATGATGTGTTTAAAAATGTTCTTCTGCAAATATTTTTTGCTTTTTGGTGTATAACAAAAGTTGGGCCTACCTCACTATTTAAAATTTGTAAATTAGGGGTGGGTGTGAGTAAGAGGTTGATGCGAGTATGACGTTTTCATGTGTAAAATATTTCTCCATCGGCGATAGACGTTTCCAGCAAACTGAATACGAAAAATTAGTTTAATTTTTAAACAAATAAAGAAGTTCATTTTTTTTAAAAACCCATGAATATATATATATATATTACAACAACCCTGATTGGTAACACTAAAGTGTTGCTCTTAAATAGAAATACAAATTTAAAATTTGTATTTCTACCTCACTATTTAAAATTTGGAAATTAGGGGTGGGTGTGAGAAAGGGGTTGATGCGAGTATGACGTTTTCATGTGTAAAATATTTCTCCATCGGCGATAGACGTTTCCAGCAAACTGAATACGAAAAATTAGTTTAATTTTTAAACAAATAAAGAAGTTCATTTTTGAAAAAACTCCATGAATATATATATATATATATATATATATATATATATATATATATATTACAACAGCCCTGATTGGTAACACTAAAGTGTTGCTCTTAAATAGAAATACAAATTATAAAAATTACGATCAGGTCGAAGGGACTTTGATTGAGAAACATACAATTATTTTAATACCTCAATTTAAAAATTGGTTGGTTTGGTGTACAAAAAAACTCCTTAGCCATTTAGCATAGACTTTTATTATATCACCGTATATGACGCCTACCACCAGTAAGGAGTGTTTTCAACATACGTTCCGTCCAAACAATTCTATTAAATGTTTTATGTGTTAGCAGTTCCAATTCATGTTTTATTGACGTGTAAACATTTAATCGAACTTTCTAAAAGAAAAGGTATGTAACCTAGACTCATTACCTAAATATCAGTTTAAGATATAAAATAATATTGTAAATGATATTTACTTGTTATTTTAAACCTCTTTAGTCTAGCCTACAAAAAACCACTAGAACAAAACTCACAAAATAACATCCATATTTAGACTTTTGAAAATATGCTTTTAGACCTTTGTAAGGGATTTAGTCACCTACTGATTCGACCTACTTTTATATTGCCTATAGATAATGTTTATCAAATTATTCCAAAGCGATTTACCAATATTCCCAAAGTTTATTTAATTTCCCCCCGCGTATTGGTGGCAGCACAGTAACCGCAGATTGGCTATTGATAATGTAGCGGCTCAGGGGGAGGTCGGCATTGGAACTTGTTTGCGATTAATTCTCGGAGACGCAACAAGTGGGGGTGCCTCTCTTTCTCCCCCCCCCCCCCCCCCCCGTCTTATCTGAACCCCAGAATGTGCACTTTTCAGTTAGGGCTTTCATCAATATCCTGAGGCATTTTGATAGATTTTTTATCGTAACAAGACGTAATACTTTCGTCTTAATTTATAGCGGGAAAGATCAATTAATTCATTTTTGAGTCAGGAATGTGGACTAGCCGAAATCGTATTATTGAAAATCATAGGCTATCGGCAATGTATTGGTCGTTTTTAAACGAATTTTTCTCCAGAATATATGTGGCCTATCTGATTTTTTATCGTCAGTATTGACATACGTAAAATTCGAATTTTTCAACTTGTCTGTATTGATTAAGATTAAATAATAATCTAAATACCATTATCTATTAGGTCACTTCAAAATAGAAGAAGTTTCCTTCTTTCCCATGGATTTGTGCAGTCATGATAAATACATAGAAGCGATTTAAAACTACTCATTATAATTTCATTAAATGCATACAATTGTTGTATCGGAGTCCAATTAACAAAATTGCTTGCATAGTAAGTAGGAAATGAGGCTTTTTAAGTCATATCGACCTCAGACTAAAAGCAAATATTCGTGAAAAAATGTACTACTTATTCGCCAAAGTATTAATAAAAACTGCCATCCTAATTTTCATTTAGAAAATTTAACTTTTATTTGAAAACATTATCGTTTGTACTTTACTAAATAGAAGACTGAGAAATCAAATATTTAAAGCGTAGGAACAGCTTATTAGTTATTTTTTATTTAACACTTTAATTCAAACTACGGTCCCAATTAAGCATAAATACCATGTTACAAAAATTTAAGTACACGGGATTTGAAATAAATTAACGTCAACCGTTTTTCTATAAAATATTTTAGCTGAGAAAGAAACTTGATAAAACTATTCTGTCCCTTTAGATTGAATAAGGAAAATGCTTTAGTTTCACCTTTTAAAATGTGCTGGATGGCTGAAAAGGGCAAGCAAGTATTAATGTTAAAGTTGTATATGTTTGAAGTTTGAAAACATAAATTGAGCCGAGGACAGTTTGATAATGAGGGTCGCACCCTTGCCGGCAGTTCTGGTGGCCGCTAATGATGAAGCCACGAGCTCAACCAACCTCGCGGTCATTCGGGTCATCCGCTATTCACCCGTAAAAGTGCCCGACATAGTTACTGTTACTTACTGTACCAGTATATTTTTAAAATTCATAATAGCGAAGGATTTTTAATTATTATTTAATTTTTTGGTCTATTCCATTCGCTTCTAGTGTTTAAACTACACTACGTTACGAGAGGTTTTCAAACTCCTCTCGTTTTCAAATGACCCTACTTAAAGTTACATTAACTTACTTATTTCTATTCAACCTACATTTTTTGGGTTTTTTGTTTGTTTTTAGACACACAATTTACATTCATCAAGCATTCAACAGCACAGAAATAATACTCACTCAAAAATTCAAATGTGTCTTGTATGAATTTTTGTGTGAGTGAGATTTCTGTGCTGTTGAATGTTTGGTAAATATAAATTGTGTGTAAAAAAATGTACGTCGAATAGAAATAAGTAGGTTAATGTTACTTTAAGTAGGGGCACTTGAAAACGAGAGGAGCTTCAATACCTCTCGAAACGTAATGAATGTTTAAACACTAGGAGCGAATGGTAAAGTCCAAAAGATTATGTAATAAGTAAATATTTGTTCATCAACTTTTTAATGTATTTGATAAAAGAAATGTATAAACAACTAGAGGACTCAAGCTGTTCCGCAGCATTTATATAACTTTGATAATAAGAAACAAAGTTTGAGTTGAGTTTGTCAAATACTTGACTGAATTGAAAAAAAGTGGATATGGTCTTCATACATTATTATATGCTTAATTCGACCAACTGTCAGAGTGAAGACCTTTGGTATGAAAAAAAGTAAGAGAATGAAACTCAAAGGAAAATCAAATTGAAGCTGTTAGTGTAACACAATGAGTGTTTTAGACTAGGACTTGAAATAACATGATTATGATTGGAAATAGTGCCTTAAAGTAAAGGCAAAATCCCGTAAAATTAGTTTGTGTTGTTTGAGGTCTGCATTTCATATTCGTCGGGGCTAAATAATCAATAGCTGAAATAAAAGCCTGTAATTCACCGAGAGTTCTCATGCCTAACCTCATAAAATGGCTTGAATAATAATGAAGCTAAAAATCTTTACTTA
Source organism: Flexamia atlantica (assembly GCA_035578135.1). NCBI lineage: Eukaryota > Metazoa > Arthropoda > Insecta > Hemiptera > Cicadellidae > Flexamia > Flexamia atlantica. Next base: position 5,323,762 of record JAQJVK010000008.1, on the reverse strand, counting down.
AAGAAAACCCAAAATTGGTTAAAATTTATGTTTGTCCTTTGTGCATTCGTTTAAAACCCATCCAATTTCAATAATAAATGGGTCAAATGAAAGCCGGCATTCCACTAAAGAGTTTTAGACCAAAATATATCTTATGACTTATTAAGTTCTGGATATATAGATCTTTTTTTACAACAAATTGAGGAACTGAGGAAGCTAACTGAGCTTAGATAACAATTTATACTTAGTGTTATCAGTTTTTTATCATATTAAAATAATTTGATACAATTGTTATATCCCAGAACTAAGTCTAGTATATATTTTTTCATTGTAAAAGTTTAAACATAAGAAAGATAGTCAACATTGCTTGTTACTTGTGGAGGAAATACGGCCGCAAAACAAGGCGCCAGATAGGCAATATGGATACACGAGGTGTTGATCGCGGTTAGCTGTACTCCCACAATATAAACGCATGAATGTTATTGCACTCTTTAATTTATAGAAAGCACTATTATAACAATTGATTTTATTTTTCCATTTGTTGCTTTCTATCAGGACCTGAGGCTGCTACTTTTACGGTGTTAAACGGAGAAAAAAATAACCGTTGTAAAACCGGTGGCTTTGTCCAATTCTTCAGTTTAGAATGCAATTTATATTTAAATTATCTTACCTAGGCTAACAATTACAGTATATATATTTTATAAATTTTGTTTTGTGAATAACAGCTGCGCCCATCCTTCGTGCAGACCGAAATATTTGTCATCCATAGCCATGCAATGGAAATCTTATTTTGACCCGTAATAAATTACTTTTTCACCACACTACGACGAAATCACCTGTTTTACAAACGTCAAACGCGGACCGAAACACACTGCGTTTCCCGCTCAGGACCGAAAACGTTTGGGGCCCTAGGGCCGAAAGTCAGCTGATCGTTTACTTGCCTGAAACAACGTCAGAACATCACATAATTAAACGACATTCAATAGGTTCCAAAGACATGATAGTTGCGATCATATGATTTTCATAGCTGTGTTTTGTTTTCAAGTGAGTCAAATAATAATCAGTTTTTTTATTATTTAGGGTATATTTCATTGTGTAGTGTGGTGAAAAATAGTGTTCGCACCTCGGCCGAAAGGGTTTTGCAGCTCTCGATCGTTTCAAATTCTCGACTTCGTCTCGAATTTGAAACACGATCTCGAGCCTGCAAAACCTCATTTTCGGCCCTGGTTGCGAAATATACTATTAAAATATGATAATGCCACAGCTGTTCTTGCTCAAATTTATTTGTTTGTATTATACTACACTGAAACTTTTGACGCCCAAGGGTCGGATTCAGAAGGGAATTAAGAAACGAGAATAGGGTGGAAAAATCCGCAAGGGTATAAATAACAACTTACCACGGTTTCATGGCAAACTGATGGACGGTATGGTAAACGCATAAAGAGTAAAACAAACTACATAATATATTGGATTTTATACATACTTTAAATAATATAAATAATTCTTTTTTTGAGATTTACATTAACGATTTATTAACCTCATGAAATAAATATAAAGATTCTGTGCTTATTAAATTTAATCCTTTTTTTACACAATAAAATTATTTACTCTATTCGACGAAGTTCTTTTAAAACCAGAGAGAACCGTTATGACAAAAAGTCTCTGGAGGGACGATTGACAGCCAATAAAAATTATTTATTGTAGTATTGTGTTATAACACATGACTGTCAAATTATTGTTTTCATGTAACACATATGATTTTTGTTTACAATTATTCTAGGTTTTCAATAAAATGGAGTTATCCACTTTTTCAATTTTATAATAATATATATTTTTATTCTAGTAGAAACACAACAGTGTTTTGGCGACGAGAACAAACATTACTTGATTTCATTTTCTCTTTGTTTATATAATTTTTCCTTTACAATTTCATTTTGTGTATTAAAAGAATTCAAAAAGATGGATGTACAGCAGTTTGAAACACTAATTAAGACAATAGTGGCAAGTAATGAAAAAGTGCTGAAGGCAGTACTGAACAAAGAAACTCAACAGGTAAATCCAGAACAACAGACAGGAAACATATTGGTTATTCCAAGTTTCGAAGCGTTTGATAAAAGTAAAGAACAATTCCACCAATACTTAGAAAGGTTTAAAAACTTCATAACACTAAAAGGAATCAAAGAGGGTGATGATGTTACTAAACATATCTTATTAAACAGTATTGGGGCAGAATTGTACACATTACTATCTAATCTAATAGCTCCCAGAGGAATTACAGATCTGAAATTTGATGAAATTGCCTCTATTCTGCAAGACCATCTAAATCCAAAGAAAAACAAACTGGTGGAGCGCCATAAATTTCTATGTTGTGTCCAACACGATAATCAAACTTTGGCAGAATATGTGACGATTCTTCGTAAATACGCAGCTACATGCGATTTCACTTGTTCATGCAAAGGATCAATAGCGGAAATTTTCCTGGCATCTCAGTATGTTAGGGGTATCAAAGAAAACTCGATCAGAGAACAATTACTGATGACCCCGGATTTAACTTTTTCTCAAATGGTAGAAAAATCTTTAGCTCTGGAAGCTTCAAAAATTGATTCAAGACATATATCTAATCAAGTCCAGGTTACGAATTCAGATGAAATTAATTATGTTTCTAAACACAACAGCAATCAAAAATATGGACCTGACTTTGTTTCAACAAATAAAAATTCCAGGAGGCGTGTCAAACGAAAAATTAATTTCAAAGAGTTAGGTATTGAGGATTTATGTCTCCGCTGTGGAAGAAACAATCATAAGGCTGTCAACTGTCGCGTGAACTACAGAAATCTCAAATGTTCATTGTGTAGCCAGACTGGTCACGTACAGAAAGTCTGTATTAAAACTCTAATACAGAGAGATAAAATAAAATATATTGATGAGGATCAACCTGCTGGAAACTATGATACTGATGATTCAAACAACATTGACGATTATTATCAATTGAACGAAGTTGGAATTATTGATATAAACGTTTCAAAATGTCAATCTTCCTCTCAAAAGTACTTCATTGATGTATTAATAGAGAACAAGAAGAAGCAAAGATTTGAAGTTGATTCAGGAGCAGGACTTACATTATTACCTGAGAAAGATTTCGAAAAACTTAATTTAAAAGTGGAACTGATACCAACTTCTATTCGTTTTCGATCTTATACATCTGGTATTTTTCAACCCCTGGGTAAGGCTGAGGTTCAAGTTACGTGTAATAATCGAACATCAAAAGAAGAAGTATACATTGTCCCCAATAGATTTTCGCCCCTATTAGGGCGTGCATGGATTCGTAAGTTTGGAATCGAGCTTAGTCATATAGATGGACAACGGTTTGACTTCCAAGAAACATTTTCAGTGAAGGAAGAAAATGCCACCAAGGAAATCGAAAACAGTTACTCAGACGTATTCAAACCAGAAATAGGATGTATTCCTAATATAACCTGTTCCCTCCAGTTGAGAGAAAATGCAAAACCTTTATTCATAAAAGAGCGCCCTGTTCCATTTGCTCTTCGGGAAAAGGTCGAAAAGGAACTTGACGATCTCGAGGAAGCAGGTATAATTACAAGAGTTGATTACAGTGATTGGGGGTCACCATTAGTAATCATACCCAAACCTGATGGTAACGTTAGACTATGTGTTGACTACAAAAACACAGTAAATCCTCAGTTACAAGATTCAAACTACCCAATACCAAAAATCGAAGAAGTCCTCAATGAGTTTCAAAATGCTGAATATTTTTGCACCATTGACTTATATAAAGCATACTTACATGTTAAAGTTGATGATGAAAGTGCCATGATTCAAACAATATCAACGCATCGAGGGACATACAAAGTGAACCGTTTATCTTTTGGTATAAAAACAGCTCCATCAGACTTTCATCGAATCTTAGCTCAAGCATTAGCAGGCCTCAAAGGATTCACTAGATATTTCGATGACCTAACAGTGTATGGTAATACCTTTGAAGAATGTTACAAAAACCTAGTTATTCTTCTTAATCGATTGCGAGAACTCAATATTCATGTAAACAGAAGTAAATGTCAATTTTTCAAGAAAGAAGTCAACTATCTAGGGTATGTTGTGAAAAAGAACGCTATTTTAAAAAGCCCAAAGAAAGTTCAAGCCATCCTTGAATTGCCCCAACCAAAAGACAGAGAGGAACTGCGTCGCTTTTTAGGTATGGTTACACACTATTCAAAATTCATTCCAAACATATCATCTATTACATACCCACTCAGAGAACTACTTAGGAAAAATAAACATTTCTTATGGTCCCCCAAATGCGAGTCTGCTTTTGTACAACTCAAAAATGAAATTGCAAGTGATCGCATCCTAATGCCCTTTAATCCTATTTTACCAATCACAGTGACATGTGATGCTAGTCCTACAGGGATAGCAGGAGTTCTTTCACATGTTACGGAGGGTACTGAGCGTCCTGTTGCTTTTGTATCAAGGTCACTTTCACAGGCTGAGCAAAACTACTGTCAATTAGACAGGGAAGCACTCGCAATTGTATTTACGGTAGGAAAATTTTTTAACTATTTGTACGGTAGGTCCTTCACACTTATCAGTGATAACAAGCCATTGACGAGAATTTTCAAACATGATGCTAAACTTCCGCAAATGACAAGTGCAAGACTTCTGAGATATGCCGTATTCCTTCAAGGATTTGACTACAAAATACAACATCGAAGAGCCGAAGAACTTTGTCATGTTGACTGTCTTTCTAGGTCAGCTACACAAGCCAAAACTTGGAGCAATGACATGACCATTGAATGTGAAATTCGTGACCTGAATAACCAAACAATTAATCAAATCTCCAATTCCAGACTTACGCATGAAAATCTCATTCAAGAAACATCCAAAGATGCAGAACTTAGCAGTTTACTAACTAGTTTGAAAGAAGGGAAAATGTCGGATCCTGAATTGACAATCCAGAATAATATAATCTTTAAGGGCAACCGAATTATCATCCCGAGAAACTTACAATCAGTGGTACTTCAAGAACTGCATAGGACACATGTTGGAATAGTTAAGATGAAACAATTAGCCAGACAATACTGTTGGTGGAAAACAGTTGATAAAGACATCGAATCAATTGTGAAATCCTGTCCAGACCGTGCAAAGGTTAAGAATGATCCTACAAAAGCGCCGACTCATCACTGGGATGAACCTAGTTCGAATTTTCAACGTGTTCATATTGACTATGCTGGACCAGTTGAAGGGTTTTATTGTTTGGTGCTGATCGATGCCAAGTCAAAATGGCCTGAAGTTCGGATATCTAATTCTGCACCATCATCCGAATCAACAATAACACTATTGACAGATATTTTCAGCTTTCATGGATTTCCAGAAGTACTTGTCTCTGACAATGCAACCATTTTTACCAGTAGTATATTCAAAGCATACTGTGAAGAAAACGGGATTATACACAAGTTTATTGCACCTGGACACCCCTCAACTAATGGTTTAGCAGAGCGGTATATTCAAACTTTGAAAAACAAATTAACATCAATGCAATCTTCAGGACAATCACTTAAAGCAAGAGTACAAGAAATAATATTCAGGTACAGAGCTACCCCACTACACGACAATGAATCTCCAGCCGAAAAGTATTTAGGAAGGAAATTAAGAATTCAACTTGACGCTTTGATTCCACCTAAACATCAGCAATCACAGAAACCCTGTTTGAAAGTTCGAAATTTAAGTGTGGGAGAGAGGGTTCAAGTCAGGTGGTACACCCCAAATGCCAAGCTGTGGAAACATGGAGTCATACAAGAAAAGCTTGGAAAATTACATTACATTGTTAAACTGGATAACGGGTATGAAATAAAAAGACATATTGACCAACTTGTCCACAGTGATGTCCCAGTTATACAACATTCAAGTAGCACAATACCCAAAATTGAAGAGAGTCGAAAAACAACTAGGAGATTAAACGAACAAGGGGAGATTGTACAATTGCAGAAGAATCAACCTGTCACTGATTCGAACATTTCAAGACAACAGATTACAGACAACCAACCAACCACTATTCTTAACAACTCTCAACCAACAACTGAGCCGGTCCCTGTTACAAATAACTCAAGTCAACCATTAACTGAACCAGTTCTAAGAAAGTCGTCAAGAATTATAAAACGATCTACACGGTTGAAGGATTACATCCAGTGAATCAAAGAATCAACGATGAATCCTTTCAAGTGTGGGAGATTGTAGTATTGTGTTATAACACATGACTGTCAAATTATTGTTTTCATGTAACACATATGATTTTTGTTTACAATTATTCTAGGTTTTCAATAAAATGGAGTTATCCACTTTTTCAATTTTATAATAATATATATTTTTATTCTAGTAGAAACACAACATTTATTTACTGGATAAAGTCATTACTTTCATTACAATCTTACATGAAGTCAAATAACAATTCAGAATGAAGTATTTCTGATTAACAATTCACAGAAATGTAAAACTTCTTGTTGAAAAAAGACCTGTTAATGTTAAACGTGTTTTTCCTTTCTTTAATTCCTAACAGTTGGCGAGACGTTATTACAGAATTTTACGATGAATTTGATTTTGCATATTTGTATTACATATCCAAATATATACGATACAAATATACAAATACAAATACAAATATATACAAATATACAAATATATTACGATTGAAAATAAATTGCATAAGTAGAGTAACCTCTAGAAACTCTGAAGCATCTCTTGGCCGTAGAAAGTACTGGAGCTAAAATGTCTTCTCTCTTTAAGCCGCCAGGGTAGAATACAAAACCTTATCTGTTATGTATTCGGGTAGCAGACTGTTTTTAGCCTGGTTTTTAAGAGAAACAGACCAAAGTTTCATCATTAACCTTTCTAGCAATGCATACCAATGGGTGGATGACGAGTTATAACTTTGATCAGGAAAACTGATAATTAATTGCATTAAATTTTAGATGCGTCTTAAATTCGCTATTAACGGAGCTAACCGAACCATTTCACTTAATGAAAAAACATTTAATAAACGCTTGTTGTGAAAATGAGAAATTACTACAAACTAAACTTTCTAAGAAACCCTTTTTTTAGGATAACATATTGACCTTTTGAGTAAAAATTAAACACCCGCACTTTGCTTAAGGCCCTTATAGACGGGGACAGTAAAATGGTCAGAAGACCGGACAGTAGAGACCTGTTCACATTGCTCCTCTTCCATTTAAATCAATGTTAAAATGATCGGAGCGATACTAGCGCTCCATAAACTTCTTCTGTCCGCTGAACTAATATACTGTCTCCTCCTATCTATTAACATTGCGAGCGGTCAGTAAAAATACTGGACAGTAAAATCAAACATGATTGATTTTTGGACAGAAGTCTGGACAGTAGAAAAATATCAAGCAACGTCGGGCATGGCCAAAACTTGGATGGGTGATCGCGCGGAATCGCGACGCTGCGCCGCGCCGCCGCAATATTTTGCTCAGGGTGTTTTGAAACTGGATCCATTTGTTATTTCTGTTTAGGCTATATTTTAAATTATGTCTTTTAAAAAATGGCTATTAGGTAGTGAAATATGCTGGATTTGGAGCATTCCCAATCAAAACATTAAGAAAAACACTGGCATTATGGCGTTACATACACAAAAAAGCAAAACACGCTAATGGCTAATTCTGAGGCTTTGTCCCAGCAACATAATTTACTTTTTAATAATTGTTTTCAAGCTTCATAGCTTTTTTCGGTTGGTTTCTATATACCTTTCACATATTTATTTATAACCTCAGTAGGTATCTATTTTAAATTTAGGTCATATGGTAAAGTCTAATCAAACTTCTAAATTACGGAGTATCTAGTTTATGGCTATTACCATTGGTTACTTTGGATTTTAAAGCATAATATCCTAAAAATAATTAATTTACAAGATTTATAACGTGACGATAAAAATCTTCTTGATTTGGTTTAAAAAAAAAACGACCTGACAAGAAGCATCTAGTAACATAGAACTTCTGTTTTTTCTGTAGAATCAAAACACAAATAATTTAAGTTTACAAAAAAACCTACGTGAATAGCCTGTCCTAAAATTACATCCCATTTAGTAAAACTGTACCCTAGGTAAATTAATTTTGTCAGAAGCTTGTTATTATCCCCGCAATAAAAAAGAAGCCTGGGAAATTAAATTAGGATTATATTCTTTGATAAAATATCGGTTTCCATATGTTTAATAAAAAAATTGGTTTTCGGATTGATGTTCATTCGGCCTTATGTGAGTTGATGAGTGAGAGTAGTTGAGAGTATGTAAACAGAGCAACAGACGAAGAGCCCGATTCTGATTAAATTTTTTTCATGTGCCTCGATACCTGGAGGAGTTTTAAAAAGAATTTGAATTATTTGCGTTGAAAGGTATATTTAATGCCTGAAATATTTTAACCGTTGTACCGTTAATAGACCAACATTTTTTGACTATTTTGAAATAATATTTATTGGCTCACAGTGTTTAAGATTAAAAAAGAGGTTTACAATTTTACTCAAATTTTTTACAATCGCTCAAAAATCACAAAAAATCTTATTTATGTGTGTAAAGTTTGAAGTAGACGCCTGAAATAGTTCAAAAGCAATGTTAAATTATATGAGAAAAACATACAGACAGATAACTGCCTGACGGGGCAAAATTTAGAAAGAAAACAATTCTTACTGTATTTTTATGTTAAAAAATCCGGTTCTGCATAGCGCGCTATAAATTAACCTGTTACACCCCTAAACGTAAACAAATAAAAATAAAGTTGACATAAGCTGTTCAAAATTTGTTTCTCCAGAGACTATTATTTTTGTATGTTATAAAAAAGATTTATACTTTATTATTTATTTTGGTATAGCACTCATATATCTTACAATTTGTTAAAAGCCCCCAAATGTTTATAGCAAAACAATTTCCTGATGTTATTATGCAAAAGGGTGGCTACAATATTCATAAATTGCACAAAAACATTAATATCTTAATATATAATTAATATACAACCGGTTAAGTAGTAATTTACTATTATAGTAAGTTTTAAAATAAATTTAGATAATGAATTCTTCAAATCACTGCTCCAAATGCATTCGTTCTTTATGGTAAAGATAGTAGAGGAGGTTTCAGTGATTGCTGGTAGATAGCGGCAGAGTCAACCCATATGATCGGCATAAGGAACAACTGTGAACTAGCCTCTACTGTCCGGTCTTCTGACCGTTTTACTGTCCCCGTCTATAAGGGCCTTTACCTTGATGGCTTAGAAGATTGTTCATAAGTTATCTATATATATAAAAGCCAAAACCCATTGACTGACTGACTGATCACAGTTTCTCAAAAACTATAGGACTTAGAACAATGAAACTTGGCACAAATATTCTTTGCAGGCTCTAGATGCGTACTAAGAAAGGATTTTGCAATATTTTCTCTCAAAGGGCTTGAATGTGGTATATCATGAAATTCAAAATGGCGGCCATTCTTAGATTTCAAAGTTTAGCTACAAGGGTTTGGGCCATGAAACTTGACACAAATTTTCTTTATAGGCACTAGATGCGAATAACGAAAAGGTTTTTAAAATTTTCTCTCTCTGATGGCTAAAATAGAATCTATTATAAAATTCAAAATTGCGGCTATTTCAGTATTTAAAACTATGGATGGAAGGCCTATACAATATTTTCAGGGGATAGATAAAGTACAACATTTCATTTCATTTCGAGAATATTTATATCCGCTAGAAACGGAGTTTCAAAATTAAAATTAATTAGGTGATGAAGATTTAAATTACAAAAATATACCATTATATAAATAATTTTGCCTTATCGATAAGCTAGAGACCCGATCTTCAATGTGATTGAGAAAGGTTTGGGAAATATGTTTTTGGCCAAGGCACTTATGCCTACCGTCTACTTTTTCTTACAGTTTTCGGCCTATTTTCAAAAGCGTACCAAATTCATATCGATGTTAAGTCGAAAAGCCGCCCTTAGAGTAGTAATTTTTGTTTTACATCCCGGTTTATTTCTCATTCTCTGTATTGGCAAATGGGAGAATACTAATTCATGCTATTTGCTAATCATGAGGGAAAATTTTTAGAGGAAACTTTACACCTTCTCACTTCAATCTAGGGTGGAATTTCTAGTTGACCTTAAGGGTGTAATTGTACGCCAATGGCCCACAACCCAAATCAGTCAATTTGATAACTATTCCTATTCCTATTACTCATAGCATAACTTAATATAAGTTGATAAAAAATTAGTCATTTTTTAGCGGGCGAAGCTGCGGGTATATCTGCTAGTGCAAATATAAATTTGTTTTCTATTTACAAAATAAACTCTGAGCTCTCACATTTTCTAAACACTAAACGAATAGCGAGAGGGTGGGAAACTTTTATAAAACTGCTGACCTTTGGTAAGAAGTGGTATTAAGTTAAAAGGTGTAAAATATTAATAACCTTTCGTCGCTCGACACGGAGGGGACGTAATGAAAGATGCCTGCAGGAGATCGGCACTCCGGCCACGTATGGTAGGGATATTTATGATGACAATAAAGCCACCTGACTTTGGTCAACACTGTTACTGTCTCCCTATTGTTGCGGTTTGTACTCTCCTGTGGTCTTATATATTTTTTAATGTAAGACAAAATCATTTATCTCGCAAACTTTGAAGATATTCAGCGCTGTGAAAAGAGGGTCCTAAAACCTCTATAAATAATAGCGTATTGAATCCTTTGTTTTTAATGAGCAATTCTTGTATATATATATATATATATATATATATATATATATATATATATATATATATGTATGTATTTGTAAATCTTATCTCGATGACGGCTCCAACGAATTTGATATCATTTTACATGTAGATGTAGTTTTTATTTTTAAGTTCATTTACTTAGTTGAATTTGCTTTGGAAACGCAAAATGTTTAGAAAAGTAAAATTAAAAGCTGAAAATTTTTAACATGGAGTCATATGAGTTACCATGCTGGTTACGAATGAACAACGAAAAAGTAAACAAAAGAATCATCCAGCTGTTCATAAACAACCCACTTAAAACTTTTATAGTACGTTGACGGAATCGATGTATGGGCAGTGACGGATCTAGGGGGGGGGGGGGGGCAGCGGGGGCGCCTGCCCCGGGCGCCTGCCCCGGGCGCCGGCCAGTAGGGGGCGCCAGCGGCGCCCCAACTGGCCGGCTCGGGTTAAGTAAAAATTGAAAAAATTGATTTAAAGTCAATTTTTCGTTTCGCAGCCGACAAATCTCTCAGTAGCATTACTGCCGGAAAATCTCTTTCCCTCTGCAGCCGTCAAGCCTGTCTCTATTTTCGTAACTGTCACATTTCTAACTGTTTGATGGAAAGAAAACCGTTCGCTCGTTTCACACACGGAGAATTGCTCGCTCGTCCCGCGGCCGAAAAATCGCTCGCTCATTTCGTGATCGGAAAATGTCGCTCTCGGTCGTATTGCGACCAGAAAAAATCGCTCAGTGTTTCTGTGACCAGTAAATATCTTGGTCTCATTGCGGCTTTGGGACACATCGCGGCCGCAAAATCTCTCGGTCGCATTGCGGCTGTCAAATAACATTATATTTGACTTTACATAGATTAGGCTCAAGTATTCGTTTTAAGAGGCAACATGGCCAATTTCATTGGTCTGGAATTGTTTTGAAATAGTTGGGGAAGATCAGAAAAAAAGTCGGAAATTTCATATATGAAATTTGGTAGACGTGCATCTGGTTGCTTTGGTTGTACAGCAGTACAGCGTCTGTCAAATCATATTATGGTAACAACAGCTCTTGGTTAGGCTGTATCATAGCCTATGAACATCGGTTTTAAAAAATCATAAGAACCATAAGATAAAATTATAATATGATACGCGAGATAATTGCTTATCCATCACATCAAAGACACATTAAAAATATATATTTCTTATGTTTGGTGCTGGGGGGGGGGGGGCGCCAAACTCCGATTTTGCCCCGGGTGACAGTTAGTGTAGATCCGTCACTGTGTATGGGGAGGATAATACAATTGAGTACAGATTGTTGATGGAGTATTCAGATACTACACTTATCTAACAACAGGCAAACAGCTGTGTTTTAGGTGAATTAGAAATAATGTCAAAGTAACAACATGTATTTTTTACACAATGGCGTTTTGATGCTTTAGATTTACTAAATTAAAATCAGTTCAATTTTTTTAAAGTTTGCAAATAAATACGATATAGTAGTTCAGATAAGAATTTTTTTTAATATACAAATAAAAAATTCAAATTAATTTTAATAGGACAAGGTTAATTCCAAGGGACCATTAAAAAACATTAAACAAGATTATCTAATGTTACCAAGTGAGAAAAGTTGCACTATTCAACTAGAATCCACTTCAGTTTGTGCTGCAAAATTTAGATGCTTAGAAATTTTATTTTCTGTTATTTGCTAAGAAAAATTGTATAATTTGAATTTTCTGTGATATTGTAATCAATTAACGCATGGCAGTGTCGAGCAATATGAACACATACACCGTTGAGATCTACAACAACGTGCGTCACAGCTCTTGGCTACTGAAACGAGCAATGAGAGCATTGATACAACAAAGACCAAAAATTTAATAATTGAACAAAATGTAAACCTCAGTAAATAAAACCACAAGTTAATCAATTGTCTTTGTGGGGAACGATATAATCTATATGTTTAAAAATCCTACTGTCTTTCCCCGAGCAAAGCTTGGTCCCCAGATATTTTAATTTAAGTGGCAACACTGAGTAAAAGTAAATAAAAGTCCGAGAAAGTCAGGAGAAAGTAGCCTAAATCAGGCTGGCATTCCTGGATGGCCTTTGCTGAGAGAGAGGAACATGCCTGATGCGGGACATCGCCGGGCCAGCGAGCGCAGAATAATTATTTTGTGCTTGCTGCGCCGGACAGACTCGTCGTGTAAGGATATTTTTATTGAGGCAATAAACGGACATAACCGTAAAAACTGGTTGTCTCCCTTGCTGGATTTTGCTTGCTGGATGGACAAAGTTTTTTGCAAGTAAAATTTTGCACTACACATTTATCAATAATATTGAAGAACGCATATGAAGGAAAAAGTAAAGCGAGAAATTCAATACACTTTGATAAAAACTGAATTAAGACGAAAAATCTACAACAAAACTTTTTTTAGGTTGATTCACTTGAACGGTGAGATTTAAGAAGTCGATTTTCAAAGAGTGAAAGACGTATTTTGACCATGAAACAAATAGGGTACGATTCTTTTTTTTATCAATGGATGTAGGTTTATAAAGCAAGTTGTACTCATCCAACAATATATACTATACCTTTATTATTTAGGCTATTTCTTTTTAATTCCGCCTACTCTTTTTTCTTTTGCTCTTAAACAAAAGGTGTTAATATGAAAAAATCACCTCCTTGGACAGTAGGAGGGGAAATTATCGTTAAATAATTCTTGTCTGTTTACACTTACTCTTCCCCTCCCCTTTCTGAAAGCAGGGCTGGCGGGCAAAGGGAAGAATTCCCCGACTTGCTTTTTGATAAAAGTGAGCTCACATGGACATGGGCACACATGGACTCTATACTGTAGCTACAGTAAGTAAGTATAACAACCTACTTAACAAAACGTTTTACAATCATTAAAAAAGTATTAGAAACCATATTACAAGGAGTGGATTTGTTTTAACAATCCCCGAAGCATGACGGTAAATATTTTTCGAGTAAAAAGAAGAACCTTCAATGCAACGGTTACGACGATATTGTGTACTTATTTTTTGTTTAATTTCGATCTGGGAACGCCCCAACTTAGATGAAGCACACTTATATGTGTCATACCGTATTTGTAGTTCACCTATAACAAACTAATAAATTTAAAATGAGAAATTTAACATAGCATTTACATTATATTTATATTATTTATATGGATTATATTTTAGTCTTATTGCAAATACTCAACAAATTATTTTGCTTACAAAACTGATCAGTTTAAGATCAAGTAAGTATTAAAATAGGCAATGGAAGACAATGAATTATTAGAAATCGCCTAACTGGTCGAAATTAAACCAGGAAGTATTTGGGTTCAGTTTTACTCATTACTAGTCTAGAATAAAAAAATGTGACTGCATTTGTTTTCATTTTGTTGTTATTCTGTAGCCATCGTAGCAAGTCATCAAGTCCATGTTAATTTTTTTTAATTCATTTTTTCCTATATTCTCAAAAACTATAGACTATTATAATGAGATTGTGCTGTTTGAAGGAAAACATTATTCTAGCAATGTGTTCAGATTTTTTCTGTGATCCCACAAGCTAAGAAGAATTTATTACAAAAATCATTATTGCCTTTTAATATACAGATGCGATAGGGGAGAATTTTATTTACTGTATTTTTGGATCTTTTCCGTTAATTCACCATCACTATTTTTTTGCTCATGATTCCGTTAATACACCACCAATTCTATTTTAAATTAAAGTAGGTTTAGTTTACAACATTTTACAGTATTTCCTATTAAAAAACAACAAGAAAAGGGTTTTTTCTGTTATACCTCGCATTTACAAACTAATATCCATAGACTGAGGATTAATCGGGATGGAACTAATACTGCGAAGTAATATATTTACTCACCATTGAAACGTTTAATTGTCCGAAAAAGAGTATACTAACAACTTTTTAACATTATTCTTGACACACAAACACAAGAACTACTTAATGTATTTGATGAGTTGGTTAGGTTAGGTTAGGTTAGGTTATGTTAGGTCTTAACATCGACTGATAACCAATACTACAAACGCCGGTGCTAATGAACGTAAAAAACGCACAGAACTCTCCTCACTGTTTCATCCACTTGCGACACTTAAAAAATTCATTGTTGCCGCTCGCTAATCACTGTCTAGACTGGCCGCTGAGCGCGCGGTCCGGTTATCGCTGTGCGATAAGCTAAGGCTTTCACGAATACTGCAGGTAAAGGAAACCCCGAATTCAATATTCCTAATTACTTAACTCCGAACTACTTTCTTTACTGTATTTTAGATTCTAAGTGGTGGTGAACTAACGGAAGACAAAAAAATAGTGGTGGTGAATTAACGGAAAAGATCCGTATTTTTAAGAAATTCGAAAATTTTGACACCCTCTACATAGCTTGAATGGTGAATTTAACACACTTTAATGAAAAACTTGAGTAGTTTTTTTAGGTTAAATTCACTGAACGGTGAAGTGGATTTTCAAAGAGAGAAAGGCGTATTTTGACCATTAAATACTTAATAAACGGTACGGTACACAAACCATGGCAAATAGGCTACAATTCTGGTTCTAATTAATGATATAGGTTTAAACAGCAAGGTGTACTCATCCAAAGATAGAGCTTGCCGCTAAAAAACTCGGCAATGTTTCACGATGTCTTTCGAAACAAAAATGATTTTATATTGCTAAAAATAATTTTACTGTAGTTCGGATGAGGAATTAAAAAAACTAATTGCCTAAGTAAGTAATTGATATAATTTTATTAACATAAATGTAAACTGACACTAACAGAGTTTTAAACATGGTTGATAAACTTAATAACTTCCCTGAGATAGAAGTCCTTAGGGAAATTTAAAGTCTGCGGTGGTAAGCCTGTTGGCAACACTGCAAGAGAAGGCAAACATCGTCTGCTATCTGTCAATGTTATCTGGGGGCCAGCGCCGCTCTGGCGTCTCCGGTGCAACTTGTTGATTACAGCATGAAGCTGAAATTCGATTTTTATTTTATTTGGAATATTGTTGTAGTACTTTTTCTCATAATGACGTTTGTTATGATATTCTTTTACTTGTAAGTCTGCACTTTTCGTGATCCTATCCGTCTTTCAGTGTTTCAAAAGGGCCTACTAATCTACCTAACCTAAATGTTATAGGTTAAAGTGAAAATGGCTTTTTATAGAAAAGCTATTTGGTTTTACCGGGGTTGGCAGGAATACACAAGTGAAGGATATTTAGAGGCTGAAAAGAAATTCAACCCAGGGGATTTGGATGTGGATTTGAAAGGGAAATCTTATATTATAACAGGTAAGTTAAAACCTAGCCTTAAGATTATCAGCAGCTTATAGGCTGTAGTATGATAAACATGTCCATGATTTATGTAAGTCAATGAGAATGGAATGTTAGGAAATCGTTTGGGATAGGCTGTTAAAATTAAGTGTCCTACTATAAAGATTAGTCTTAAGCTGCTACAATTAGCCTAACAGTCACAGTTCAGTCATTGTTCAAGTGAAACTTTTTATGATAATATAAATTATTGGAGACATATAACTAAAGAGAGCAAAACAACAGATTTTTTAAGATACAGCGTGACTGGCAGATAAGCAAGGGGGATGGGTTAGTGGATGCATGCATACTGTTATTGATTAGATTATTATATTGTAGCGCCTACAAGAAACCAGGTAAAGCTGTTTCAAATTATTCAGGGTCACTATAACAACAAAACATAAGGTTTTGTGACATTTTTGCCAGTAAAAAAACGCTAGGTTGTTATACCATTATGGGGAGCAATGAACCAAAAGTAGGAAATACAAAAAACTAAGCACATCATAAAGTACTTAAGAAACTTTCTCTACTCACAATAAAACAATGACACTATCTCCAAATTTCATCCACCAGTGAGTGAGGCACTTCCATCATAACAAACATTCACAGAGAGAATGATTTAAATTCAATGAAAGTAAAGGATGTCATTACTCCTTTACTGAAACAGCAATCTGTAGAGTAGGGTCTCGCTATAGTCATCACAAAATTTTAAAACTTCTTATTGCTGGAGTCCAAGATTCATTAGGGCCTAGCTACAAAGGTATTTATCAAACCTCAAATTTTAATTGCATGTTAACTACTGCATTATGTCGCAGGTGCTACCAGTGGAATCGGAAAATGTTTAACAGAAGAAATAGCTAAACGAGGTGGGACAGTACATATGGTGTGCCGAAATATGCAAGTCGCAGAGGTTATACGCTACACCTTGATTGATGAAACTAAAAATGAGGTTTGTAGGCCTAGCTCTTATTAGAACTATCTAGAAATTTGACTTATTACGCTTTGTTAAATACCTCTATAAAGGCCAGTTTATATTGGTCCAGGAAGAGGGTGAATAGAAAGGCAACTAGTGTAGACAATAGAGAGAGTCTAGTCTGCGTGATTTAACAAACAAGGCGATGAATTTAGTTATTCCAAGGTGCAATATAATTTATTGTTCTAGATTAAAATGCCTCGCCATAACCAGCAGCATGTATTGCATGTGCTGATTGATGACCCCAAAGGAGAATATTATGCTTATTGCATTCATCGATGTGTGCATGGTAATATAAATGGATAGCAATACTGCATCAGCCTCTGATGTTGTATTTTTAACAGTTGATGTTGAAGAGTGTATTTTATATATTTGTCAAGATCATAATGCTTAGAGGCAGTTTATTTACTTAATCATACTATTTTCTTTCAGCATCAGCACATAGTAACGGCTGGGAAGTTCCTCCCACAGCCACAGGGCAACACCAAATTTCCTTTATTTAGTCTCCTCTAAAAATATCAAATTTTAAGTAGTTATATAATTAGTCTTAATAACAACTGGTCTCATTTAATTCTGCATCTGTTTGGTTTGAAACGATTTTAATTGCTTGACTTCTGTTTCGTCTTAAAATATTACAAATTTCAAATTTGACTGTTTTCTTTTTCAGGATATTTATCTGCACGTTGTTGACTTGGCCTATCCTAGGAGTGTTTTCCAGTTTACTCAAGAATTTCGAGAACAATGTTCAAGTCTTGATGCCATCGTAAGCTTTGTTTAAGTTGTAGTTCTTTATATTCTGTAATGTAGGCCCCTTACACACCAAAGTGGCATTGTTGGCCTCGGCATGGCAGCTACAGTAGACTCCATCTTGTCAGGATATCTTGAGACCCAGACCTGTCCGGATAACGAGTTTTCTGGTTTAATTATAACTCTAATGCATACTATGCTAAAAGTCTGATTTAGACACGTGATTGATGGTTTCAAATCTTTTCCTCGAGAATCCTCGATACTGTCCATTTCCTGCAATGTGGATCACATCCGGTTGATGAAAATTGTCCGGTTAACAAGATGTCACATCTGTAGAGTGTGGTTTGGTTAAACTGATGTCTGGTTAAAAAGCGTCCGGATAAGAGAGAGTCTACTGCTTTTAGTCCCATAGCATTGTTTTATATACAAAATCAGGTGATTTGGAATTGTGCCACTTTCTCCCACTTGCTGCAATTCCTATGTTAATGATATAAGAGCCACTAGTGGCACGCTGTGAACACACAGCATTCTGTGTGGTGGGCTTAAATGAAATATTCTTGGTTTTCTGAAATTGATGACTTTACAAGCATGAAACGATGCTATAATTGTAGGTGTGTCCACAATTTAAGGACTGGCACATCTGAGCTAATGTTATAAAGAAGTGGGTTGTTTTGTAAAATCAAATCTTAAGATAATGCTAACACATTTACTCCTAAGTAAATGTCAGGTGTTAAGGCAGTCTTTCTAGTGGAGAAAGTTTGCCTAGTAGATTACTTAAGTTCAAGCTGACAAGATTTGCAGATCAGTTTAAGTTGCACAACTGCTCAAGTGTTTTGCTCCTTTGAATCATCAGTTTTATCAGTGTATGTATCCAATTTTGGTACTGCACATTATTTGAGTTAGCCAGAACCTATACCTAACACGATCTTAATTACAGATTCACAATGCCGGAAGTATGGTTTACACTTGTCATGTGGACCCTGATGGCATAGAGAAGAATTTCGCTGTTAATGTCTTGTCACCTCATATAATAACACGCCAACTTGTCCCCTTGCTACATAAGTAAGTACTAAATGTGTGCCAACAGCGTAAGTACAATGAACATGATCCACACTTTAGTATCTGATTTAAAACCTTCCATTTTAATGTTTTTAATGCGCTTTATGATTGGGAGTATGGAATAAGGCGGGTGGGAAAAACCGTAAACTCATAAAATGATCTGTTAACCCTCAGCTCAAATAACTAAATGAAATGTTTTTTTTTTTAACTGTCGAAACTTAGTTGGTGTTTTTCAGGGTCTTTTGCCTGTAAATTGGTATTTACTCTAAAAATCATATTTATTAAACTACTCAAACAAATAATAAACAATAATTTCGCCTCCAGTGTACTCATTCACCCGCCTTATTTGCTGTTGTCAATAATAGTCAAATTTTAATACCAATGTGCTAATTTTTCATTAAAAACTTTGTACTTAATTATTCGTAATTTGAATCTTAAAATTTTTAAAATTTCATATTTGCTAGATAAACATAAACAGCACCTCAGAATTTTTTGAGTTTTAAAAAATATTGTGTTAAATTCTTCATCTTTTAAGAAACATTTTTAACATTTTATGTTTCACTGTTAGGAGCGAGCGGGGCAGAGTGGTCTTTGTATCCTCCGGTTGTATGCTGGTACAGAAGCTTGATCCTACTGATATCCAGTGCCAGAGCCTCAAGCATTTCGATGGCATGCACGTCTACTCCAACAATAAACGGCAACAGGTAGTTGCTAAAAGAACCTTTGTTTCACCCATTTTCTTAAATATGTAGACAAATATGTTGTATGAACAGGGGTCATTTGTTAACACATAGAACCAGAGCCGTACGTGTGGCCTGTTGCTGTATCTGGCAGTAGGCCAGAACACATAGAACCAGAGCCACAAGTGTGGCCTGTTGCTGTATCTGGCAGTGAGCCAGGAACACATAGAACCAGAGCCGCAAGTGTGGCCTGTTGCTGTATCTAGCAGTGAGGCAGGAACACATAGAACCAGAGCCGCAAGTGTGGCCTGTTGCTGTATCTAGCAGTGAGGCAGGAACACATAGAACCAGAGCCGCAAGTGTGGCCTGTTGCTGTATCTGGCAGTGAGCCAGGAACACATAGAACCAGAGCCGCAAGTGTGGCCTGTTGCTGTATCTGGCAGTGAGCCAGGAACACATAGAACTATAGCCGCAAGTGTGGCATGTTGCTGTATCTGGCAGTGAGCCAGGAACACATAGAACCAGAGCCGCAAGTGTGGCCTGTTGCTGTATCTGGCAGTGAGCCAGGAACACATAGAACCATAGCCGCAAGTGTGGCCTGTTGCTGTATCTGGCAGTGAGCCAGGAACACATAGAACCATAGCCGCAAGTGTGGCCTGTTGCTGTATCTGGCAGTGAGCCAGGAACACATAGAACCATAGCCACAAGTGTGGCCTGTTGCTGTATCTGGCAGTGAGCCAGGAACACATAGAACCAGAGCCTTAAGTGTGGCCTGTTGCTGTATCTGGCAGTGAGCCAGGAACACATAGAACCATAGCCGCAAGTGTGGCATGTTGCTGTATCTGGCAGTGAGCCAGGAACACATGGAACCAGAGCCGCAAGTGTGGCCTGTTGCTGTATCTGGCAGTGGGCCAGGAACACATAGAACCATAGCCGCAAGTGTGGCATGTTGCTGTATCTGGCAGTGGGTCAGGAACACATAGAATCAGAGCCGCAAGTGTGGCCTGTTGCTGTATCTGGCAGTGGGCCAGGGGTCATAGTGTTAACACAGAATTGCATCTAGAAGTGTGGCCTATAGTTGGAACAGGTTGAGGGCCAGTATAATGTAAAGGATATGTTTAGGATGGGTGAGATGAAAGCCTTGTAACTGACAAAGACCATATTGTGATTTATTAAAAGCCTAGCAACCAGTTACAACTAAAAAATTGTCACCTTTTGCAACATTTTTTTAGGAATTTTCTTGTGATCAACAGGGTTACCTTTGAATTACAAATCAGGCACGTTACCTCGAGCCACCCAACCAATTGATACTTGCATATCCCTCTCGCTAATATTCCACTGCCGCCTAAACAGGTGGTGTTGGCGGAGATCTACTCCCGGGAATACCCGCAGCTGTTCTGCGCCGCCATGCACCCGGGGTGGACGGACACAAAGGGAGTGCAGACGACGATGCCCGAGTTCTACGCCAGGATGAAGGATCGGCTGCGGACGCCGCGCCAGGGGGCGGACACTGCGCTTTGGCTGGCCATCTCCCCGGCGCCCCTGCGCAACACGAGCGGCCTGTTCTACCAAGGTGTGGACATGCTTGCTTTCTTTGTTATTCCTTGTGACCCTGAGTTGTAAGTTATAAATACAGTTGAACCTCTGTTAAGCGTCACCGTTGGGACTAAGAGTGTGACAGTTAGAGAATAGACGGATAACAGAAATTTAATTATAAACCTGTACAGTATGTGTAGATTTAAAAGGGTTTGGAAGAAATTATACCCTGTATAGGTGGATAATTCATGTATCTTATTAAATTACACACATACAAGAGTAAACCAGAACTGCTATACTGTGAGCTGGACTTGTTCAATGTTTTTATGGCATCAATTACTACACATTAAAAGTACAGTAGCGGTGACGGATAACAGAGAGTGACACTTAAAAGCAGGGCTGCCAAGAGCCAAGCCGGGCCCCAAGTCTGCACACCGCACGGGCCCGGGGGTCTGGGAGGTATGGAATACGCCCCAGTGAAAGGGGGGTCCAGGGGTCCTCCCCCGGAAAATTTTAGAAAATTAGATCTCTTAACTCGCGTTTTTAGGCAGTCTAGAGGAGGAAAATCATACATATATAAACCAATTGAGGCTAAATGGTCGGTCGGATTTAGAAAAGTCCACTCTGATTTAAAATTACCGCTACCAGTGATGCCGCACTATTGGATTCTCCAGACATTCGCCTCTTCCCCATAAGTTCCGCGTTCGTTCCACTTACAAAGTTCTTTGCCGTTTTTTCATGATCAATGCGCACGATTTTTTTTACCGGTCATCTGCTGCGTGAACTGCAACATTGCACTCTTGTTGTTTACCATTGTTGATAATTTCATTATAGCGTATTTAAGATTTAAGTTGTTGTTAATATATATGAGAGAGGTATTAGTCACTTAGCTCACTACTCGCTGGTCGCCACCGCCGTAGTGTACAATCCGTGGCAAATACAGTACAGACAAAATAATCGTTTCTGCCTTAACTGAATACTGTATTAGCTGAATATTATCAATGTAATTTGTGTGTGAAGCTGGACATTTTATTTCTTAACATGTAGGCCTAATTTTATTTCCAAAAAGTCCAAACCAATATTCCCTCAATCAAAAAAAAATCCGCTCATCCCGGGGCCCTTTGGAGCCCGGGCCCCAGGTTTCTGACTTGGCTGACATGGCCTCTCGGCGTCCCTGCTTAAAAGAGTGACGGTTAATCGAGGTTCTACTGTAGGAAGTTATCACCTCAAAACCAGAAGTAGTCATGGAGACTCATGTTTTGCTCCCCAGAACACCTTCAGGTTATTTTATTTTCTCCAAAATTACCATTACCATGTAAGATGCCGACCACGAGAAAGGGGAAATTTAAGGTGAATAAGAGTAAAAGATTAGTGTTGTATAATTGTGGCGCTATCAGTGCGATCTTGTAGCCTCATAGTTTAATGGCAACCAAGGGACCTACAGTTTATCATGGGTTCGGAACCACAAACATAAACCAGAAGCATAAAAAGATGTTGTTAATTCCAATTACCAAGATTCGACACTTGGGTAACTTTAACCTTTTTTACAACTTTTTTTAACTAGATTAAATGAACTTTTTTTCATTTAATGGGCTAACCCATTATGAATTTTGTGGTTAATTGTTTGTCATCCTATATATTTCATCATATTTGTTTTCATTATGATAAATAGTTTTAGTCAAACTAATATTTATAAAAAAGTGACTTAACAACATTCAAATTTCAAACATTTAATTATATTGCAAATGATTAGGCTCCTTGGTTATTAGCCTTGCCTGTCGTAAGAATGAAAGAATTTAAAAAAGGTAATGTGATGTGCAAAAGGTGTCTATTTATTTCAATTTAATTAAATCTATTTAATTTAATTTAATTAACCATAAGGTAAAAGTAATGTGCAAAAGCTATAGCTATTAGCTCTACAGGGTGTCCCATAAGTAAAGTGCCAAACTTTGGGAATAGGTTATATGGGTCAAAATAAAGATAAAATGTGGAATAACGTTTTTTTCCAAAAATGCTTTGTTTACCAGCAGTGGCGACGCGTGACATATTTGAGTGGTCATCGCTGATAGTGTAGAAGTACACGGGACTGCGCCGGCGCCACACAGCGGAACGGCTATATTGCTATTTATAGAATAGTAGCGACAGATCTGCGCTTGACCGGCCCGGATATCCGTCCCCCAGCGTCATTCATAGACCCCACGACCATAGATAAAAACATCCATGACTCTACTGAAAAGGCGAATGGAATAATACTGATACTTAAAAAGCTCTCGGATGAAAGTTTAACATTGAAAAATGCAGCTGGCTATTTTATTAAGCAGTTTATGATTTCATTTTTATAATTTTTTAATCAGTTTAGTTTTATTTTTGTAATTGTTTCAGTTGAACAATTATATCACCTTCTCCTTCAGTCATTGTTGTGCTCATCGATTAATAATAAAACATGTTAAAAATTTATAAACCACTGCAACTTCACTCATTGAAACTACACAAACGCAAGCACAGTGCGCGGCGCGAGAACTGAGCGCATGCGCGAGTAGCAGAGCAGGTCTTTCTGCATTGTGAAGTGAACTATTTTAGGTCTCTTTGCGCATGCGCGAGTAGCGGAGCAGGTCTTTCTGCACCGTGAAGTAGCACTGACAGCGACAATGAAGTCGAGAGTTGCTCGTTACAGGCTGCCGAGTACAGCCGAAGGGACCAGGACGCCAACCGATTCTCCAGCGACAGAGAATCGCTTGGCCGCCTGTACAACAGCGGTGTGAGTGGTGGGGATGGACGCGGGGAGGTGGGCGCTCCACTAGATTGGATTCTCCAAACTCGGAGAATCGGTTCGGATTTAGTCAATAGAGAACTACGGACGCGGCGCATCTGGCGCGCAAAGCAAAACGCCGTGCATAAAAATAGCCTGATACTCCGAAAATTTATGATTTTCTGTTGAAAATAATAGACATTTAGGCTTCTAACATTATGTTATTTGTAGTTTTATCTAAAATATTTACTTTTAAAATTGAGTTAGTCATCGGCGAATCTGTAGATGACCGCACGCCTTGCCACTGTTTACCATATATCCGCCATTTTGTATTTTTAACAAAATATTTTTTATCTCTCAGGTTTTTTAATCGATATTTTTGAAACGCGGTATGCCCCTGTATCTAGTCAAGGTTGGTTTATGAAAAAATAATCAGCATGATCGAATCGTAAATTTCAAAATGGCGGCTGTTTAAATTGAAATACCAAAAAAATTGTACATATTACAAAAATATAAAGAACAATAGCATTTAGACAATTTTATTTCCATTCCAACGATACCAAAATTATGAAAATCGGTTAACAAACAACTGAGTTATGGCGCAATTAGCGCATGGCTCAGCGCAACAATGGACTATTTTGCTTCGAAAAATGCTGCCCCTCCAGCTAAATATGATCATAACTCAGTTGTTTATTAACCGATTTTCATGAATTTGGTGTCATTAGATAGGAAATAAAATTTTCTAAAAATTGTTCTTTATATTTTTTTGTAAAACTTACAGTTTTTTTGTTATTTCAACTTAAAGATTTTAAACGGCCGCCATTTTGAAATTTATTATTTTTTGATCATGCTCATTATTTTTTTATAACCTAACCTTGACTAGATACAGGTGCATACCGAGTTTCAAAAAAATCTATTAAAAACTTGGGAGATAAAAAATATTTTGTAAAAAATACAAAATGGCGGATATCTCGTAAACAAAGCATTCTTGAAAAAAAATTTTTTCTATGTTTTCTCTTTATTTTGACCCAAATAGCCTATTCCCGAAGTTTGGCACTTTACTTATGGGACACCCTGTATATTAACAGTGAAAATATTTGCATTTGTTTTAGACCGGACAGCTATCCCTACCCATATGCCTTTCTCATTCACAAAACCCACTCTGCAAGAGGAGGATTCCTTCATCAAACAGGTAGAGTGATGAGCCAAAGTTTATGTTACGTTCTCCATTAATCAGTCTTTCTATTAAAAGATTAAAACACTAGTCTTCGATTTTTATCCCAGTTAGATTAAAATTTAACTAGATAAAATTATATATTTAGTTTTGAATTTCAAAAGTTGGTAAAAAAATATGGGTCAGAAAAGGCCGCCTTAACCAAAATATTTGCGCAATTTAAATAGAGAATGCAAATGTTTGTCATTCTTTTAATCAGCTGATTTAACCGTTTAACGTTTATCGTGTTGTTTTACCGTTCTTTGCAAAAACTCTCTATTAAGTAAACTACCAGAAAACATTAAATCAGTGAACTCCGAATCAAAATTCAAAATAATATTAAAGAAATACCTTTTAGAGCATGCGTGTTACTCTGTGGATGAGTTTGTTCTATAATCTAAATCACTCACAGCAAAGAAAATCTGTTTGAAATCTAATTAGCCTATTAATGTTTATCATAATTATATATAGAAACAAATTTAGTTTTATTCTGACGTTCGTAATACAATTTGTATTGTATTACTACAATAAAAGATTTTGATTTGATTTGATTTTGATAAAAAGTAAGGCCTACGAAAACAACTCACAGGACATTCAGCGCTTCAAAACAAACATTAAAAATTTAATGCAAGAAATTCAAAGAGGTATCTTGCAACACGTGTTCGGGAATTTGCGTGCCGGGGGGGCACGTGGGCATGTACCGAAAGCTCAGCATTTTCAGTGAAAAAGTTATGAAAGCAAAACGGTATTCTTTAATAATATTCTGTTAACCATTATACAGGGTGTTTTTTTTTTAAATGCAACCCAAATCTCTATTTATCAGTGAAGGATTATTACCTCCCAAGATCCCTGGATTTTATGCCACTATATTATTTTCTTTAGGGATACATAATAGACACCATAATTTGTCTTTAGGGCACCATCATAGACAAACTCCCTATAGATTAGAATTAGCCGCTACGCTACCAAAAAATACAGGGCCCAAATTAATAGAGAGTTTTTGCCAACCACGGTAAAACAATATGAGACGTTAAACGGTATTTCTTAACATTGTGACAAATGGAGAAAATCAGCTGATTTAACCGTTTAACGTTTATCGTGTTGTTTTACCGTACTTTGCAAAAACTCTCTTTTAAGTAAACTCACAAGACATTCAGCGCTTCAAAACAAACATTAAAAATTTAATGCAAGAAATTCAAAGAGGTATCTTGCAACGCGTGTTCGGGAATTTGATGGAGAGGGCACAACATTATACAAATGCCAATGACGTATTGTTTGAACACATAATGTAAACTAAATGTGATCAAACTTAAAGAATAGGTTGTATAAAATGTAAAGATTAACAAAACAATAATGATTTCATATTTATATGTGCATTATTCAATCTTAAAAATGGGTTGTGTTAAAAAAAAAACACTCTGTATTTGGCTGGAAGAACAAAGATTCTGAAACTGATCAAAGCAGGTACAAGAATGGTTTCATCATATATGAGACTTTTTTTTGTAATTTCTAGAAAGATTATGTATATATAACTCAAAGGGGGTCACCGGAAATACGTAAAAAAATATTCTGTACTTATGCTAAAAATTAGTAAAAACGAAGGTGTCTTCTGTCTAGTTATCCAGAGCGTTGAGTTACATTTGTCAAGAATGTACCATAAGTCAAGTTTGTGAGACTCTACTGTATAAAAAACTGCCTAACTAATTAAAAATTCCCTAAAACAGCCAAAGATACATAGTGTTGAAAATCTGCAATAGTACTTAACAGTTCAGCCCGACAGTTTTTGTACACGTTCAGTTTTTGTACTTTCCATAATCCCGACGTGCGCCACTGGTGGCGCACTGTAAACTTTCCAAAACTCCGACATGTACCACTGATGGCGCACTGTTCCCATTTGATTCAATGCTTTTTCACAGCGCTTTTGGAGCTTTTCTGGGTTATATTATTAGTGTGTTCGTATTTTAGGGTTGTGTAGACTCACTGTGGCCACCGGTGGCACAAGTGTGAACGATGTTAAAAAAAAATAAATGTAAAGATCAAGTTGATGTAAAAACGCCAAAAATGGCGGAAGAGGCGTAAAAAGTCCCGGGAATTGCTTTACTCATATGGAGGTTACAATAACTAACAGTGTATCGCTCGCCACTTTGCCGCCTGCCGCGCCATCGGCGAATCATGCGTGTACCACCGGTGGCGCACGTTGGCTGGCACGTCAGCCCGTGGTGATTTCAGTATGGCCACCGGACGACGTGCACCACCGGTGGTACACAATTAAAAGTGATTGATTCCACTCAAATTAGCTATTTTAGGTATACACAAGGTAAAATCAACTGATATTTTTATGGTTTAGTTATAAGGACGACTTAGGTTAGTTTCGTTTTTTTGGTTAGTTAACCGATATTGCAACGTCCTTTTAATGAGTTCAAAAATTCAGTCGTGTACCACCGGTGGCTGAACTTGTTAATCTATGGTGTAAATGTCTTTTTCCAGAATTGCTTAAGATGGTCTGTTTTTCCAGGTAGACCACCTGATGGAAAGAATTGGAAGGACAAGACAAGTGAAACAATCTTCGTCCAACTCAGGATAGCCGAAA
This sequence comes from Flexamia atlantica, assembly GCA_035578135.1. Classification (NCBI taxonomy): domain Eukaryota; kingdom Metazoa; phylum Arthropoda; class Insecta; order Hemiptera; family Cicadellidae; genus Flexamia; species Flexamia atlantica. The sequence goes on along the minus strand of JAQJVK010000008.1, from coordinate 5,296,176 downwards.
CAACCGGTTAACTTTGCAATTTATTTAACTATCTTTTTTATCATTTGGGCACCTCAACTGCCAAAGCACAACTATCATTTAGTAATTTCTATCTTATTCGTCCTTTGTAATGGTTCAAAGAAACAGTTTAATAGTCAAGGATACAGTTTTATAAGAGACTTGGATGTTTTTCGGTAAGTTTTTTTTGTAATTACATTTTTAGTTTTGTTTAGTTTATGAAATGAAATGAAATGAAAAATTCTTTATTTTACCAGGCAAAGTTAGGGCCACATGGCCCTCTCTTACACTTAACCCGTAAAACACAATGCTGTTAGTTTATGTGAACCTTAAGGTCAGACTGTTTACATTTACATGGCCTAGCTCTGTGATAAGAACACAACTGTCACTCATTGACTGTATAATTTGAAATAAAATTACAACTATAGTTCTGGACAGCCGTAATAGCGGATGAGTGAGTGCGCTGTGTTCAGAATTGGCGTGAAACATCTGTGTTGTGTTGGAAATCAGTCACATGATCACAAGTTTAAGTCATTCGTGATAAATATGTGGGCTTCTGGTCAATATGAAAGTATAAGCTGCAAATTCATATGCAGTAAATATCTACTTCAAACAAGGACTCATTAAAATCTATGTCAAACTTACACTCATATGACGGTAAAAGTTCCCGCAGAGCTTGCCGCAAGTCTAAGAAGAGGTTTTATTCTCATTAGTAGTGACAATACTAATACTCAATATTACGTTTTGTATTGCACAAGAGAACTTTCGGTAAGGTATTGCAAAAAAATTGTTGTATTGTTAATGTACGTTAAAAACATAAACAGTGTTTTGACAGATCAACATAATCATGAGTTTTAGCAGATGATTTCTAGAGTTTCCATTTTTTGCCACCCGCCAGTACAGCTGTCCAGAACTATAATCTGAATTTTGATCAGTATTGATGTCTTGACTTCGTTATTTTTTCTGATCATTTTTATTAAGCACGATTTTTGAGTTTTTTAAATGGTTTAGCTCAAATCCAAATAACTAGGATGATTTGGGTCTGGCTGAATCGAACATTACTGTAAATGATAACAGGTCTTGCATTCGACTGTAGGATGCGGCAAAAGACAGTTAATGCAGTTACTGAAGGTTCAACTTATCTATAACTTGTGCTTCACATAGCTACATGAATATAGTTTTAATTTGCCCGTTAGAAAAACTGCTCAAAGTGGTATCTACTCTTTTTATACACTTGGTACCTTTTCACCCCTGATATACTTGGCATATTGGTAACACAATTATGCTGAGAATAAAAGTATTGCGGTGGTCAATAATAGTCCCGCTGTTAACTCTTATAAATATTCTAAACTTTAAGGTTCCTAAATACCAAAATTGTAATGAATAAAATCCAGCCACCTGTCCATTCAACAGTATACATTCCTTCTAGTTATTTAGCAAAATTAGCTTTTAAGGGCGTTGTGCTGTCCCGATGCTAAATCATCAATTGATGACAGAACTTTTCAAAAACAGGGACTCTTTTGCAACTCATAGAGTGTTTTGATTTAATTCATAGTGCTGTCATAAAAGTAACTTCTGATCACACCACCAGTGTCCGCTCACCAGGTGAGAGAGGTAACTGACTTTTGCCGCCCCTGATATATCTTGTAAATTGTATTATATAAACCTTATAATTTTGTTTTGTAAAAGTTTGTTATTTACATCTCAGTATTATGCTTAGCTACAAAGTAAACAATTTTGTAGCATTGGAGAGTATTTTTTTATACAATAATTACAGTGCAAGATATATCCAGTAATCAGCGTGAAGAGAGTGGTTTAAATTGATTAATTAAATTTTGATGGAATAAGACTATATTTTTGTACAAAACTGTAAAAGCTGGTGGCTCTACAGCCTGATTTAGATGGGTTGAGGCGGCAGTTTGCAGGGACAGTTCAACGACTAGGAATCATGGACCAGACCATGACAGCTTTAACCAACAATTAATTAAATTTAGCCAAAGGATGCTTCCAACTCATTTTTGCAAAGTACAAATGGTTCAGCACAAATGATGAATTACTGATTGCGGGTTGTGAATGATGGGTACAGGGATGAAAGACAATAATGCATACTTACTAATTGTGATAACACTTATACCGAAACCCCCACGGCTTACAGACCTCAGGGAAATTTCACTTTTTGATATTGGCAACTCTGCTGAAGCGGTGGTGCTACCCCTCCCAATACCTTCCTCCCTCCCATTCCCCTTGACCTTCGCACAGTTTTTTTCCAGTTTGAGTGGTTTTTCTGTACTCGACTTCCCGATTTTTAATTAGTGCCGGTCTTAAAGACCGCGGGTTTCAGTTCCCGTTAGTCTGTTTTCCATTGTTTCTTATGCGGGATTCTCACAGACCGAGGGTTTTGGTTACTGACTATTTATTTGCCGTCCATTATTTTATATGGGAGTGTCACAGACCTAGGGATTTGGTTAATGTTTCACAGTGAGGGTTTCGGTATAGGTGTTAAAACTACATGAGAAATGCTGAAAGCACAAACTGCCGTAAATAATTGATTCATGCATTCACCGATTGTCTGTAAACAACAACGGGAATAACAGCAAAAGATAAATAACCTACAAAACTCTTGAAAAATCAGAATTTTTCTAAATCCGACAAGGGATCAGCCTTAACATCTCATTTGCTACCAATCATGTTTGAACTACATTACTGTCCAGCTTTGTAGATCACACCTCCTTAAAAAGCGTGGAGTTGATAAAATTGTCAGTTGAAAAGATAGCACTTCCAATTAAATATTTTTGCGGTTAGAAGGTGTCTGAATAAAGGATGCCTACTGTAATTTATCGTCAGAGAATGTTTTAACATCAATTTTAATGTGTAGGTCGATAGAAGACCCCATAGTCTGAGGTTTGAATCAATCGCACAGTCTTAAGCCGCGTTTTTGCGTTTTCCTAGCAACAATGTATAATACACAGCGAATTGCATAATACACTACACTGTTGGAAGTCGCTAAATCGTCGTATGTAATTTTTTTTCTAATAACGATCTGTAATAAGAGCGATCTATGATCAGAGCTGAAGTTCTTATTGAATTCATTAAGTAATTATTAATTGAAATTTTGAATAGTTAACTAATTATTTGAAAAGAGACTATATATCAAAACATGATTTATTAATAGACTAATTTAAGAATTGAATCAAAACTTTATTTATTCCTGGTCTTTCTACAGTTCATTTTTATCATCCAAGTCTTTCAGTTTTATCAATCCTCTTTTATTGAAACCTCAAATACCCCCGTTGCAGCAGTCCTGCATACTCAGCGAATTTCAAGTGCATAAATAAATAATTTAAATGAAGTCTCGCATCAAGTAAAATCAATATACATTCAAAAGAAAGCGTGCAAAAATACTCTCCTAGTGGCTTTTAAGATCAACAGGCTATAAAAAATAATAGCCTATACTTGGCACGAAAATGCAATGTTCAAAACTTCAAAACAGCTGGCTTTTCCAATTTAATCGTATGGGGAAATGACCAGCTGTTTAAGTTTGAGTAAAAAATTTCATAAACATCATCAGTAAAAATCTGTATTCGCTATAGTACATTTATTTGACATATTTAGTTATCTGGCCTTTAAGTAAGCCATATGTCTGTATCCACCATGTGGCTTTGAATCAAACATCAGTTCACATGTTTTAATGTAAACAAAGCAGGCGTTTTAGATCCCAATGCTACTTCCCAATGCTACTTAAATGGCAGTTATTTTTTGTTATTTTTTGTTATCTAGCAAACTTTAAGAAATTGCAGTACTTTTCCTGAGTCCCTGACACTAAAACATTTAATTTGAGCCCTGTTCCCTCATCCTGTGATTTGCCAAATGCCCACAATTGGTATTCAAAAATGAATTATTCTTCATAAGATTAGTATGGAAAAATGCAGGTTTGCTGCCACAGAAATTTGAAAATGAGGTATTATAGGCTACAATCCAATATATCTAAACTATATAAAGCCACATAACATGTTTTATCAAGATATGCTGAGGAATAAGAAAGCTATCCAATTGCATTTACCTCTCATAAGGTTAACATTGGGAAAGAGAGTACACAGGTTTGCTGCCTCAGGAATTTGATGATTTGGATATTTTAAGCCATAATCAAGTAGATATTAACTGTATGAAGCCTCATGCCATTTCTTATCAGTATATTTTGAGAAATGAGCGAACTACACAACTTATTTTATTACCCATAAGGTTAGCATCTAGAATGAGTATGCAGGTTTGCTGCAACAGGTATGTTAAAACTGGTTAGTTTTAATTCATTATTTAGTATATCTTAACTAGAAGAAGCCATATACCAAGTTTTGTCAAGAAATGTTAAAAAATAAGTAAGATATAGAATTTTTTATTTCCCATAAGGATAACATGGGGAATGATTATGCAGGTTTGCTGCCACAAAAATTGAAATTTCGGGGATTTTTGACTAAAATACAATATATCTCATCTAGATGAAGCCACAAACCAAGTTTAATTAAGATATGTTGAGAAATGAGCGAGATATAGAATTTTACTTATTCCCCATAAGGTTAACATGGGGACAACGTACTGTGTTTACCACTTTCAATATCTCGGTAACCAATGGTCATAGAGCAACGATTCAAAATACTAAATTGTTTGTTTTTTTGATGCGAATCCAATGGTGCCAACAAAAATTTGATTAATTTGATTTTTTTATGTAAAAACCCCAAAAAACCCATTTTTGGGGGGGTTATTCCCCCTTTACCCCCCCTTCCGATGGTCCGATCGGGCTGGTTTACGAACTTGTCTAATCGATCACCACTTTACATGTCTGTACCAAATTTCATTAAGATCGGACCATATTTACGGCCGCTATCGTGCTCACAGACACATATATATATATATATATATATATAGATAGATAGATAGATAGATAGATAGATAGATATATATATATATAAATTCGAACGAATGGTGTTTTTTGCTTCTGGTGGCCCCAAAACGAAAAGTTATCATGGTCTCGGGCTTAGGTCTTACCATGAGACCTACGCTAATAGCTTCTTCCCTATAGGGGAAATTCGCTGAAATAAATTTGTCATTCTTTTTTTTATTGATGAAAAACTGTTCTCTATTCTGTACTTTCTATGGCAAGAATGGCTAAAAAAATGCCTGTGTTGCCAGCAAAAGTCGCTTTGCCAGCGCTCCAGAAGCAGCCAAACATGAGTCGCTGGCAACAGTTGCGGATGTTCTATGCCAATGGCTAACTGCAAAGCTACTTTGCACTGTGTAAGGTAGATGGCTTTAGCAAGGTGTTTTTATGTTCATAGAAGAGCATTCGAAAAATAAAAATATAGTACATTAAACATACAAATGCACATGATATTAGGCCTGAATAAGAATAAACAAGTGAACCAGCTATATGGACGATCTTATTAGTTAGACAATTAAGTATCGGCTACATATTCTACTCAGTACTCGCTATATTGAATGTTTTGATATAAATAATGCACACACGGGGCAGTTATAAAAATGCTTAGGGACAGAAAATGAAAATACATACATCCGTTCAGTTGGGATTGTTAGATGGCAGGGCTATTTGGTGATAGTTCAGAATTTTCAATAGGGGGTCAGTTTGTATGAGTTGGCCGAGTTTGCTTGACTGCTTAACCCATTTGAATTAGGTTTACCAAAGAATTTACTCGATGGTTTTGGAACACCCAGCTTAAATTAAGAAAAAATTCAGACGCTTTGACTATGTTTAAGCTTGGACAATTTTTGACTGGGAATTAGCAATGTTTCAAGTTGATCCGTTATTTGTGTACAATGTAAAGATTTTATTGAATCATACATTGTGAATAAATACAAATAAATCATCTGCTTGTGTGGTTCCAGCAATACATATTTCGACATGCACTGCTGTTCAATACTCAATATGTAAATATTCTTTCACTTTTTGACAGAGCTTTGAAAGAATTATCTGTGATTCACTATGTATTTATACAATGTACCTGTCATGCATTTTTATTCTCTCTTATAAAATCCATGGTTAGATCTTAATCTGTTTCATAATGATGCTTTATGAAATTTATAAAAAATGAATATATTATTTTTTAACAATTGTACATTTTAAATGTTTTGGCTTCAGTTTTCTGAAATAGACAATTCAGTGTCAATGAATCTGGTGTAAATATATAAATATATTAATATTGTAATACCCATATACATAGCAAAAATTTCTTTTTGACAATTTTTATTGCTCACTTGGTTTGGCTTGTCTTTTTTTAACAATGACTGTTTTTGATTGATTACTGTTGCCCCACAGTCTAAGAAAAATGCAGTCCCCTCACTTATTATTTGTTTTTTAATATGTAACGTCGCATGGTTTATAACCAGGTGTTTACTTGTATTATGTTGTCTGGACAGTTATAATTTTAGATTTCCTTAAAAAAAGAGGTAGGCAGGGAGGACTCATTTTATTTTGAAATCATTAAAACTTTTAAAGTTTTTAAAAAATGACTAAATTATACTATTGTCTAATTTGATTATAGTAAAATTGGTGTAAAAATAAAAAAACAAATTTAAGTCCAAGCAATCCTCAAAAGTGTATAAGGGAGTTTCAAGGATTTCCATGAGCCTTTTGTTCAGTCTACCTTAAGTGATTCAAAATCTAACGTGTAGAGACAATCTTTATTCAGTATTCAGTAAGATAAAAAATATTAAAATTAAGTCCCCTGTGTGGGTGTGGCCCTTAGGATTGAATTGTGGGAATTAACTGTAAGAGTAAAGGAAGTTCGGAGCGATAAGGAAACTATTGAGTACTATCCCATTATATTCCAGGAATAAGGCTATTGTTGAACTGAGTTTTGATTTTGGACAAAGTAAACTTTGGGAATGGTAAGTAACAGCCTAAAGGGGCATGAATTAAAAAAAAGAACAACTTTGCTATTAATTATTAAATATTGGAATATTAATTTCCTAAATAATTTTTATGTTTATACATTTGAAGGATGACTTTTGCAGTACTTAAAACATTCAAATCATCCAGAATTTGAGAAACAGTGATTCTTTTGCAATCCCATGATTGAGGCAGACTAATCCCGGGATTATCAGGAATTAAAAAGCAACCAGGATCCCGAATCCCAGGATTGAAAACCCTAGGTAGGAGTAATTGTGCCCATGTGTCAGCCACAGGGTTGTGTAGGGAGGATCCTTTTTTTCTGCTTTTTGAGTGAAAGGACTGTATTTGTTCTTAGATGTGGCTAATAAAACATCATGTGATTGGCTTGTGGACAGAATAAATTTGCTTGCAAACCACCATGTTTGCAATGTGGGGTCACTTTGCAACCAAATGATAGGACTGTATTTTTTTCAAAAACAAAATTTATTTTTAAAAGTAAATTAATCTTAAAAATCATTTACGTCTCGATACAGTCTCATGATTTTACTCTTTTTTGATTACACACAGTTTGAAATTTCTGGAAACCCCAAACAAGTTTTTTGTTGATATGATATAATTTCAAACACTTCGGTAAAAAATAACTTTACATTATATAGTTGGTTGCATTGTATATTAGAAATCATTATAATTTGTATTGAATATTGCACGTTTTATTGAAATTATGACACATAAACTGTATCTAAACTATTATTTTGGAACTTTTACAGCTTTTACTCTCCAATCTGTTATTTCTGAAGATTTCTCATCTTACACTTAAGATAAAGCACCAAATCATAAAAGAGTTAAAACTAAACATTAAATCTTCACCTTGAAACAATGCACATGGCTATATATAGTTACATTTATATGCCAAAGTGGCATTTAATAGTCAACCGTTATTAAGACAGTGACATTGATCTAGGGTTAAAATATTTGTAAACTTTTCATAAAAAGTCAATTTGCATGGTTGCTTTAGATGTTTAATAATAGTTAGAAATATATAGATTTGCCAAAATAAAATAGTATGGATTTAGAGTTGAACAATTGATAGTGTTTTAGTTACTATCCACAATAGTAGGAGTTAAAAGTAATAATTGTTGTTTTGAACTTTGATTTAAACTAAAATTTCCTTCGTATAATTTCTATACTTCTTTTTCTTCAGGTTTTGGCTTTGCTTTGCATATAGTAAATGATTAGGTGTGCTTATGTATACTTTTTAGTCACTTTTTAGTCCAGTCAACTTACACGATGACCTAAAAAAAAACTGCAAGAAAACATTTTTTGATGGAATTCTACTCAAAAAAATATGAATTTTAACATATTCAAAGTTTACCAAAATCGGACAATGGGAACCTCACTAAAATCACGATTCAAAATGGCGGCTTTTCCCACCATACAAAACTTTTTGAAAAAAGACATTCAACTGCATTTTGTATCAATGTTTTTCGAGATATTGACTTTAGACCGCCACCAATCATCGTTGGGTGATTGGTTCTAAATTTTGACATAGTTTACATTTTCGGCCGCCATCTTGGATCCGCCATATTGGAGATAAATATTTTTTTCAAATGTAAAGATGGTGTTGTGATGCATCATTATGTACTAGATTTTTACCCTGAACACAATGCTGAAATCCGTTTTTGAAAATATGCATTCGTTAAAAAGATATGCTCAAATGAAAATTCATCCCTATACATTTCTTGTGGACGTTTAATTTTTTAAAGATTTTTTAAGAATTATCTCTTATATCTCCGGTTCTAATTAAGGTATGTAGTTCGTTTTGGTCTTAAAATACTCAGTCATTTAACGGCTTTTATATGAGCTTTTATATGATCATTAAAATCGGACGACTGCTGGACGAACTATAAGGCTAAAATCGACACTAAAATCCATTTTTTAGAAATTTGTTTTTTGTCAAAGATTTATAGCGCAGGTCCTAAATGGATTAAAAAGCTCATTCTCCCCCCAAATTACTCAGAAGATTCTGGGCTTTCATATGAGCTATGGCTCATTAAAATTGGACTTACTTAGTTTGAGTTATGAACCTTCATTTACCATAAAATCTGTTCACTTTCGTAAATTGTTTATAATTAATGACTCATACATAGAAAACTAACAGAGATTCAAAACAGTTTTGTGTTTTAATTAACTCAGCACACTATTGGCTTTCATTTAAGCTCTTAATCATTTAAATCGGACGGGTTTGAGGTGAGATATAGACCTCAAACCATCATAAAAATCAATTTTTTCAAAATTTCATAATTATTTAAAGATCTGTATCTCAAGTCCCAAACATGGTCTGCAAGTTGCATTGGTTTTGAAACACGCGCTGATCTACTAGCTTTCATTTGACATATTGATAATTGAAATCTGACAAAAATAGGATGAGTTATATTCTTTTAAATCATCTTTGACAAAAAACAAATTTATAAAAAATTGATTTTCGTGTCAATTTTAGCCTTATAGCTCGTCCATCAGTCGTCCGATTTCAATGATCAATAGCTCATATAAAAGCCGTTAAATAACTGAGTATTTTAAGAACAAAACGAACTACATACCTTAATTAGAAATGGAGATATAAGAGATAATTCTTAAAGAATCTTTAAAAAATTAAACGTCCATAAGAAATGTATAGGGATGAATTTTTATTTGAGCATATCTTTTTAACGAATGCGTATTTTCAAAAACGGATTTCAGCATTGTGTTCAGGGTAAAAATCTAGTCCAAAATGATGCGTCACAACACCATATCTACATTTGAAAAAAAAATATTTATCTCCAATATGGCCGATCCAAGATGGTGGCCGAAAATGTAAACTCTGTCAAAATTTAGAACCAATCACCCAACGATGATTGGCGGCGGTCCAAAGTCAATATCTCGAAAAACATTGATACAAAATGCAGTTGAATGTCTTTTTTCAAATCGTTTTGTATGGTGGGAAAAGCCGCCATTTTGAAACGTGATTTTAGTGAGGTTCCCATTGTCTGATTTTGGTAAACTTTGGATATGTTAAAACTCATATTTTTTTAAGTAGAATTCCATCAAAAAACGTTTTCTTGCAGTTTTTTTGAAGTTCCCCATGTTACATTTCGTAGAATGACTGGCCTACTTGACTGAGTTTATAAACTCAAGAACAGATCAATTTGCGATAATACCAATGACATACTCTGTATATATAGGATATTAATATTTTACTCTATTTATCTATGTGTGTATGTGTGAAGAACATGACACTAACTTTAGTTCAACTGTGTGCTGTTTCTTGTAATGTGTTTAAAAGAACTTGTTCTTTTGCCAAGTTTGTATATAGTAAATCCACCATTAGAGTAAGAATGTTAAATACAGGGTGTCTATAAAAGAACTCCGGTGTTTCGAGACAAAATCTTTTAATGAAGTAAAAAACTTATATACATTTTTAATACGTGATTGGAAAGGTTGCATTTTCAAGTTTTTTAGCAATTTTATAAAGTTCAATTTGAGATCCGTTACTGGCACGGTACATGTCCTAATGTTATTCCACCTCTTACCATGTCCTAGCTGGCATGTCTGGGGGACGGTTGCCACACAATTGATTATTAGTTGCCCGGGATAGTTAATATCACAAATTTTCGGAAGTTTCCTTGTTAACTTGATGAGCTACTCGTTTCAGAGAAGTTAACTGCATTTTGCTATCTTCTGTAGTTATTAAGATATGAATTTTTAAAATCCTGGGATTTTTTATAGACACCCTGTATTGCTTGGTTTGTGATATTACCTTATTTCAAGTTATTAAGGGCATCAAGATTACAAATATAAGCTAATCCTTGGTTGCAGCACTAAGATAAAAAATCTCAAACACATTTATAAGTGTAACATCAAAAAATAAAACATTTTAACTAGCCAAATTCTCTTGCGATTTTAGATTGTCCTAAGGGTTAAGCCCTGCAGCCACAATACAATTCCTATACATAATTTAGAGTGCTGGGAGACCAAACTTTGCTGAATCTGAATATATGAATCAGCTGTTTTTAGTTTAAAATGTCTATAACGATAACATGGGCACTTACAAGGGTTGTAGGGCGGTAACCGGATTTTTTCCAGGCTTTTAACCAGCTCCCAGTAATTTCTCATGGGCTCGTTAGTGAAATACCCCATTAGAAAATCTAAACCTTTTAATTTTTTATAACAATAAACTTAATAAAATAAAATAAAATTCTAAAAAAATCCGTGAAAGAAAAATATTTTTCTGTACAAACAGTATTTTTTTTGAGCACAACAAAATAAAATTGCTCAAAGACATTAACGATTAATTGTCGATCCATAAACAAAATATGCAATAATTTCAAGAATTGCTGATATATTGAAAAAATACTGAATAATTGAAAATTAATCTTTACAGGTAAATTTAGGCTAAAACTTCAAACGAAATTACTATGCATGAAGTTTTATAAATTATGACTACCAGCCAAACTGTGTAAAGCAACTATAACTACGGTATTAAAAAATTAGCAGGTGACCCCGGCTTCACATTGAAGATTATTTTTCTTGTTTGATAATGAACTGGCTTCAGATTAAATATAAAACTAATTGCAGGCACTGTTATCTGCAATCAATATACTCAAATCAAGATGGGGCCTAATACAATAGCTCTTGGACGAAGGACTAGATAATTTTGAAACACAACCACCATCTCACATGCACATGATTTTTAGCTGTAGGTGGAGAAAACTAGTGGCCTACATTGTGTAATTAAGTTCTTAGATCATGATGCATGAGTACAAGACTTTTGTTATATAAATTGATAATGATTATTGATTAAGTTGGATAACTCTTGCCACTCCTATTCAGCTTCAATTTGTTTTGGAAAACAAATTATTTTTTTAACATTTAACTTAAAAACTATTTTCAAGGGCAGTACTATTTTTATAAAGCTGTTCAGAAGTTGATGAAATATAAAAAATGTTCAATGGTGGGTTTACACGTTACATAACTGTTCCAGTTTGAAAATAATACGCTTATGAATGTCTAGTCACTCTGTATTGTTGTTTCTGTTTTATGTGCACATTTTTCTTTGATGTAAGTTGTAAAACATTTGGAGAAGTATAGATTTTATGGCCTCGTTATTTTGATACTTGTTATTTAGATATATTTGTTTCATGTTTTCAACACAATGTTAGAAATAATATAATATTATTAGAATTTCTTTACTGGTTTCACATTATATTGTTATTCTGAAATATTTACCAGTCGATTACATTGACTGTGTTGCTTTTCAGCATTACTTCATTCCTTCTTTTCAAATGAATATGGGTTTTACTGAGGCCTAATGGTTTTTACGGTGCAGTATCTTGATATCAACTCAAGTCTCAAAACAATCTAATCAAAATAACACTTCATTTTGCCCAATAGGTTTTAAGTACAGTCTACAATATTATTCAATGGGATGGCTCAATTTTAAATCTTGAAGTTTTGTATTGGAAACTAAAAATTATTATTGTTAAATTTTTACCGCTTGCCAATCTAAACCAACGTTATTAAATATTTTCTGAAAATGGGTAATTTAGAATGTTGAGGAAATATAACTCTAATGAAAAGAGTGACCACATAGTACAAATAGACAGAGCACACGAGGCGCAATGTGAAGTCACAAAGTTACTTCTAGCCCCTATACATGGAAAAAACAAACTTTGTAAAAATATTACAAATACGGTATCAAATTAAAAGTCTGAATCTGAGAATTACTATAGAACCAAATATAAATGGTAACAGGCAGGCTACACATTGTAAACACTGATAACCTAGAAGCTTTTTCTGACGCTTTTTGAGAGAAGTTGCCACCACAGAATGCACCTGTAACGTTCAAATGATATGTATACTGCCTTTAACCCATTTATAATTGGTACCATAGTAATTAATTTGTCCACAGACCTTTAATTTGACCTTTGACCTTTATATTTCTGTAGTCAACTGTATTTTTGTAGAGATCAGTTTAATATTGACTTTATTTTTATGCAGGCACTGTACAGATAAACTCCCTCACAAAAACTTAGTTATCGACCAAACTACAGCAACTATTTTTTTTTTAAAAAGTATGATTTAAAAAATTCAACTCTGTTATTTGTTGATTTTTTGGGCAACACTCACCTAAGTGCTGTGAGTCGCGTCAAGGCGTTCCGAGCGACTGCGTGGCCGCGGACCATCTGCCGGCCGGTCTTGAAAAAGCGGATTTGTTTCCTTATCCGTGAAACGTAGACCATAAGAACAGTGTGTGTTCCAGTATATGTGTTTGTGTGTTTTTTATCCTGACCTCTGGACCTTCAATAATTACTCAGCACTGATATAGGTGAGTGTTGCCCAAAAAATCAAAAAATAACAATCATTACCTCACCTGATAATCATGGCATTCAGAAAGGAAATTCAACTCTAGCAATAATTTCCACCATTTTTTATTTTTCCTGACCAAATAATAAAAAAAGTAGTCACCGGCTGTTTTTTACATGTTAAGTTTTAAAGTTGAATAAAAACTTATGACTTTTTACATTATTTAATAATAGGAAATTTTTTAAATATGATTGATACTATGACTGTTGCAGGCCCGATTCCATAACTGGACACAATGGACACGTGCCCAGGGGCGCCAGGGTTAAGGGGCGGAAAGAGGGCGGAAGAAAAAAAATAAACGGACGTTCACTGAGTTTGACCTCAGATCTGCAATGCGCCCTTGATGCCTCATGTAAATTTGTCCTCTCCTCCTCCCAACCACCGCCACCAAGCCACCCGCCCCTTTGTATATTTTATTGGCATATGCACAATATTGTACTTGCATAAAAGTAACATTAAGAGAAGTAAGACAAGTCGGAATGTTGTCTGAGAGTTTGACCTTGAAACTTTTGTGAGGGCGCACGCTTGCTCACGACATTAGGCCTATTTGTTATAGAATCGTCAACTGGCCAGTCCGGGAGACGGCGGGTCCATAGGCGGTGGATAATGGAAAGACTCACTAATTTAAGGTGGAGTTAAGGGAGAAATCCCTCCCGAACCAAAACTGGCAAAGACTAAGGTACCTTTTACAATAGGCAGTTACAATAGGCCTTTTTTTTGTGGGGACAGGTCTGCTTCCTGACACAAAATATGAATAATACTTCAAATGCAGCGATTGTGCTTGTTCACATATGGTGACCCGGTAACAGTGACTTAACAAAAACAACAGGGATCGCTTATTGTAAAAAAGGCCTTATGGTTGGGGGGGGGGGGGGCACACCAGTTTAATATGCCCATAGCGCCAAGAGGGTTAAAAACAGGTCTGGACTGTTGAAAACTAAAGGACTCTTCTCATGCAAAATTTCAACCTTAAGCCTCAATGCTAAATGGTATAAACTACGAGTTATTTTAAATGTGAGCACTGTCAGATTATGCGGTTTTAAACTCCGTTTTGTATTTCTATACCTAGACAATATGGCAGCCCAGACTTAATTTGCTGTAATGCAAGTAAGATAGTTTTACTCCGTCTATTTGTACTATGTGGTCGCTGAATGAAAATCATAAATTTGCTTTTAACGACATTTTACTGTCAGTAGGCTGTGAAGATAACTCATCATGTGCTTCATTTTCTGGTAGAAACAAAAAAAACCAATTATGTGTCTTGGTCTGGCTTCTTATTTCATAACAAGTGATTTCAAAGGCCTTTCAATTCATTGTTTTAAGTGTTATACTAAATATTTGTTTATAATTTTGGTGCTCGACTTCTAATTTAAAAATATATTGTTTCCAATAAGGTAATTTATATTGTATTTTTCCCTGGTCCTGTATTTTGAAAGCAAGTAACCTACATAATGTTCTATTATAGGCATTTATATACTTTTAATACGTAATCAGTAAAGTAATGTAGAGAATCTTAAGTAGAATAATTTGTAGAAAACAGTAGTCTGTAAATAGTGTTGTGTTAAAGTTTATTGGATTTCCTAGATGTTAAATATCTTACATTGACTATTCGGGGTTCACCTCGCCAAAACTTTGATGGCCGGTGTCCTTGGCATGCTTCCCAGCCTCCGCTTGTCCCATGAAGTAACTGTCACACTCGAGACATCGTAGGGTGAATCTGTTCACGTCTGTGAATTGCCGATTCGCTTTCGCCTCTTTAACTAGAGACTCTGCTTCTTGGAGTATCCTTTCATCTGAAGTAAGGAATTCCGTTTTAGGCTTTTTCAAAATATTATCTTTAAGGTCATCCAAATAGAGAGGATCATAGTGCATGCCATCAAAGAATAGAAAGATTCTGTAGTCATAGGATTGGTCTTCACCGAACCGATTGAGAATACCGTTTACTGAGTCCAACACGACGATTTCAACTCCATAGAATTTGGATAAGATGGCCAACTCGATCGCCCCACCCCATGAGGTCGGTCGCTGGATCCACTCACAATAATCATTGTTAGGTTGACCTAAAATCGCTTCGCTGTAGGTTTCTGGATCATTTGATACTGCCTCTGCGATAATGTTCCGCATGAAAGCAGCACAACTTGGATTTACTTCCCCTGACAGGGCAAACCCGATACTTGTGAACAAACAAGAATTGTCTGCAGGAACTGTTTTCTTCAAAAGGACTCTTTTATTTAGGGGATTTTCATATGAGTATTCTTTGATGAATTCTTCTTCTGGAAAAAATAGTGTTTTTTCCTGGACAACCAGAGTGTCCCCTGAAGAAATATTGTTGGATGCTAAAGTTTCTGCGTCTTCAGCCAATTCTAGATATTTTGGAGGAAATCCTGAGAGCACATATAAATCGCTGATTGGAATCTTGGCTATTCTGGAAAGTTCTTGCTTTAGCAAACCCACTGTGGAAAAAGGTCCCAAAGTTTTCAAAACTTCTTGTCCATGTTTTGTTTTGATTTTCAATACGAAACCAGTCATATTACGGAAAATTCCTTCCACAGAGTTTTTTGCAGTATCAAAATGATTTTTACTACAAAGAACAGTAACTATTGAAAATCATTTCATTTTGTTTAACTGTTGATCTAAATGCAAATAGAAAAGTGGACTTTGATCCTGGTGTGCCGATTGTTTATGATATGTGCATGTTTATTTGTTTATATTTGGTTATGTTTTGAAGATGTTTCTTTATAATCTTGGAAAATCAGCTGATTTTATAACTTGCGCCATTGACTTTTAATCCAAAGTCAAAGGTTGTGCTTAATTTTACATATGAAATCACAAGCACTATAGCTCTGGACAGCCTTACTGGCGGGTGAGTGAGTGCGCTGTTGTCGTAATTAGTGTTTAATATCTGCAATGTTTTGGTAATAAATCACATGGTCATTTGTTTATGTAAAGGTACTTTACACAAGAAAATATTTTGCTGCAACCACAAGTGCAACTAATGTTAAATGCTTGCAAGCTCAACCCAATTCACTTAATCACTTAATCACTATGAAGTACGGCGACAAAAGTGTGGAAACACATTCTTAAATGCAAACAAATCATGTAAGATGAAAGGTTGCCAAAACAAAAAGACCAGCTGATGCATTGCGCAAATATTTCCAGAAATTTTAATTGCGTAAGAAATCTCTCGGTGAAATATTACAGGGCATTCTTTTATAGTGTAAATGAGGTGAAACGTAAACAAAGTTTTGGCAGTTCTACCAAAACATGTGCAGACATTTTGGGAGATTACAATTTTCACCACCCGCCAGTAAGGCTGTCCAGAACTATAACTTTTAATTAATGCTATTTGAAAGCACTAATTTAGCATTATTTTTGGGAATGTAAAAGAATGACTACATGTTGTGGGTGGGGCCAAGTGACCTTGTCACTTTAAAACTTTAACTTCAATTGACACAAATGAGATTTAACTTTAACGTAAGTTTAATTTGAAAATACTAATTTTTGGCAGCATAAAAAAATACATGTTAGTGGGAACAAGTGAATATGTGTCCTTGTCTCATCACAAAGCTTACTTCAATTGACGGTTACACAGAAGAGATAGTGTCATTCGATAACACAAATTTATCATTAATTTTTGGCAGAATAAAAATGGAATACATGTTGCGGGTGGGGCCAGATCAGGGCCCCATTTTTGGGGGGGCAGACCATGAAGCTGGTCCCACTCAAAAGGAAGTACAATTTGTTAATGTTACAATCGAGCTCTAGTTGTTTTACTGAGACATTTGATACCAATAATTTAGATATATCCCTGTAATTAGTGCTTGTTTGGGTGGTACCAGCTTCCACGCAGGTCTTTGGACTCCTTATGAAGTAAATAAAAACTAAAACTCCTGCCACTAAAATTAAGATTGGTTTCCATTTGCTTTTTCAGTCCATTTCAATCTTTGTTACCATTTTAGCAGTTATCGGATCAAACGTACATGGTGGCTGCAAACAGTTGCCTGGACAATTACACGGTTACTGTTTGCAGACCTCATTTAGTCTTTTGAGAGGTGAAAGAAGTGGGAATAACGTGGCCAGTATATCCAATAGATATTTATCAATCCGAGCTCTAAAGCCCATGTATGAGGTAAAACTAAAAAGTATATAGTATAAAAAGTATTATTATGGGACTCAGATCAAACTGACTGTACAAGGAAGGATCTAATGTATCCTCTGGAAATTAGGGGCAAAACTAAAATAAAAAATAAATTGATGTCCCTATGTGTAGACTACATAGTTTACAATGTTTTAAATTATTGTTGGCTTACCCCAATGTCTGTCAACAAATCCAAGAAATAAGTATACAATAAAATAAATCAGTTGTTATCCCTTTCATTTCAAACCTGTAATGTTTACAAATAAACAACTTTACTTGATTCAAATCAGTCATAGTGCTTTAAAATTACACTGTGTAGTTTTTTTCATTACAAGAACACTCCTTAAATATAGGACATATTTCCTGTTTATATTGGGAGGGTCAGAAAAACAGGTTTTGGAGTGATTTAGACATATATATATTGTGTGACATGGAAATGGAATCAGAATGATAAGCTTGGACTGGTAGCTTCAATTATACTTAAATTATCTAATATTAGTTAATGACACAGTTAAAACTATTTGAGATATGGCTGATAATCAAAAACCAGGTGAGACATCAAAGGGAAAGAGTGTAAAACCAGCAAAGACTCCAAAGGAAACACCTAAGGAGGGGCCAAAGGATACACCAAAAGAGGTTTCTTTGCATGAAGGCCTGGGAGGTCCACCTAAAAAGGTACAAATTTTATTAATTTTCATTACTTTACAAATCAAAGTAGACTCCCTCTTATCCAGACACCTAAAGGACATCGGTTTACTCACGGTTACAATCGGACTACACTCCGCTAAAATAACATCCTTTTAACTGGATGATTTTTATCAAGACATTGGTTCAACTGGACTTGATTGGCAGGAAATGAACGGTATTGTATCAACGATTCACGCGGGAAAGATATTTGAGAAATAATATCTTGCTCCGGTCACAAATTGTAATGGTTATTTGTTTGTTAAAGATACAAAGCTTAGTATATTTTGTTGTTTTGTGTTCGCAATAACTATCCCTCAAATAGTGTTTATTGTCGTGTACGTGTATGCTTTTTCCTTAACAATTACTCATATTACTGACTTTTACAGTGTGCTAGGCAAAATAATGTAACAAATTTTTGGGACATCGGTTTAACAAGAAAAACTATTATCCGCATAGGTCTCGGTCCAGAGGTGTCCAGATAAGTGGGCGTCTACTGTATCAGTTTTGTGAGCATTATTTTATCACCAATTTACACTCTTATAAATTATTGGTTCAGGAATTTCTTCATTGACAACCATTTTAAATTCACTAAATAAAAGCTAAGGTTGACAAATGACACACACTCAACATTTTAATACAACATTTTTTTGACTTTGAAACATGTTTAATATTGTTTTCCCTTTGAAATTTACACATACTTTCATTACATGTCTTGATTGATGTTTGGTTCTTTCATGTTTCACTAAAAACTTGAGCTCGTTCGGTAGGCGTTCTTACAGCTGATTGTTGTGAATGTTATTCTTATGTGATTATTCCTGTTAGTAACAGCTGTTAGCAACCCGTTGAGCTTCAACATATTTGCATGCCTGTGCGGAAATTTGAAAGGGTTTGATTTTTGGTTATTGATTTCAGTGTTATTCTTAGCACTTTACTTCTACTGGGAGACAAAATATTATTTTACTCATACATTGCGGGGAGTAAAAAGCGTCTAAACAAAACAGGTGGGTGAAATATTAATTTTTCCTTTTAGTAAACATTCACACTCATTCATTTTTTACATCCAAATCAAATATGGAATGTGGTCTATTCTCATGAGAAAAATTGAATTAAATAAAGGGTCAGCTGGGCAGGTTTTTCTGCATGATCTTAAAATCAGAACACCAGCTGCCTTTTTAAGAGAAACCAATGTGTTATTGATTTCAGGGTTCACGGGATGTTAAACTATCTGAGGATGAAGATGAGAAATTTTTCTTGGACCTTTACCCAGATTTAAGGAAAAACTGGTAAGTTATCTTATCTGTTCATCAATTAGTACTTTTCTTTCACTAAAATGTTTATTTTTTTATGCTCTTTAGTTTGATATAACACAAAGGGTACTTTGCCATTTATAGTATATTTCATTACAAGGACCTAAGTGACGCTTTTCGTACAAGGCCGTTTTTCAAGTTTTACAACCGAGGCTGTAAGCCGAGGTTGAAAAATGACCGAGTAACGAAAAGCAGCTTTAGGTCTGTGTGATGAACTTTATTTTTCGTTATATTCCTCAATAAAATACGTAAACTACTTAAGAAAACCAAAATGTTACAGCTTGTTTACCTTTAAAGATGCCTTCAAAAGATGCCACTGTCTTGTTCTTGCTATTTGAAGCAATCAGCTGATTGTCTGTTTCATTTGTGTTAGGGTAGACTGACAACAATGAACAACTATCGACGTATCGAACGCATGTAATAATCGATTGGTGAAATGAGCGAGTTTCACAAATTGATTAAACTGACAACAATGAATGTTTCGATAATAACGATGAATGTTTCAATTATTTGTAATCGAATGAATATTGTTCGATTATTACGACGTACTCGGCACTTTTTGACTTTTATAGTCTTAGGACTATAAAGAGTCAGCTGGTATCGAGTACATCAGCTTTTAATTCCTAGGAATAAAAAGAGTGTATTTAGGTCCGGAAAACACGCATTAAAAACATCTGTTTTTGAAGCAGTATAACGAAAAAAAATTTAAGTTAGGGTTGAGGGATGAAGTTTTTATATGAGAACTGGTTCCTCTAAAGGTAATAGTTAATTATAGCAAACAGAATTCTCAAATTAATTTTAGTTTTAAAATAAATTAAGATGTGACTTTTAAAAGACACCCTGTAGATATTGGGGGCCATACACATATTACGTAACACATTTTTTTGTCATTTCAAACCCCCCCCCTCCCCCATGTAACTCACCGTGACGCTTGAGCAAACCCCTCCCCCACCCCCCATGCGTTACGTTACTCGATCGCAGTAGGAATGAATACAGCTGAAGCATAATTTTACAAGAGGAATATGAATTTAAATAAATAAATAAACTTGTAATGACTTTTGTTTATTAATAACATTTTTTATAATCAAAACAAAATTGGTTCAAACAAACAATCACCTAATTCATCATATTATCAAATTGATTATTTTTGTATTTTTAAAGATGGACAAAATTTAAGAGTTACGTAACGTTGAGCCAAACCCCCCCCCCCCTCCCCCATATAACGCAGCATAACGCTACGCCATACCCCCTCCCCCCCCCCCTTAAGTGCGTTACGTAATATGTGTATGGCTCCTTGTGGCAGATCATATAAAAGCATCTGTAAGATATTCTTATAACTTACTCTTAAAATTATTGGAATTTACTGTTTTGTTTACATTTAAAGGAAGTTGTGAAAAAATTTGTCTACCTTTATTACAAGGTACTGTTAGAAAAAAGTCTTAAACTGTGTTGAGTAGATTCATTTATGCTAAGATTTCTTGTATTATAATGATGAATATGAGCCTGAATCAACTTTTGTTCTTTAACTTGTAGACTTAATTCAAAAATATACATTGATGGAACAGTTCAAATTGGCAATTCTTAAAACTTTTTAAAAACGGAGGCCTGAGGCCTAAGCTCATAAATAATTCTGATAAAAAGACAAAAATGCTCATAACGATAATCATAACACTCATAATGCTCATAATGATTGTTTTTTTTGCTCTTTTGAATGACAAAAATGTGCTTCAAATAGTCTTTACTAGTCTTTTACATTCTCTCAAAGTAATGTACGGGTACCTAATGTATCTAATTCCCCAAAGGACTATGGAATATCTGACACACTTTTCAACCAAACTAAACCAATTAGGTAATTTACTTAATGCTAATTTCTCAATGTGCTCAGACCACCTGAGACTATTGTCCAACCTCCCCATAAGTATTCAACAAATGAGGATCTTTTAAGTACCTCCTTGTCTGAAACATCCGATAGAATAACTCTCTTGGGGAATTAATTTTCAGGAAATCAGGGATCTTGTGGGCATAACCTTCAACTTTAAAACAATATCCTTGATGTCATAATATTGATTCCTACAATGGTACAATATTTGCATTTGTTTCAGGGGCTCATTGTTCAAGAAGAAATCTTCCGGCACCTCCAGCCCTCGTCCTGTGAGGGCTTCTGAACCTGAAATCTATCTTAAAAGAGAAATAGGATTGTGCCACAGCATCAACTATCTAGTTCTTGTTACAATAGGTAAATAAACATAAAATGTATTTCAATACCACATTCTATTTTACATATACGTTGTAGTTGAATGAGATTCAAACCAGTGAAATAACTTTACTACAAAATATCTGACTTAATCATCTTCATCATAAGTGTGTGCATGTGTTCTTCTGTGTTTACGATTCATTTATCATCGATCATTATGTGCCACCACCCTTCAAATCTGACCTCTAACTACTGTGTTGCAGGGACAGGGCTTTACCTAGCCCCCAGTGATGTATTAGGATGGACTGGCTCAGTGTTAGAATCACTTCTCGTCTTTTTTTTTAGTGGTCTCTTCACTCTCCTAAGTGAGTATGAAGAAGAAAAAAGCTTGCACAATAAAAGTAATCCAAATCAAAATAATAGGATATTTTTGTGATTTAGGGTAGTATGTGCAAGACATTTCACCATAGTCCACATAAAGCCTCTTGTAAAATATTTGCTCTTCTAAAATTGCGTTGAATATCAGTAATAACTAGTTAAAATATAGTAACTGAAGTTTCTTATGATATTGAATCAACTCCATTATAAACACTTTGATGAATTTAAAAAATATATACATTTTGGGGTATTTATGTAGGCATTTGTCACAACAAATAGGTAGGTGCAAGTAGGTAGGTAGAAAGGTAGGTGTGGTGGGAGGTAGGTGGGATAACATATCAAAACTTTCACATGCTCATTTTTACATTTCTTCTTACAGTTCGTGCATTATATCTCCGGCTATGGTAGAGTCGGCTGGTTGCAAGGCATAGGGGAGGGGGGGGGGGGTATTTTTATGCAAAACATTTCATACAATACCGCTGTTTGTCAAACGCTGTGTTTACCAAAATCATTTGTTTAAAATAGCATGTGATACGGTTAGTAGCGTAGTAGCCATAGCTGGAGATATAATCTGCAAACTGTACTAAATTGTCTCTGATGATTACATAATATACTGAAATGCATTTGAAGCCATAATTGTCACTGAGCTAGATTATAGCAGTTGATGGTTTCAATATGAGATCTACCATAATATTATAACAGATTTCATTGATGACTGAGTTCACTGTCACCCCTGTTCCCTGTTAACTTAATCAAGGTCTTAAAATTAGAGAAACACCTCACAGGAAAGCTACTGTGGTTAGAGTGCATAATGGGTTCTCCAATTTTTTTCTAGATTTTTTTGTATTTTATGTTTAATTACAATGAAATAGTTTGTCTTTCCTCTTGATTTGAATACAACTCACTTTTTTACTAGAAACATTGATAACAAATAAATTAATTTCTCCCCACTATACATAGTGTATGGAGAAAGTATTGTTTTGGTCAAAATAAAATTTGAAAATAAATTTGAAATAAATTTTCAAATTTGAGTTGTAAGTGGACAAATAAATATTTATTTTAGGGCTCCCTGAACCCAAAAAAGAGGTTTCACAGGTATCTTTGGTTTACGTGGAGTCTGTCTGTACGTTTGTCTGTACATATATGTGTATGGATGTAAACAGAGCTAGAGACGACACCAGTAGTCTAATTTTCATGAAATTTGGCATTTAGGTATAGATCCGTGATATCTCGAGACATTTTTTTTCATTTTTTGAAATTTCTCAAAACTGCTATAATGGTATTGATAAAATTTTCATGGCTTGTAGTGCTTAAAATGCCAAACAAAATTATACCACCCGCGAGTCTGTAAAAATGCAGGATCGGAAGTCATGAAAATTTCAAGGTAAAAAAATTATTCTTTTTCAAATTTCACATAAATATTTACCTCTAAAGAAAATTTACTTACAACCATTTAACTTGGCTTTAAAAAATTAATAATGTAGTACTTTGAATCATCAGTCTACATTAACTGGTTGCGGAGAAAATTAATATTTACATTTGGTGGTAAACACAGTAAGTTGTCTAATGTTATTCTTATAGAAGATAATTAGTTTAAAACTGAAATCTCCCTTATTTACTGACCAATTTTTACAGATGGAATCTATTTCATTGTAAGTTTGTTTTATTTCATTGCAAGTTTCCTTGTTTTAACTGCTTTAAGGGATAAAGTATGTGTCAGTTTCCTGACACCCTTTATTTTCAGTTGCAGTCACGTACGGGGAGCTGCTATTCCTGGTGTCACAGTCGGGAGAGAGGTTCAGTTTCCTACTGGCGGCATTTTCACCCTTTCACCCTTTTTTTGGACCCCTCCCGGCGTTTATGATCATCTGGTTGGACGGGGTGTTCTTGGCCCCAGCCCAGGTTTCATTGTTATCTCTGCTGTTGGCAGAACATATTTGTATTCCTGTTTGCGACCACCTTAAAACTTATCATTACTTTGAATTAACTGAGCCAGAATATGTGAAACAAGTGATTGGAATCTTCGTCATAGGTAATAGTTAAATAAGCTGAAGTGTTTAAGAGGTTTCATAAACATTAGAAGACTTTATTCTGGTTTGTTCAGAATCCTTTCACTTTTAGTCATGGCAGTGTGCATTTCAATTAGATATCATAGTCGCCAACAAGATTTAACCCATGGGATGCAAAAAGGAAGATTAGTTTTGGTGTTGGGTTGGGTGTACACATGCAAATGCAAAAGTTATTTTAGTAACATTTGCATGCTTAGTATACAGGCAGCACGGCAGTGTCATCTGTTACAGTCGGCGCGCGCACTTGGCACTTTTGTTAGGATACACTTTTTCTTGGCACCAGGCTCACTGGGCTTACTGCTATTAATGCACTGTTAAGCCTGTGTGGCTGTTGTTCGTTTATTAACACATTTGTAATAAATTTCTTCCTTCAAACTGTCCCATATTTAAATCAGTACTGTTCCAATAAAAAAATGTTGATTAATAATACTAAAGCACTGCAGTCTGCGCATGGTGCTGCTACCTATCTCAGTCTAAAAGAACCATGTCTAGATGCACTGGAATGAAGTACAGTGCCATACAGTGGCTTAGCCTTCGGTCAGAACAGGATTAAAACGATTGACCGCAGTCATCGGATTGGTTTCAACGGTGCCATAGCAATCCTGCGCCAGAATATATTTATGGAAAAATATCAAATACCCATGGAGTTTGGGAAAATATTTATGTAAACTTTTCATTTTTTTTTTGTTTTCTATATGTTTTGATTATTAACAAACAACAAACTCACCTAGGAGGGATGAATATGTGAAACAAGTCAATGTATGGCAGCCAGGGGTTTGCCATTGGATCATTTCATAATCAGGTAATTGTAGCCATTTTTAGTATACATCTTTGATTAAAGCAATTTTTTTCTAGTTTTGATAACATGTGTCAACTTCAGAACCATGGCCACATGCCTGCGGATTCATCTAGTTCTAGGTGTTTTCAAAGCATTCATCATAATTTTTGTGATTGGCTCTGGCATCTACAGTCTAAATAAAGGTAATAACATGATGAAAACTATAGTATTTCAAAAATGGTATGTACATTTTTATAGTTATGGACAGCCATACTGGCACGTGAGTGAGTGCGCTGTATTCGGGATTGGTGTTAAACATATGTGTTGTGTAGGAAATCAATCATGTGATCACATGTTTAAGTAAAGACGCTCTTACAATAAGTTTATGCTGCAAGCTCTAATGCAATAAATATTAAACCTAAATAAAGCAACACTAACATCTTAGTTAGTGTTGCTTTGTTTAGGTGTAATATTTATTGCATTAGAGCTTGCAGCATAAACTTATTGTAAGAGCGTCTTTACTTAAACATGTGATCACATGATTGAGTGTTGTCGGCAGCAAAGCAGCACTAACATCTTATCACGCCCTTTTGTCAGCTCACTTAAGATTTTGCATCATAGCATGGGGAGCAGCACCACATACTTATATCGAACCCCTTCTCATATTACAGAAAAAAGCAATTAGAGTCATAAATAGGCTGCCCCCACAAGAACACTGCAAACCATATTTTATCAGTAACCAAATCATGACCATAATCTCACTATACATATTTGAAACTGTCCAACATACTATGAAACAAAACCATCTAAAGAGATCCGAAATCCAACCATATCAAACTAGAAATAGACAAAGTTTAGACCTGCCGTATAATAGACTTAAAAAATCCCAAAATCATCCTAACTACATCGGGGTGAAGATTTTCAATCACCGGCCGGAAAACATCAAGATGGAGGATGCCAACAAATTCATCAAACAACTCCGTACCTACCTACTAAACCGACCATATTACTCACTTCAAGAATTCTTTGATGACCATACTAGACAGAGGCATTGACCCAAACCAACAACCTACACTCTCAAACCAGCCTAACCTAACACCACCAAAAACCAAACCTAACATAACCAACCTTTACAATCCCCCGTTCTCGAGGAATGCGGCGGAGAAGAAGAATAAGTGAAGTGACAAGTAAACAATATCTCATCAAATCTATGTCAAACTTACACGTAAAATGTCGGTAAAAGTTCTAGCAGTGCTTGCCGCAAGTCTAAGAAGAGGTTTTATTCTCATTAGTAGTGGCAGTACTCAATAATACGTTTTGTATTGCCCAAGACAAATTTCAGTCCAACATAAATTCGCGGCATTGCATCATAAATAGTACATAGACATTTCCGTAGTGTTAATGTGCCTCAAAACAGAAACAATGTTTTGACTGTTCAACACAATCATGAGTTTTAGCAGATGATTTGTAGAGTTTCCAATTTTTGCCTCCCGCCAATATGGCTGTTCAGAACTATAGGATATAACCAAAACAGTTACATACAAATACAATATTTTCTTTTTGAAAACTCATTTTCTTCAATAAATTAATTACCACTAATAAATTAAAAAAGCAAGAGTACTAATTAATTTACCCCTCACTGAAAATTCCACTACAGCATGGAAAGTCAAAATTAAAGCTCTTTAAGAACACTAAAGGAGTGCACATTTGCTAAACATTAAATTTTTTCTTAATTTATTTATGAATACAAAACTCAAGAGTTGTGTAACCAAGAGAGATTAAGAACACACTTCAAATTGTACCTGCTAGTTTAATAATTCATGCATGCATTAAGCCCAACTGTTTGATATTGATTTTAATTTTTTCTTCAGCCTTTGGGGTCAAACCTTCAAACTTCAGAAGCCTACGTGGCATATCCTGAAGGGATTTCAAGACAGTGATAGCTAGAAAAATTATCTGGCCTTGTGCAAAATTGCAGCTCAATCGCTTTGCTTGTTTTCATTTACTAGGAAACTCAGACAAACAGTAAAATAGATTCCTTTTTAATTTTCACTCCCCTGTGGTTTGCAGGTTAGGATGTATTGTTACAGTATTCTGTAGACAGGTATTAAGTTTTCTGAACTGCAGTAATACGACCAGGAGCAGCTGATCGTGCTTCTGTGATAAAAATTATAATATTCACAGCTGGCTAAAGACTTCAGTTTACTTTTTACATCTTTCTCTAAGGTTTAACTATTCAAACTTTATAAGCCTAAGGGACTTCATTAGTGGTTCTAGAATATTTGATGATGGGTACATGATAAAAATTCTCAAAGTTTCATTGTGATTAGAAAAATGGTTTAGCAATGCTGATTATGTTTTGCCTAAACAACAGACAAAGGCAAACAGACAGACAATTATACATTTCATTTCAATACATCCATCATAAGAGTAATGATATACTATATATATATATATATATATATATATATATATATATATAGGGATACAGAACAAATTAGAATACATTAAATATCTCCATAGATCTTCACCGAACATCAACGAAACTTTGCAACTGTATATGACAAAAAGCCGTAATATAATTCACTGCTATTTTCCCTGTCCAAAGGATGGCATATGTTGGAAGACTTGAATTTATTCTCATGTACTCTCAATAATTCTTATAAGCAGGATGTGGTGATTTATATTTTTAGCCTTGACTGGTATATCTAAGACACACTATTACTGCAACCATGACCAATTTTTAAATTAATGGGGCATATATTGTTACAGCTAGATATATGAACTTTTTTGTTTATAGTATAATCACATGTTTCAACTTGTCATGTTCTAAGGGTTGGTTTAAAAAAAACACTAATCTATGCTAGTTTGAATCATGTTGTAAGGAAAAAAGAAAGGTGTGTCCACAGTCAGCTGGTGTGACGTAGTTGGGATCCGCAACTAGTGCTTATGACGACCATAATACGAACCATTCAATATATCTTAATCAAAATATTAGGTGTTTGGTCTCACGGTAATGCCACACTTGGCAATTTTTGCTGCTGATCTTGCGTGATTTTTGCCGCTCATGATGCAGAAACACGTGATTTAAATAGAGGGTGCCACAAGTGATGGGAGAAAACCGCTAGGAACCGCCCAACAGCTTTGGGAAAACTGCCCAGTGTGACATTACCCTTAGTTCTACTGTCATGCTGCTACGCCCGCTAGTTTCATGATCCCGACTACATCCCAACAACCAACACCTTTCTTTTTTCTTTTCACCATGGACTTGTACAATTTTTTTTTATAATAAACCAAGTAAACAAAGGCATTAATCAGAAGATAAACTGAAACACATGATTGTACTTCAAACAAATCAAGTTCCATGTCAAAGATACTCCACTTTATCTTGACCACTTCTAATTTAAAAATTTAACTGTATTCAAGTAATTGTCAAATTATGTGGGCTGCTAAAGTATAAAAATAATAATACTTATCCAGTACTAAAAGAACTATTTTCCCTTTCAGGGAACACAGACAGCTTTCAAAATATGACAAGTCAGGTGAATTACCATGTGCCTGGCATTATTAAAGCCATGTACGAAGGAATGTGGGCATATGAGGGATGGTATGTAGGTATCAATTTAACTTTTCTTTGTAGGATATGGTATTTTGCATTTAATTTCATAAGTAATATTCATATTTTTCCCTCCATAAGTATAAAATTAACATAAGATGAAATACTAACAACAAAATCAATATAATATTAATTCAAATTTCATATTAATGATCTAAAAAATTACAGAAAAAATATTTTAACTTCACAGTGGGGCATGAAGATTCCAAATATTTTCTTATTTAAGAAGGCAAATACAGTTCTCCAAAACATAAACAACTCTATTTTAACATTTTAACATTCCAAACTCAGACCTTTTACAGTAAAGTGAGTTTTACAGTATTGGGTGGTACAGATTGAAACTATATCATCTTCTAAAAGAGGACTACAAAATAAAATATACCTTACATTATCCAGACCCAAATTACCGGGATCCCACATTATCTCGATCTCAGACCATCTAGATGAGATAGAAAAATATTATTACTATCTGCGAGAGTAAAGAAGTCCCCTGAGTCCTGGCCTATTCGGACAATTGCAGGCGCTTGTTACTCGGCACCTGCAATTTTTCGTTTTTACGTTACCGAAACACAGCGCGGCAACATGCGGACATTGCTGCACATCGCTCTGGCTCGGGGGACTTCTTTACTCTCGCGGACAGTATAATGAAAATTTTGGTTTTCTCTAAAGTAAACTGTCTTAGTTTCAATTGAGCTCCAATTTTAATATTTTATTCAAACGTCTGCTCAAATTTGATTAAAGTTGATGAAGGCCCTGATTAGGCTTGAACAAATAGTTCAAGTTTCGATGAAATTGGACTGATTAAGTTTCCCAATTTAGTCATGGTTTCGCTTGACAAGGCCTGGTCAGGTTTATGATGAAACTTTATCTGAAACGGCCCCAAAATACTTACATATTTGATCCAGACTGATATATTTTTCATTGGGGAAATGCCGTTAGATACATCCAAATCATGTTATAACTATCACATAGTGTAGTTTTGTATTCAACCCAATCTTCCGCAATAGGTACGACCACCAAATTTAGACAGGTAAATCTCAATTCTGCTGAACTTTGATGCGACGCTTGACAGCACGACTTGTTTTTCCCAACTTTTGGTAGAGATTGATGTGTTGCAACAATTCCACGAGATATCTTGGCAGGCAATTTTTGTACTGTGCTCATTATACGTTACTATGAGAGATGAAAATATTGCATTCCTAAGTTACAGAGTAACTAAGTAATTTCTCTACCATTTGAATGGAGGTTTCTCACATTATATTAAAAGGAGTGACGTCAACTGGTGCTCCTGGTGGGGGTACGGCCGCTCCCACTCCACTTTCTCTCCCGGCATTTTTTGTTTGAGTAGCATGTTTGAGTGCGAGTGGTTGTGTGTGCGTGTCGTACCGCTGCCAGCTTGGAGGTATTGCCGCCAGTAAGGTATATGTATTTAGTTTTAATTGTCTTTTTTGTATATTTTGTAATGTGTTTAATGTGTTTTATATGAATTTTTGTGTGAGTGAGATTTCTGTGCTGTTGAATGTAAATTGTGTGTAAAAAAAATGTAGGTTAAATAGTAATAAGTAGGTTAATGTAACTTTAAGGAGGGTCACTATAAGATGAGAGGATATCAATACCTCTCGAAAAGTAGTGTAGTTTAAACACTAGAAGCAAAAGGAAAAGTCCAAAAAATTCAATAATAAAAGAGTGTTATGAGACCACAATCGTAAGTGTAACTAGAAAAATATTTGTTTTATCTATCTATATATATATATAGTATGTAGGCCAGTAAAAATAATTTCTACTAAAAAAATATTATAAATACACTAGTTTTATTTCAAATTAGCAATCAGTTACAATCATGGAAAGTCAGTTTTGTCATGGAAAGTCGTCATTCGAAATGTAACGTCTACTTATATTCGTACGAATGTATGTTATGGTGTGACTTCACTAATGCTAAGCAAGGGAGAATCTACGCCAATACAAACATAATGATGTATGGGTGAGATCAGCATGACTCGTTATATGTCACTCTCATAAGGCCTCATGCGGCAAATAGTACGCCAAGTAGTTGGACAAGTCAAATTTGCCATTGTTTGATGATCGTGAACTCCCACCTTACATTTAGCAGTAGACTCGGTCAGTTGGTCTACTTTTGATTTTAAATCAAAACACACATCAAGGTTAATTTTAAGTATTCGTATCATAAAATAATACTTTGAATATATATTTAAATTATTATATATTTTGAATAAATTAATTAACCAACAAATTTCTGATGATTTAATGTTTACTATAAACTAAATACATGCTAATCATGTTATTATTATGTTCTAATCAATAGTGATGAAAAATGATTTAACTTAGAATGACCTTGGATAACCAGGAGTTGCGGATAATCGGGAGTATTTGGTACTGAAAAGCTAAATTAATTATGGATCAATATATTGTTTAAGTATTTTGCACGATGATCATTACAGCATGAGTAAACAAATGTTGGTATTTTCAGGACCAACGTCGTAACAGTATCAGAAGAGACAAAGAACCCATTATGGTGAGTATAATTTTTCCACCAAGTAATTAACACAGATTTCAAAAGCAGTTTTAGTTACATTTTAAAACTTAATCACAAACCATAAGTTTTAAATAATAATAAAAACCGCATGACCAAAACTGGATAAATCATATGACCCTACATAACACTTCTCCCCTACATGACAGCTTCTCTTGTGTAATTGGTCTGCATACCTCCTTTTTTCAACTTTACGACCTTAACTGTGTAAGAATAAAGCTCACCAGTTTTGGACTTTTTTACTCCTGGAGTCCAGCTAGCATCAACTTATCTCTGGAACCAGATTTCTTTCCATTCGGTAAATTCTCCTTGTTTGAATTTTTTACATCAGGATATTCCTTTTTTTAAGTGACTCCGATATAATGTCTTTAATCGAGGGCTTCAACTTGTTACAGTAATTGGAGATCTCAGTCACTTTTCAAAGAACGGTTCTGAAGTTTAGTCTTCAATGTTTCATTTAATTAATTTCATTTATTCAGTCATGTTACACCATATACAAAGGTAGGAATGCCTTAATGGTAGATGACTAAGTCTAAGTTTGAGGGATGTTTCTATTTTTGGTTTTCTATTTACAGGAACACCCCTCAAAAGTTGACGGATGAAATCATATAAGGTATTGGACTTAATATTACTTCCACAAAGAATTGGAGAATACATGTTCTTGAATTCCATATAGCCTTTTATAGGTTAATACAAATTTCACATACCAAATATGGTAGTATATCTGATTACAGGACAGTTCCGAGAGCAGTTTTTATTGGGCTGCCCCTAGTGACATTTTTGTATATTTCATTGAACATAGCGTTCCTGTCAGTGCTGACAGCAAATGAAATAGTGGCAGCACAATCTTCATATATATTGGTGAGTGATTGTGTGCAACATCGTCTATTAAATTCTTTATTTTGCTAAATTTATATCAACTTAATTTCTATATAGTTGTATATAGAGTTGTGCCTTGTTAAGTATAATATTGCATCTCTAGAGTCCCTTAGGATGGCCCTGTCCCCTATAAGCTTTCAAAGTTACAATATTAACGAAGTAGCAAAACGATTTAGTTTCTCAATATTGTCAATAATATTTTGTTAACATTGATAAATATTTGGTTAATATTTGGTTAATATTGAATAATATTTTAACAATATTGTTAAAAATGTTTTTGCAACAAACTACATTTTCTAAACAATATTGTGGCAATATTGAGAAAATAATAGCAAAAGGAAAATAAAAAATAAAAATCTCCGCCCAAAAGTTACATCCTCGAGTGGGATACAAACCAGTGAGAACAGTGGGCTCTGAGAGACAATACCTCAACCTTGCAACCGTTCCAATCCTTGATAAAGATTCCAAAAGTGCTTGTATTTCATCAAGTGACTCAAGTTACTTAGTTTTGTGAATAAGAATGTTTGCGTTTGATTGTGTGTATTGTCTAAAATGTTATAATGCAAGACATTTTGACATTTTAGATGATTTGTTAGACGAACTTTACAATTTTTAACTGGCCCAAAATAATAAATAAGTTACATTCACAAGAAAGAAAAATGCTGGATGCAGAACAATGTATCATTAAGTAAATGTCAAATAACATCAAAATTTTTGCTTTCATTTTTTTTTCAAAAATTATCATATAACTATCATGAATAACACATTAAATCAAGTAGATTCTTTTACCACATAGAATAAAAATCTCTTATGCTCACAAACGTTACATATCAAATTTTGGCATTAAAAAAATGTATAAAAAAATGTTTGTTGATTATAAAACAAATAGAAACTGTTCAATTAAACGCAAAAACTCAAAAATGTTCAATTTTAACAAATATCAAGTTTTTGACTTTTTAGGGGAATCTAAAAGTATATGCAAACATTAAATAAATTTCTAACAATGTTAAAACTTTTACAGTCAAAACTTTTCCAAAATAATCACCAGTTGTAAGACAAAATATACAATTCAAAACAACATTTCAATTTTCTAATTAATATCGTTGCAATATAGAACTATACTAGTCGTTTCCAGATAATAAAATTAACTATTTAAATGATAAGAGAAAATTTTGTCAACTTTGAGCAGGCATATATTGTATGGTTTGCAAAATATTGGATATCATTATTAGTTTATTTCTTATAAGTTTACGTTATCTTAGCATTATTATGATTTTAGTTTGGTTTTCTCTTAATTTTCATATTTTTTCTGATTATTTCTAATGATTTGAAGTTTTGCCTGCTGTCTTACGAATTTTTTAATTTTTTCTAAATGGAATATAATTATAGTTTAAGATTTGTTTTGGGCTAAGATGAAGTTTAATAATCAATATTTACTCTCCATTGAGGTACAGCATAGTTGTTGTGTTTATAGATTTTCCATGAGTGAATTTCTTCGGGCTGTGTAGAAGTGTCTTGAACCTGAATGTGAGATTAACTACTCGTATTAAGCCTTTATTTGTTCCTTTTGATTTTTGCTTTATCATCAACTTTTCCTTGAACTCCCAATATCCAAAATGCATACTTCTCCTCTTCATATGGTTCACAGTTTTCTTTCTTTAATTTGTTCATATACGCATTCTAATGTCTGCAACAATTTTATTAGGGCCTCTGGCAACCTTCACCGTTACAGGTCGTCTTCAGGCAATCCCGCCATTCCCTGGATTTAGTCCATACTTCTTCAATACTTGGCATGTAGGACTTGCTTGTTCATAAAATTATTATTTTCTCTTTTTGTGGCTGGGAGGCCTATAGTTAAAACTCTGTCTCCTTCAAAACTTGAACAATTGGTTATAGATAACTAATTACTTCTATCATAAGGTATATTTCCTTTTTAAGCGAACCAGTAATCATATCTCCCAA
Organism: Flexamia atlantica; assembly: GCA_035578135.1. Lineage (NCBI taxonomy): Eukaryota > Metazoa > Arthropoda > Insecta > Hemiptera > Cicadellidae > Flexamia > Flexamia atlantica. The sequence goes on along the minus strand of JAQJVK010000008.1, from coordinate 5,262,320 downwards.
GCTATCCTCCTTATTTCTAATCCTTCATATTTCTTGTTGGAGTGTAAAACCCTTCTTGAAGTACCAGTTGGAAGTTGAAACACTTTTTTAAATAGAACTTCTTATTCGTTTGTCTCCGTCTTTAAAGAACTGATCAGGAATTTCTTTTAGACAGGCACTTTGAAGTGAATATATTTGTTTGGTATTGGTGAAATGAAATTCACTGGTTTACTTTATTCGTTTTTTACACCCACTTTTAAAAATTATTTTAAGTGAATTATTTTCTACAACAGATTTAAATTTTATTTGAATATTATATTTCTGTATCAATAATCCACCAAGATATGAATGCTTTCATAAAGTAGTTGTTGTAAACTAAAAAAATAACCAAAAAATGTAAATAAATATCAAAGTGACAGAAGGTAGACATTGGGCGCGTTCAGCCGCAGTCACTGGTGGGTAATATACTAATCTATATTAAGTGAATGGTAGTGGTGGACGTACCACCTACCGACCATTGTTGTGCATCCACCAATGTTGTGTTTACGGTGGATTCGGTAAGTAACCGGAAATTGTTGATTGTCAAGATGCGGTGGATTTGCCTATTAGTGACTATGGTAACCGGTTAGCCACCGGTGTCTGCGGCTGAACGCACCCATTAAGGTTTTTCTCAAGACAGCTGTCAATAAAAATAAAAATAATTTATATAAACCATACGTTTGAATGTAAAATATTCTTCCATTTAAAATACATGGGAACTTTAAAGCCCAGAGGGGCAAAGCACATTGAACTTAGGATTACAGAAATTATTCCATGACCTCTACAGAAAATTTGACACCTCAATCATCAAAATCGGTTCATAAATAAAGGAGTTTTGCTGTACACAAGAAATTCCTTAGCGAATTAGTATAATAGATAGATAGATAGATTTTATTTATATTATACAATCCAAACTTATTGTGGCAATACAGTTTTTACAACATTGCCTCAACTTAGAACAATGTTTAGAAAGTACTGAAATAATATTTTCTCAATATTTTCTAAACAGTATTGTCAGCAATATTAAGAAATATTGTTTTAATATTTTTAAAATATTGTTTTGCTGAGGTAATGTGATAAAGTTTAAAAAATGAAGTAGCCCTATTAAGTACCGTAAAACAAAGTGTGTTACTAAATGTTTTTTTTTATAAAATAGAAATGGATTCACTTGTAAAGTTTTAGTGATCACGAGTTATTACATAGTTGATTTCAGAAATGTTCATCCCCTTAAACTTTTAACAACATTATCTTAACCCTTCCCAGCAATGGACCCACCATACTTCATTTCTGTTCCGGGCTAAAGATGAATACATCCGTCCTGATGAAGCAATTTTTCAGGATAAAGACAGATATATATACATCCAAAACACCAAATAATATCAAATGTATATGTTGTGAAAATAACATCATATTGCCTTAAGAAAGATAATTTAGTATTTACCATTGGACATTTTTTTCACTTTGCTTTTTCAGCTTCCATTTTATGTCTAAAGAGTGCCTAAAAATAGTGTGAAAATATTATTTTGCACTGTGTCATCAGGGACGTAGCCAAGGGGGGGGGTCCGTGGGGTCCGGACCCCCCCCTTCCCGCTAATTATTTTAATAATTATGATATTTATTCAATCCAGTTACGAATTACACTTTCTCTTTTTATCAGTGCATGGCGCAAAAATAATATAAGCAATATTAAGGCAAAAGAGTACAAAAGTACAAAGTACAAACAAAATTTAACCTTCCGATTTTCATGCCAAAAATACAAACTCCTCGATCCCTACAAAAGTGGTGTTATTGCAATTGAAACTGACGCCTGCTATCTGTCCAGCTGCGTTCCCAGGCCAGTTCTTGGAAGCAGACGATATAAACAGTTCTTATCTTATTTTCGTATTCTTTATTTCTTGCCTACCTTTTTACATTAGATTAGATTATTTACAACCACTGAATGTAATCCACGTTGGGAGAGTCAGTTATAATCGGTTCTTCACCAGAGTAACTACGTGCGTTTTATTGTGAGGCATTTAACGAGTAATGTTTAGAAAGAAAAATGAACGCTTATGTGATAAGGAAGAAAATAAGTATTTCCAGTGATTTTAAAGAGGTAAGAAGTAAAAGATAAAATTTACAAATAGTTTTAATTATAGTTATTAAAATATTACTACATTCTTGTAAAGAAGACCATCGACTATCCGACAGATCAACGAAGGCCTTAAACCTAACCTGACTATTAATGGCTTAATATACTTTAGGAGAAATATAAACTTTAAAATTGCCGTAAAATGAATGATTAGTGTTAAATGTCATTTACACGCATTATAATAATGATTTAAAAATAAATTTAAACCTGCGTTTCTAAAGCAGTAAAGAGTTTTTAATCAAGAGTTAATGAAGGCAAAATAAATAATGTTGATCAAGAGCTCGACGAGATACGCAAGAGCAAATCCTATCTTTATTCACACGTCCATGGCTGTCTCTTCGCGTACTCACAACTATAGTATACCCTACTGGTCTTGTGCCGTAACGTAACACACTGACAAATCTCATGATTAGGAATCGGTCACAATGGTAAACTAGCCTAACCCACTGTGCTCTCTAGACATAACAAGTTTTGAGTGAAAGGGAAGAATTAGAATGATAATACTGTAACCCTAAAAAAACCGAAACGCATTATTGGCGACAGTTTTAAGTCTCCGAACCTGATTACTGTATGGGGTATTTCATTTAAACAACTTTTAAATTTATCTCTTCCACAAATAAAAATTTCAAATACAGATCATTACCCACCTGTGATTGACTCAACTCTTCCCGACCCGAATTTACTCTTTACTTCGTAAAATATATTTTTTGAAATACAATATAATCGGTACTTTTTGAGTTTTACAATAAGGTAAAAAATAAATAATATCAGATTTTTTACGTAAACATTTTAAATTATTAATAGATATAAAAATATAATGACATATTTTTGGAAATGAATTTATTATATTTACCCACATAGCACCGAATATTCCTTTGATGTCATATGAATATCAAAATTTTGATATTGAAATATCAAATTGATATTCCCGAATATTCTTTGACGTCAATCTAACGTTAATTCTTGGTTCAAACGTCACACGTTTTGACATTCATGGAATATTCAAATTTGATATTCTATTGATAATCAAAATATCAAATTTCAAACATTCCTAAAAACAATTAATCAAAAATACATAAAAAATATTTTTATGAAAATTTAACTATATTATCACTATTTTAACTGTAATAAATAATTTTTGTGTAAAAATTTTGATATAAAATATCTGCCGCCAGCGGGATTTGAACTCACGACCTCACACTCTTCAATGCAATGTCCTAGCGCCCTAACTCCCGTAGCCACCATGCTAGTTCATAATTACAAGTGAAGTGCTTCTATTTATCCAATAATAAATAACTATCAATATAAATACTGTAACAAAGTTAATCTAGTGATGTTTACCTACTTTCTTCAGTATTTAAAGTCAATGGTAGTTGTAAAATGCAGAAATCCATGTAATAAATAATTATCAAATAATCTCATAAATTTACATTTAAAAAATTCACAAACTTTATAATATTACAAAAGTGAGAAACAAAGTATTTAAACCTATGTTAGTAAATTTTAATACAAATGTGATTTAATTAAAGTAATTACTTATAAATTTGCTTATTAAATGTAGATACAATTGAATAATTTGTGTAATTAAATTTGAAATAACAACTAATCTGATTCAACTATAAGTAAATATCAAATTAAAGTCAAACTATGTCAAAAATTTTAAATTCGAAAAATCTGAAAATTAAATGTAGTCCTTGGAACATACACAGGTACAAACTATACCTTGTTCATTTCTAATAAGTATGAATATCATAACTTTGACATCTGAGAATATCAAATAAATGTCAAATAATGTCAAATGTTTGACATTCAAAAATTAAAAAAAAGATTCACAGAGTCAACAAATTACACTGACTTTACAAGAAAATATCAAATTTATTACAGTTTCATTATTTATTAGTTTTCGGAAAATTTGTTTTTTGATATTTGGAATATGCCATAAATATTCATGATTTGACATAATTTGAGTTTGGCATTTTGACATCAAACTAACACCAAACGAATATCAAAAATTTGATTTGACATTGTTTGACCTTCGGAATATTCAATTGACATCACCAGAATATTCTGTGCTATGTGGGTAAGTGCTAAAGTAGCTAATTGTGGTATTTTATAACTACGTAGTTCTCAGCACTGTTACGCGGGTCGAATTTCACTATTATTTTGTCAACTACTGGAGTTGTAATATTATCCTCTTATTTACTGATAAATTCTTTTGTATTTTAATATCAGAGTCTAATATTAATTGTTCATTCTTAAATAACATGGGTTTAAGTGTAAAGTTTAGATAATGATGCATAATAGTCTACCAAGCAGTATCTACTACCTGTTACGCATAATCTCGTGTCCTCAAACTCACGACCCTCTCGTTAAAAAAATGGGGGGGTTACGTCGTCTGGACCCTCCCCTTCCCGAAATCCTGGCTACGTCCCTGGTGTCCTCAAACTCACGACCCTCTCGTTAAAAAAATGGGGGGGTTACGTCGTCTGGACCCCCCCCTTCCCGAAATCCTGGCTACGTCCCTGGTGTCATTCCAGTGAGTGTTGTTTGATTTATTACTTATTAATTTATATAAAAATGACTGTTACATTCAGATCCTAACTATTTGACGAATTAATTCTAAAAAATAGTTTGATAAATACATATTTTCTAGATAAATCAGCAAACATTTGAACTTTATTTGAAGAAAGTTTTCCATTGTTCAATGTACAACAGTACATTGTTTCCGTACATTGTGAATCGTTTCCGTTAATTCAACAGTTAAAAATTGAATTAGTTTTTCAATATTATGTATTGTTAGGCCCGTTCTAGTAAATAAAGCAAGAAAAAGGCTTGTGTTGACAAATATCTATCCTCGGCCCAGAAAAATACTCGGTTATTGGAAGTTTCCATATTTCTTGATTATCTTTGTGGGCGGAGGATGGATATTTTGTCCACCTTAAGTTTTCCATGACCAGAGTTTTCCATCATCTCCAATTTAGTTTTTTTTATAATGGCATCTGTAAAAAATATTTTAACAATAAAATATTTTTTTATAATGTAAACAAATAATAAAAGAACAAATAACATAAGAACTTTATGTCGTGAATTTTGGCTTCAAATGATTGCACTCCAGCCCACCATTTTCAAATAGCCCTGGATTAATTTTCTATTAGTGATGAAAGTCATACAGTATCTAGTGCTTGATCTCATAAATCTTCCTTTTTTTAGAAATTTGAAGAAAAACTGTTCGGTTCTCAAAAAATGATTATGCCCACATTTTTTTCTCTCTCTGCTCTAAGCTGCGCAATGTGTATTCAGCTGGGAACGGCAAGGTAGGTTTTAAATTAGTCCCTAAATAGTTTATATAAATGATGTTTTATGTCCTTGCTTGTTTGCTGCTTGTACAATTATTTCAAAAACAGTTCCTTCAAATGTTGGTAATAGTTATTTTGCTCAAAAGTATGAAAGCAGTTCATATTGCAAGTAACAATCGAATTACGTAACAAAGTGAATTTAAAAGTTTGTAGACTATGGGTATCTACATTGGCAACATAATAACAATATTAATCGTAAATATAAATTAACCAATGCTAAATCTGTCTGTATGTTTAACTCATATAATATGTTTATTTTTTCATATGCTCATATATGTTTTACAACAGCAAAAAGGGTAAAAATTAGACATAGAGTAAAATATAGAAAAATTGTGAATTACTGAGCAAGGCTCGGTTCACCAGTAACTAAATAAATACCCTCGTTGCAGGAGACCTTCATACTCAGCTAATTTCAAATGCAAAAGAACATATTTCAATCCAACCTAGTGAGATTTAACATGTTTTTGTAAGCTCCGTAAGAATAACATGGAGAATGAGTATGTACATTTGCTGCAACAGGTCCGTCAAAACTGGGTGGTTTTAATTAAATATTTAGTAGATCTGAACTAAGGAAACCATATACCAAGTTTTATCAAGTTATGTCAAAAAAGAAGGAAGATATAGCATTTATTTTATTTCCTATAAGGATAACATGGGGAATGAGTATGCAGGTTTGCTGCCACAAAAATGGAAATTTCGGGGGTTTTAGACTAAAATATGTTAGAACTCATCTATATGAAGCCACAAATCAAGTTTTATTAAGATATAATTAGTAATAGGCGAGATATATAATTTTATTTATTCTCCATAAGGTTAACATTGGGATAACGTACTGTGTTTACCAATTTCAATATCTCGGTATCCAATGGACATAGAGCAATGATTCAAGATACCAAATTGTTTGTTTGTTTGAGCTGAATTTAATGGTGCTGGCCAAAATTTGCTAATTTTTATTTTTCTATGTGAAAAACTCAAAAAACCCCATTTTTGGGGGGTTTATCCCCCTTTAACCCCCCTCCCATTGGTCCAATCGGGCTGGTTTACAATCTCGTCCAATTGATTACCACTTTACATGTCCATACCAAATTTCATTAAGATCGGACCATATTTACGGCCACTATCGTGCTGACAGACACACATACAGTATATTTATAAATAGATAGATATATTTATTTATATATATATATATATATATATATATATATATATATATAGATATAGATATATATATAAATTTGAACGAATGGTGTTTTTTGCTTCTGGTGGCCCCAAAACATATAGTTATCATGGTCTCGCGCTTAAGTCTTATCATGAGACCTACGGTAATAGCTTCTTCCCTATAGGGGAAATTCGCTAAAAGGGTGTTCATGAACTCAAACATAATAGTGCAATGCCTTGGGTTATGAAAAATTGTATATTGGAACATGGGACTCACATGCCTATTGTTCTGTCCATCTGAATGAACCACTTGAGGTTCAGCTTCAAACTTTAATGACTCAGGACATTTTTCTACAGGAGTGTCAAGTTTGTACTTTGAACCAATTCAAATAAAAATGTTCAATTTAAATTGTTCAAGCTTAATATCTTAAAATTATTAATGTCATAAACGTTTTCAAGGAACAATTTAAAAGCTGTATTAACCCAAATTAAATTTTATTTTCTGTTGGAAAAAGCACAGACGTTCAAGGGTTTTATTACAAATGAATAGGACACTATAAATCCAATATTAAATAATTTTTTAAGAATTCTTCATCGAATTTTCATACAGTTGATTAACTGAAGATAAAATTATCAACAAAAAAAAATCTTTGTCAGGTTGTTATATTTTTATTACCCACTACTGATGATCCAGTTACCTCTAAAAGGCTTCTGAGGACCTTTTTGATTAGGAAGGAGTTTTACAGTGTCTCTGAGTTTTTAAATAATACAAGTTAGTTTTAGTTACCGCCGTTACCGCATTCATCTTTTCTTTTCATTATATTCTATTGTGCTACTTTCTTTGTATTTAATGTTCTGTGAACATTTATTTTGAGACGTTTGTGAATGCTGTAAATAGTCGGATGACAATAAATGATTGATTGATTTATTGATTGATGAACTGGACAATTCTTGTTTTGCTGTTTTATTTTAAAAGATTTAGTTGTTCCGCAGCTTACTGAAATGTACAATAATTACTATTCAAGCATGCACACTATATGTTAATTGGTTATGGATGCCACTTAAAATCTCAAAATATTCAGTAATTGGGATTGAAATCTTAATTTGATTTCAAGGACCTTTTTCGCTGCTGGAAGGGAGGGCCACATGCCCGAAGTACATTCATACTTGAACGTTGAAAGATTCGTCCCAACTCCAGCCTTGCTAACTCAGGTTTGCCCCAGTTTATTGTTTTATGTTGTCAACGTATCTCTCATCAGTTATGTGATTTCTTTCTAACACAAAAGACATTCTGTAAACTGACCTCACTCTGACCATCGGTAGTACTATCATCTTTCCTGGGAAAATGATACAAATCATTATAACTGACCCAGTTTTGGAATTAATTTAAATTAACTGGCCTTTCCTAGGAATCATGTCATTTTTGTTCTTATGCCCAGCAAAATTCTCATATCATCAGATTCTCATATGATTTATTTATCCTACAAAATATTGTTTTATTTCAGTTGTCAATATCTTTACATGTAGTTCGTAAAATAACTTTACTGAGTAGGCTTACTTCACTCAGGGGCTGAGTAGGTTTATTTGTGCAGTTGTTGATACCTACTGCACACAGTTTCAATGCCGAATTTTATGGCCACAGAGGCCCTAAGCCTGGACTTCTGTGTGGCCCCCTTGAGACAGCCTTGTCTAGTGGCCTTTTTGTGTAAATCTGGCCTAACGATATATATGCCTTTTGTAAGCTCCATAAAAATAACATGGAGAATATCTAAAAATTCAAACGAATGGTGTTTTTTTTTTTTTTTTTTGCTTCTGGGGGCCCCAAAACAATAGGTTATCATGGTCTTGGGCTTAGGTATTACCATGAGACCTACAGTAATAACTTCTTCCCTATAGGGGAAATTCGCTCAAAATTTGAACAAATGGTGTATTTTGCTTCTAGGGGCCCCGAAACAAAAAGTTATCATAGTCTCGGGCTTAGGTCTTACCATGAGTACTACGGTAACAGCTTCTTCCCTATAGGGAAAATTTGCTAAAAGACATTTTTTGAGTTGTCTCTAATAAGCTTGAGGACCCTTCAGAGGGAATCTTCTGTCAATGTGGATGGTGGCCAATTTTGGAGCCATACGTCTTCAGCCACTCGCTGAACAAACTGTTTTCTGTCAGTTCTCTTAAGGTCCATTGGAAGTGGACCTTACTCCAAGTAGAAGTAGTAGTTTAGTTTTATTAAGCAAGTATTTAACCCCTTAACCGCCGCGCACGAGTTAGCTCGTGATAGTATTCAGTACGCGCTCCGCCACGCACGAGATATCTCGTGCGTCACCCTCGCTTCGTTGACCGCCATGCCCGAGTTTACTCGGATTTGATGTTCTCAGCTGATTTATGTTGGGACAACTGTTCTGCTAGGTTTTTTCCTGCTAAGACTGTACAGATGACCTTGACGAGTTACAGACCGTTTGGTGCTGCACTCTAACGGATTTTTCTGGAACTACGTCCACGCCACGAGTTCTGCAGTATCGCCCGGAGTTTTCGCATTGATCGTGTAATTAAAACTGCGTGCTACTAAAAACCGCGGCGGCTAATTACTCGGCGCTTAAGGGGTTAACTAACGACTGTTTCACTAAATTACTTTTTAACTCAACAATTTATATTTTCTTTTTTAGGCTTTACTATCTCTCCTTTACATATCATACATTCCAATCATTGATTTGATTGAATATTCAAAATTCATAACCTGGTCTTCCTATGGATTTGCTTTTATGGCACTCATTATCCTACGAATAAGAGACCCAGATATATACAGACTTTACAAGGTAACTAATACTTTTTATTACATATTTCAATGGTGGTATAATAGTCATACTTTTACAGTTTTAATACTTTATTGAAATGGTGAATTTAGTAGGTATTTGAAACCAAGTATGATTGAGATACGAGTGTAGGATGATTGTGGCGCTGTCTTATAGTGTTGTTACTGACTAAGGCCGACATGTTTTTTTAGAGGCATTGGCTAACGAAATGAAAGAGAACCTTTAGCTTGGGACAAGGTTTTTTAACTTATTCTAATTATCAATACACAATACAATCGACTTCTGTTTGTTACAATTGTGTTTTTTGTGCTAATGCAATAGATATTTTTGTATTGTATTTTTAATGTTCCAAACGGGTGGGGGAGATGCTTTGTATTTTGGGGAATAACTACATTGTCTCTCTCATGAAAATTGTCATCCTCGGCAAGCTCAGGCACCACCAATTTCACTCGTGAAACAATGTTGCACTTGACTCCCTCAACACACAAATAACTATTGTTTGATATGTATACAGTGAATCAATATTGCTTTTTATGTTATATCTGTAAAGTTTGTAGAGTATTTCAGTTCAAAATTTTTTTCATTTAATAGTTGACTTAAAAAATTATAAAAGCAAGCCATAATGAAAAGGTTCAAATACCTGTTGCGTCAATTTGATCCGTTGTAGTTTAACACTACAGCTGTTTCGTACTTCAGAAGTACATCAACAGGTGGCGAATGTTTGTGAAAAAAGTGCATCTCATTGGTGGATGAGTTGGTCAGAAGATAAAATTTTAATCATCTGTTTTAATACTACTCTCAACTACATTTAAATAATTTTCATGCGCAGTTTTTATTTTTAATTTAATGACTGCTCGTAAATGCTTAAATAACTTATTGTGATATTTTGAGAACTCTTTTTCGTAGCCCATTTTTACTTTAGCTTTAGGTCATTAATCATTTCTGAGGTGAAACAAATAGGATATTTATTTTTAAAAATAAATTGTTTTTGTGGCACACAAGCATTAATACATGCAAAAAAATTTTATAAAAAGTTTATAATGCAGCATTCACATCATCATGCATGTATACTTCATCCCAACAACATGCTCTTAACATACATAATTAATTATAAAAATTTGTTTTTTAAAACAATAATATTGATTATCAATCTGTTTTGATTTATTGTTGTTACAAAAATTCCCATTTATTACCATTTAGACAAGTAATGGAGGATGATGTCTATATATTGGTACTAACAAACCATTGAATTCCTCCACGGTAATATATTCATTTCTTAAAACTAAATCTAGAGTTACTTCATTGAAATTCTTTACATTGTTAAAAGACCTTAAGTCTTAAATAGACATCATATTATTTATTATTTTAGGCACCCCATTTCCATTAATATATACAAAATCTATTCCAGAAACTTCTGAAATATTAAAATCCCCGAGAATAACTAGTTTCCCTAGAAATAACTCATTAAAAGATTCAAGAGTTGAGCAATACTTTAAATAAAATTGTTGATTCATTCCTGGAGGAATGTAAATAACATTAACATATACATAATTTCATTTGAGGTAAAGACAATTCAACCCAGAGTGAGTCAAGGTCAGGTGATCCTGAGATAAGACCAGTACATGGTCTGGCTGGTATTTTATTGTGAACTGCTAGCAATACCCCACCCCCCTGGAACAACCCAGCCCCCACCAGATCCCTGTCCTGACGAAACACTTTATAACTTTATGAACACTGAAACATCAACTATTTCACCATTTTCTATGTTGCTATTTAACCAGGTTTCTGTTACAGCTATTAAGTCAAAGTCTTCACAAAGAACTGATTCATAAAAAACCCTGATTTTTGTTTTTAGAACCCTAACATTCTGATAAAAAATTGAAATCTCATTTGTATTAAGCTTGACATTCATGAATATTACTAAATAAATTAGATAACTATTGAAATTAACACAACCTGTGATATTGATATTAAATAAAATAAATAATTCAAACCATTCCACTGTGAATAATCATTTAAAATATAAATTGAATGTATTCCCTCAAAAAAACGTACTCACAATGCTTAGAATACACTTTAACCTTAGACATTCTGACATTCCAATACAGTACAGTATGCACTTAAAAAGGGTACCTATTAGTGCCATTCTAATGCAAGCATATTAAATTAAGTAGGTTACTAACAATATGCATATTAGACCAGACACTATATAATGTGTTTCAATGTATATTTCATTAAATGCTATAAACAAATCATGAAAAACCTGTATAATAACTTTGCGTTTAGTTTAAGGATAACAATAACTAATACTACAAACTTGAGCATCTGATGAAGGCTTAAACTGAACAAGCGAAACAAAGAATACTTGTTTTTCTTTTCACCTGCCGACATTTCCTTTTCATTTAATTTGTTTAGATCTTTCTCAGTAGCTAACAGTGTGACCGTAGTGTTATCATTTTTCTTAGCCTTCACCCTCCCAGCTTTGTCGACCCACAAATTCGTAGCCAAAGTTAACTTTCAACCTACGAGCCTTGGCATAGAGGACTCGCCGTGCCGGTGCAAGTGAAATGTTAATGTTTATAGGACTATCCGATTGAGATCCAACGAGGAGTCTTGTAGAAAAGTCTCTCTTAACCTTTCGGGCCTGCAGCAGCTTATCACAGTCCTGACATTGCAAAAATTTTACAATAATCCCAGGTGTTGGCTGGTTATTTCCCCCATCTATGCGATGACATGCATCAATGCACATCAATCAAATGCATCAATGCATCTTTCAACGATACACCCAGAGCAGAGCCAATTTCCACCACAGTTTTTCTCAGTGATTCCTGTGACTCAGTAGCAATTTTAGGGACCCCGAAAATTTCTAAAGTGTTCCTTCTGGAATATTGCTCCAGTTCAACCTGACGATTAAGAAGGTCCTTAACTTTAGAGTGAAGTGTTTTATTAGCGAATTTCCCCTATAGGGAAGAAGCTATTACCGTAGGTCTCATGGTAAGACTAAGCTCGGGACCACTATAACTTTTCGTTTTGGGGCCCCCAGAAGCAAAAAACACTATTCGTTTGAATTTTTATATATATATATATATATATATATATATATATTGAAAAAATTATTATTGTGATTAGGGCTACTAATATGTTATAATGATACATAATTTATTAACAGAGTACCCTTTTTTTTAAACTAAAAAAAGGGTACTCTGTTAATAAATTATGTATCATTATAATATATATATATATATATATATATATATATATGTGTCTGTTAGCACGATAGAGGCTGCAAAAATGGTCCGATCTTTATGAAATTTGGTACAGACGTGTAAAGTGGTTATCAATTGGATGAGTTCGTGAACCAGCCCGATCGGACCACCAGAAGGGGGGGTAAAGGGGGATAAACCCCCCCCAAAAATGGGTTTTTTGAATTTTTTATATAGAAAAATAAAATTTATCGAATTTTTGTGGGCACCATCGAATTCAGCTCAAAAAAACAAACAATTTGGTATTTTGAAACACTGCTCTATGTCCATTGGTTACCGAGATATTGAAAGTGGTAAACACAGTACGTTGTCCCAATGTTAACCTTATGGGAAATAAGTAAAATTCTATATCTCGCTTATTTCTCAACATATCTCAATAAAACTTGGTAAATGGCTTCTTCTAGTTCAGATCTACTAAATATTGAATTAAAACCAACCAGTTTAAACATACCTGTAGCAGCAAACCTGCATACTCACGCCCCATGTTATTCTTATGGAGCTTACAAAAACATGTCAAATCTCGCTATGCTGGATTGAGATATGTTGTTTTGCATTTGAAATTCGCTGAGTATGCAGGTCTGCTGCAACGGGGGTATTTTCGTACTTGTAATGCTAAGATCAATTTCTGTTGCTCATTAATTATTTTTTCCTGATTTTGTATTAACATAACGTTTTCATCAATCCTTTCAAAACACGAGTTAATTGAGTTAACCAATTTTTTTTATATATATTTGACTGACCTGCCAATATTTTAGACTTCATCGCTTCCAGAAGAGGTTTAATAGTATCCACTGTTATAGCCATGTTTTGTTCAGCAACAATAACAGGAACAGAGTCAGAGAAACTACGATTTAGCATTCTCTTTTTTACTACATGAATCACAGCACCACTTAGTAACTGAACTAGCTAATGTTTCTAAATCTTCTGTAAGATCTACACAGTTACCATGGAAAAACACCTTGCAAATTCCACAGCAAATTTTAGACTTCTCACTTCTATTCACTTGTAAACTACAAACTCCAAAAACAGTCATATTATGCATACATAGGTGTCAGAATCAGAATCAGAATCACTTTATTCATTGAATTATATACAAACTAGATACAAAACAAAGAATGGCGTCAACCTCGTTTTTACCTTACATTTTTGTTTGTGTGGCTGACAAATATTAATGTAAGACACATTTGTAAAACTAATTTAAATTATTTTCATTAACTGAATTTAACTCATTAATACAATTTGAAGACAAGTAAAACATTTCATGAAGCGACTGTAGATAGATAAGAGCTAAGATAAGGACAACCTTCCTCATCGGCTGCCACTGGTAACTGATGCATTTTGATTGCCATGCTGAAAATAAATACAGTTAAATTGTTTAAGGCTGTTATATTTTTATTTTAGACTTCATAACATGTAGGTAAAATACAGGAAACACTATACAAGTCTTTGCATTTCCAGACGCCGATTTCTATGCCGATTATTTACACGACGATCAGCATCTTGGTCACAATGGGCCCTTTGTACAGAACAGACCGGACAGCATTTTATACTGCTTTAACGTTTACCTTATGTGGAGTCATCGTCTATGCCTTTACTGTCTTCAGTCAAAAAAGGTTATTCTGCATGGGTAAGATAGTAAATTAGTTTGCTATACAATCCAATCGGTCGAAATCTGTTATCTGCCCTCAACATATATTTCCAATACAGAGTAACATAACAAATAAATTGGATGTGTACGTGATTAAAGATGTAAAAGACAAATTATATAAACAAATTTTATTAATACATGGTTTGATTTCAAAGCCTAGTGTTATCTTAAGAGCTGCTATCTCATCTTGTCTTATTACTACAGCAGGGGCGTAGCTCTGGGAGGGGTGTCGGGGAGCCTCCTCCCCTAGAATTAAAAATAAAAAAGTTGGGAATTTCCACCAAGCTAGTTGAAAAAATTGAACTGAAATTGAATGTAAATTGCACAATTAATTCTGTTTAAATTAAAACTTTATATTTTGCAGTAATTTTACAACCAAATTTAAATTTTTGAAGTATACTGATCCTATTTACCAATAATAAAATTTCTTTATTCTTTCTACTCTTAGCTCTTCAATTCCCAACTGTGTTTTTGGTAAATCAACCTACAATACAACTGGTCAAAGCAAATATAATTTTAACTTTAATAAATGACATTTAAATACTGTAATATTATGTTCTATTATTCAATTTTTGGTTAAGCTTCAATTCCACAGTATGACAATCATGCACAGACAAACGGCTCATGACTCTTTAAGCATCCAGTAACTACGCATGCCAATTTTGGAATACCAAATTTCCCAACTCCAAAGGTCTTTAAGGGGGTATAAAAATAACTTTTCCAATTAATTCTAGTGTTTGAATTAGATTATTTCAGTTGGGAAATTCAAGTTCAAGAGTTGGGAAATTCAAGCTTAACAGTGGTAAAATTAGTTGACTTCCCCCTAGAATTTTTCGGTGTGACACCGCTGTACTAAAGGTAGTGGCGACACAAGAGGTGAGGTTAATTAGTTTAGATTAGGATCAAACCTAATCTAATTTGTAATAATGTATTTCATAAAAGAAATTATTAACTAGTGAGATTTTTTTTATTAAGAAATTATTAACCTATCTTAGCCCAACCCCGGCCCGTACGGCCATATTTTTTCGGCATACCGTTACCTGCATGTTGTCCAACACTGATAAGATAACAGTGACAACAATACCAATCGACGACATTACTGACCGGAATACCCAGAAATGATTCCAATATACTTGACAAACTATGTAGTGCCCAAAATCATTAGGTAACTACATAACGCATGAAGCCAATAACGGAAAAATTTTTACAGTTGTGGGTAGAAAAAACGGATTTTTACCATTCAATCTTATAATACTGGCAAACTTCTATAGTCTGGTCACTGGTCACCTCTGTTATCCAGACAACATTCTAGCTGCCATGTGTGTTGGTCTAATAGATTTTCATGAGATTAAATATTTAATGCCATTCGGTTAATAGAGCAATAGACTTTAGTCTAAACCCATCAAATGAAAGCCCTACATCAAATTAATAGGCCTTGAATAAATTTTCATATTCAAGTGTGTAATTTACAATAACTATTAATAAAATTTATTTGGTAAACTTAAGAGACGGAAAACTCCTATAATTGGGTTGCTGCTAAAATAAAATAATTCTTCAGGTTATATTAAATCTCCCATATTAGTCCTGTCACCGAGTCATGCCAGACTGGCATCCTTGGGTATTTTAGATTATCGAAGGGAAAGTTCAAAGGGCTGGAAATAGAGAAATAGATATTGAAAAAAATTGTATTTATGGTATCAAAACAAATATTCCCCACAGTATTGATTTTAAGCCACCGACGATAGTTGCTGGATAGTAAATACTTCATTTTGATCAGGTATTAATTTTAAGCCGCCATCTTGGATCCACCATATTGAACACACAATAATTTTTTTAAATGTGAATGTGGTGCTGTGACACATTATTGCAGGCTAGATTTTCATGCTGATTACTGTGCCAAAATCAGTTTAAAAAAATACTACTTTGATCTCAAGATGTACTCAAATAAATATTCTTCCCTGTACATTTCTTATGGGCATTTCCAAATTAAACTATTTTTTGTTTTGTTTTTCTTATATCTCCTGTTCGAATCACATTATAAAGTTTGTTTTGGTCTTGAAAGATTCAGTGATTTAATTGCTTTAATTTAAAATATTAGTCATTCCAAAAATGACCAGTCAAAGATGAGTTACAAAGCAACATTAAACATAAAATGTTGATTTTTCCAAATGTATTTTTACTTAAAGATTTACTTAACATTGTTTATTCATATGTTACTTGTTTACAGGTCGATTTAACAAGATAGTACGCACTGTACTGAATGTAGCCCCGCCCACTGCGTTGCCGGAGGGCTATGCGCATGCTTCTTCGCGGACAGAAACAATCGCTAAGAGGCTAGGATCTTATTCGAGATATTACAGTCACGACCCTGTAATAGATATTGAATAAAAACTGAATACACTAACTCAGCACACTTCTTTAATTGATTCACATAAATACATCAGAGAATTAGTTTACCTTCTATATCTATAATTTATGACTATTTGTTGTTAGGTCACATTGAACTTTGTCAAAGATTATTTTTACATTCAAGCTGAACTTAATGAAGCACTTCCCAATACTCAATCTACATACAGGGTGATCAACTCAAGGTGGCCACCATTGGTATCTCAGAAACTATTGGATTTAGAGAAAACTTTAAATGGGGGACTTTACCTTATTTTTTAAGACATTCAAAAATATTAATCCCAGTTTATTGTAAATGGCCGCCATTTTCCAATATGGCGGACAACTTTGATTTTTCTTTTGGAACACCCTGTATTTTATTGCGTATTTGGATTCTACGCTTAATTTTAAGAACTTTTTACTCTTTGACATTTTTTCCTAAACCCAATGGTTAAGGAGATATAAGCCGTTAAAGTTTGATTTTTCCCCATAAGAAATGCATTGGGTTATTGTCAGTACTCGGTATATCGATACCGGTAGGGTTAATTAAAACATAACACAGAACAAAAGTGCTTTAAAATGTGATTTTAGTTTAGATTCAATCATAGAACTAGTTTTTAGTCGATATTCACCCATGGAAATGAGCAATTTTGAAGTTTTGTACTCCATAAGGATTGCATGGGATGGCACAGTTAAAATGGACACAATGCATTTCAAACGGGGAAAAATCAAACTTTAACGGCTTATATCTCCTTAACCATTGGGTTTAGGAAAAAATGTCAAAGAGTAAAAAGTTCTTAAAATTAAGCGTAGAATCCAAAAACGCCATAAAATACAGGGTGTTCCATAAAAAAATCAAAGTTGTCCGTCATATTGGAAAATGGCGGCCATTTAGAATAAACTGGGATTCATATTTTTGAATGTCTTAAAAAATAAGGTAAAGTCCCCCATTTAAAGTTTTCTCTAAATCCAACAGTTTCTGAGATACCAATGGTGGCCACCTTGAGTTGATCACCCTGTATAAAGCCTAAATTGACTGTTGGTTTTATTGCAAAGTGGTCAAAATAGTTCAAGGATATCCAAAAAATAAATCGTAGGCTATATATTGCAAAATAATTTGATATTCTCTCATGTCATCTCCTTTTCGTATTATTTTGAAAAAATCATCCATTTCTGATCATAATTTATGGCCCGCATTACACTATAAAATCTATATCTATAAAAGAGGAAGTATGTATAGATAGCCTATAGACGCCCAAACCGCCCAACGGATTTTTATGAAATTTGCAGGGATTGTTTACCATGTTCCCAGGATGGTTTTTGTCAAGTTTGGTGTAAATCCATCCACAGGGATCTGCCCCAC
The DNA here is from genome assembly GCA_035578135.1 of Flexamia atlantica. Classification (NCBI taxonomy): domain Eukaryota; kingdom Metazoa; phylum Arthropoda; class Insecta; order Hemiptera; family Cicadellidae; genus Flexamia; species Flexamia atlantica. Next base: position 5,244,188 of record JAQJVK010000008.1, on the reverse strand, counting down.
GGGCTCCTAAAGATACCATGTTATTCAAATGAGCTTTTGGTTTGTTTACAAAAAAACATATGATTATACATAAAACTCCAATACACTGTTCTATATACAGATCTGTTCAGCCCAGAAGTCCTGTGGGATGCGCATGCGCAGTGAAGATTTCCCTTACCGCGAGTCTCAGTACAGTCAAATTTTGAAATAACTCATCTGTCAAAACATATGATTCTTTGTTTGCAACAATATTTGTAATGTTGTCATAGGCCATATGGGATTTTAAGTTGACTATACACAACCAATGAAGGAAAAACAGTGGTGGGGGTATTATCCATCTCTCTCGCACTTCCACCCCTACAAGACTTCCTGGCTGAATAGATCTGTAAGACTGTGACTTGATGTAGTTCCTCATTTTTCCTGCAGACTGCATCACACACAGATACAAATTGTGTGTTTACAATGAACAGCTGACTTGATGATCCTTTTTCACACAGTCTTCAGCACACTTAATTTTCTATAATTCTTTGTCAAACTAACAGCTGTAGTTAAATATTGAGTTTGTTATTATGGTTAAATGTCAACAAACCAAATAAATTATGTTTACCTTTTTGTGATTAAAAACGTGATTTGTTATGTTTTACATGTTCAAATGCTTTTCTAATCATGTATAATTTTTTTTATTTGATGAATAAGCCTATTACAGTTAGTTTTTTTCATATTAAATACTCCACCAAAAGTGTTATAAATATTAATTATCATGGGCGCAGCAATGCGCGCCAGGTAACGCTAGTATTTTATAAAAGATTTATTTGACCAATCAGAATTAATTGAAGTTATTGTTTTGAAAATCAGCTGGCTTGAATTTTGATTGAATAAATCAAATCTTTTATAAAAGATCTTTTATAAAATATTTGATAGGTAGTGTAATGCGGGCCATACACTATCAAATATTTTTAAAAAATTTGATTTGACCAATCAAAATTCAAGTTAGCTGATTTTCAAAACAAAATCTGAAACTCTGATTGGACAAATAAATCTTTAATAAAAGAATCTTTTATAGAATATTTGATTGTGTAATGCGGGCCTATAAACCAATTAATTTCCAACTTTTTTTCTAGGAAAATAATAACACTAAAACTATATATATTTGTACAAATGTTTTAGCGTGGGCTGCTCTAAAATACAATTATTATGAATGGTTTCCAGAGCTTCTAGTAAAACTTTGATAACCTGACTGTTAGCCAAAACAACCTTGATATCACAACTCTCAGTAAGGAGGGACTCTCGATGACTGTTTTCCAAATTTCCATGAGAGTATTTTCTCCAATCCAGCTGTTGGAATTGAGCTAAAATTGGGGGCTCAATTTTTTAAAATACTGTTGGAAAATGCAGCTGTAGTACAACTTTGCGTATCAGCTGTGGTCTTCTGATGGATTTCACTCCATTCGAATTACATCAGGTTAAAGGATTACCAAGTGTCAAAATATAATGCGCCAAGTGTACATGTAGGTCTGTTTTCAAATATTTTCTTACTATACTCAATTCCACATTCACCTTTCAGTACAGGCCGTATGCAAGGCCACACTACACTGCAGGCCGGAGTCTCCCCCCCTCCTCCCTTTTGCCACGTCACAAAACCGGCCGAACTCCTAGCGCTGTGTTGGAAATAACAACTAAAAATCAAATGAAAATCGTAAACACTTACCAAAAAATTATAATATTAGAACATCAAAATTAAAACAATAAGAAACAAAACTGTCAAATTTCATATAAATCATCTGATGAAAAGTAAACAAATTACTTTCCTGTAATGTTTACCGGTTTTTAAGTTTATGCAATAAAGTCTTGTTTTCTTTAACATTATTTTCGACCGCATTTGGTTATTCATTGATTAATGCAGATTTGAAAAAATATTGGCTTCTAAACAAAAACTTAAACGAATTAGGGCAAGATAGTTTTAAGAGTGCGACAGTGAATCGCCATAAGAGTGCATTATAAAAGCGTCTGCGATTCCGTCTGATAATGTGACGTCACCACAAAAGGACTCCGGCCTGTAGTGTAGTGTGGCCTTGCCTTATGGGACAATGCAATTCTGTTACCTACATTGGGTATATTTGTTTACTAATATCCATAACATTTTATTACAAAATTATCAGCTGATCATTATATAATTTGGTTAGTACAACTTGAATTGCCATTTGAAATACATGGCATATATAAAAAATTCCATACTGAAAGGTGAACCTGGAACCGAGAATAGTTAATTGACAGTTGCTTCCTAAACCTAGTGTTGAGTGTTTACAAACAAAATGGGATGAATTTTGATTTTTTGAGGAGTGAAATAAATTTTAACAGATGATCAATTGATTCAACTATCAATTTCTTATGACAATTGTTTGTTACTTACTAAACCAAAAATATTTCATCTGTTTATTGGTTGTTATTCAAAGAGCTAAACAATGATTGTTTTCAATATTAATCCAATCCAAACTTAGTTTTGGTATAGTATGTTTAACCAACCAGACTAGTAGCACAATTACAAGGCTCTATTTACTTCCAGTTCATCAATGGAAACTCCCAATCAACTACTTCAATAACTTCAATCCCCTCCTCCGTCGAAACCTTAAACTCAATCGTAAACATTTTGCTCATTAGATGCTCACCTACGACAATGTATACAGAACCCTCTAAGTAGGGACATCCAATGTTAATTTGTTTAGTAACGCCGCCGAAAAGCAGAGCAGAAATTAGCGCTGATTCATGGAATAGTTCAAGCTAGCCCCGTAAAGGCGGCGCTTCTATTCACTATCCAAAATGTCAAAATGAGAATGTTTGTAAACAAAAACAGGTAAACATTATGGTAAAAGACACAACAATACAAAACAATAACATACAACTGTCAAAATATTACAACCAGCTGCTTGACGTTGGAAAATCAGCTTGATCCGTAAACTCCTACAATTCCAATCGGACTAAAAAGCGCCATCTCTTTTTCGGCGGCGGGAACTACATTTTTCCATAAGGTGTCCCTACTTAGAGGGTTCTGTATACATTGCCTATGATCCCAACGTATGAGCTTAAGATTGTTAGCTCACCCCCAATGTCTGTCTACAACTCCCAAAAAAAAAAAAAAATGTAAACTAAATCAGTGTTTTTCCTTTAATTTCAAACCTGTAATGTTTACAAATAAACAACTTGATTTAGATCAAATCAGTCATAGTATATTAAATTTACCCTGTGTTGAGTTCTTTTTCATCACAAGAACACCTCTTAGCTAAGGGCATATTTTCTGATTATTGGGAAGATCAGAAAAAAAGGTTTTGTGAGTTATTTAGATCCATGGATTGGGAGGCATGGAAATGGAATCAGAAGTATAGTGGTAGAACTTCAATTGTTTAATAGTGGACACACATAACTATTTGAGATATGAATGATGATCAAAAGCCAGGTGAGACATCGAAGGGAACGACTCCAGCAAAGACTCCAAAGGAAATACCTAAGGATGAGCCTAGGGATAAACCAAAAGATGATTCTCTCCATGAAGGCTTAGGGGGTCCACCTAAAAAGGTAAGAATCTTGTTAATTTTCATCACCTTACAAATCAAATATCACTTTATGAGCATTTTATTTTTATTTAAGTATGTACCACTGTAACCAGGGAATAAGGGAGCATTGCAAAAGTGATTCATCGATGTTAACCAGTAATTCACTTGTCACGTAATTCTCCATGATTTTATTGTAGTACTTAATGCTACACATGTGTTTCATTGTATTTTAACCGAAAAATCTTTGTCAACAGTGATTTATTGGATTCTTACGATCATTCACATTAAAATTTGTTTAACATTATGTTTCCCTTGTACGTTGTTTTACTTGTACGCCAATATCTTGGCAGCAAACTATTTCACTATTTAGATAACTTATCAAATCATAAAACTCAATAAATAACCAATTTTTAAGCGAAGCTTAGCTTTATATGATCGTGTGAATATGTTAGTCTACTTTAGTATTAAGGCTTACTAATAACGATCCAGAAGCTATTAACCTAGATTAGTCTATTTATTAGATAACCGTTTAATAACAAAAAATAATTAATTTCAATCACTAGATTTTTTAATAAGACATTTAACTTATTTGTGCAGGAATAAAAAAATCTTGCCAATCCAATCCAATTATATTTGAACAGATAACCCTGTCCACTGTCAAAGCCAGCTAAAGATTTTGAGGGGTAGGCTACTGGGAATTTTTTTTTTATTCTAGAAAACATCCACACTGCAAACCCCTCTTATGTATTGTATCCATTTTTTACATTCAAATCAGATATCACATGTGGTAAAATCTCAAGAAAAATTGACAAATCAAAGGGAAACGGGACAGGGTTTTCTGCATGATCTGAAAATTGCAACACCTCAGCTGAATCCTATCACTTTAAAAATGAGCAATTCTTGTATGTATATATATAAATCCTATCTCGAAAACAGCTCTAACGATTTTAATAAAATTTTGCACATAGGTGTAGTTTTTATTTTTAGGTTCACCTACATGGTTGAATTTGCTGTAGAAACGCAAATTTTTTAGAAAAATGAAATTTTAAATTGATAATTTTTAACATGGGGTCATATGAGTTGCCAATAACAACGAAAAAGTAAAAAAAAGAATCATCCAGCTGTTCATGATCACTTAAAACTTTTATAGCACGTTGCCAGTAGAGTGAAATAGAAGAGAGATAATACAATTGAGTACAGACTGCTCATGGAGCATTATCCCCATCTAAAAATCCCAAACAGGCGAAGAGTTGTGTTTTAGGGTTATTAGAAATAAATAATATCAAAGCAACAACATGTATTTGTTTACATAAAGATGTTTTATGCTTTAGATTTACTAAATTTAAATTAGTTGAATGTTTCTTAAAGTTTGCAAATACGATTTATGTAATAGAGATAAGCAAATTCTCAAAGATCTGCAAAGAATAAGTTTATTTTATGAGTACAAGGTTCATATAAGGTAAAAAACGTGAAATTATTCAACTCAATCCATCTCAAACTTCAATTTGTACTTAAAAATTTAGATGCTCAGAAAATGTATCATTTGTGAAATTTACTATAATTGTTTGTGAAGTAGATCGTACGATTTGAATTTTTTGTGATATTTTAATCTGATATTTTCGCACGGCACTCTTATTACGGCATTTTTTATTATGTCTGGTAAGAGATAAAAACCATCAAAAATAGCTGGTTTTGGGGGGAATATACTCTGATAGTTATAGCTCTGGACAGCCTTACTGGCGGGTAAGTGAGTGCGCTGTTGTCGTAATTAGTGTTTATTATCTGCAATGTTTTGGTAATAAATCACATGGTCATTTGTTTATGTAGAGGTACTTTGCACAAGAAAATATTTTGCTGCAACCGCAAGTGCAACTAATGTTAAATGCTTGCAAGCTCAACACAATTCATGAAGTACGGCGACAAAAGTGTGGAAACACATTCTTAAATGTAAACAAATCATTTTGATGAAAGGTTGCCAAACTGAAAGACCGGCTGATGCATTGCGCAAATATTTGCCAGAAATTTTAATTGCGTAAGAAATCTCTCGGTGAAATATTGCAGAGCATTCTTTTGTAGTGTAAATGAGGTGAAACGTAAACAAAGTTTTGACAGTTCAACCAAAACATGTGTTTATTTAGCAGACATTTTGGGAGATTACAATTTTCGCCACCCGCCAGTAAGGCTGTCCAGAGCAATAAAAGTAAAATTAAAAATATTATATAAAATTATGCAAATAAAGATATATATAATATATAATTATTTTTAACATTTCAGAACACAGTACCCTGTTTTAAAATTATTTAACTAGACCAACATGTTTCGGAGCTTTAGCCCATGGTCACGGTCTTTAAATTAATCTAACCTTATATAAAAATATTTATATAGAGTTTTTATAAACACATTGCCAAATAAATTCGTCAGCTGTTTTCAGACAGACTTGATTACTTTTATCTTTGGGTTATGTATATAAATATTTTTATATAAGGTTAGATTAATTTAAAGACCGTGACCATGGGCTAAAGCTCCGAAACATGTTGGTCTAATTAAATAATTTTAAAACAGGGTACTGTGTTCTGAAATATTAAAAATAATAATATTAGTAGCCCTCATACATTTAACTTTATTGATAATATAATATATAAATATAATTTATATATTATATATAAAAATTATTCAAAATAAGAATGAAACCAAATCTAACGTATGTAAAAGTAACAGTTCCTCACAGAAGTCAGACTTTCAGCGTGTCTGGCAAGGGTTAGAAACCATCGAAACTGTCTGGCTTTTGAGGAAACGTCTTTTGACAGTCCCCCAAGTAACATATATAAAATTTAGCTTTTATACTATAAAAAAAGTTTTAATTACCTACGATTAAACTTCAGGTGTGTCTGGCTGGGGGTTCAAACCGCGCTAGGTGTCTGGCAATGGGTGATGTTATTTATAACATAGAAACTACATAAAAAATTAAGCTTTATACTTTAACGAAACTTTGGTACTATTTTTACATTTTTGTTACCATTTCGTTGCCAAAGCAACCAATATCCCAATTTCATATTTGCTGGTCGTTGCCATCTTTGTTGGGACATTGTGTTGAGAAAGTTTCAGCTTTTATAAAATAAGGAAGGTCTGGCGGTCGTGGGCTCTTGCTCTAAAAGGCAATTTATGTTAGTGTCGAGCAATTTATGAAGACACCGTTGAGATGTGTCACAGCGCTTGGCCATTGAAACGAGCAATGAGAGCATCGGTTACAAAACAAAGACCGAATAAATACAATAACTGAACAAAATTTAAACCTCAGTAAATCAAATTACAAAACTAATAATTTTCATTGTGGGGAGCAATATGAACATGTACATTTGAAAATGTTACTGCTTTCCTCGAGCGAAGCTGGGTCTCCAGATATTTTTTATTTAAGAAATTAATTATGTTATGGGTTTCAGGGTTCACGAGGTATTAATCTACCTGAGGACAAAGATGAGAAATCTTTCTCAGATCTTTACTCAGACATAAGGAAGAACTGGTAAGTTATGATACAGTGAGTTTTTTAATGAAATATTTCAACCCAACGGTTGGCATTACTTCTTGAAGAAAATATTTTAAAGGGCAGTTTGTTATAAGCTGCTATTTGAACCACTGAAATCAACAATCTTTTTTTAGTGTGAAAACCCTATAGACAGACTCAAAACTAACACATCGATACAGCAACTGTACAAATAAGTGGTTTATTAACAGTCACACTAATCTTTAAAGGCTCCCTTTCCAACACGGTGTCAGCATGCTCAACGTTGACGTCGGCGTCATTGCACTAGAGATTAGTGTGAAGCAGGCAATATGGTAACTGTTTCCTAGACGCTGCGTGCGCTGATTGTTGACGCGTCAGCAATCACCATTGCCCGCTTTACATTTGACAAAGTATGTTTGTGCAGATATAATTGCAGAGGTTTTGTAGGAAGAATTATAAGAGTTAGTATTGTCTTTGTTTAATTTTGTGGTGTCAAAAGCTACGAAAATGCTGTTTCTTCCGTTAGTTTATTCCAATTATCAATGTTTGCTTTAAATTAATTTTTTTAGTTACAAAAATTACCCTTCTTTCCTCCCCCACCATCCAATCATCAGCTTTCTTGGCTGTGTCTGCAGATGTTCAGTAGCTGTGTCTTGTTTTGCTCAAATGTTCATGGTAAAAAACTGAATGATTTTTAAGATTACCTACAAACCATAAAGAGCCAAACTATATACGGTATTTAATTTGAGTTTTATGAAGATTGAAGATCATATTTTCTAACTCTTAAGATGTCTGTTAGAGTATTGTTTTTTTGGAAATCAAAGTCATTACGAAAATAACCAACTTCATAAGATTATCCTAAATCTCACAGTATTGATTTTTACTTTGGTAAAACGGTAAAACCATTGAATTTGTTTCAGGGGCTCATTGTTAAAGAAGAGAAAATCTACCGGCACCTCCAGGCCCCAACCTGAGAGATCCTCCGAACCTGAAATTTATCTTAAAAGGGAAATAGGATTGTGCCACAGTCTCAATTATCTAGTTCTTGTTACAATAGGTAAAAAAAGCATAACTTACTACAGTACAAAATTCAATTTTACACACCTTTAGTTGAATGAGATTCGAAACATGAAATGCCTTTACTACAAATATCAAACTACAGTTCGTGCACGCTCATCCAGACCATTTTAAAGAGCGTTTGTGAGAGAGATGGACAATGAATGTTTAGAGAGAGATAGACGATTCCTAAATAAGCGTACATGTCATTGGCTGCAGCAAAGTGGTTTTTTTGTGCCTATTTGGTTTCCTATTGACGATCATTTTGTTTTTTTCTTGTTCTTGAAGTGTTTTTCCCATACAGCACACTTAGTTTCAGTCACACGTCAGACAGCTAATGATGTTGCCGTGTTGCAACATTCCAGTTGTAACGTTTATTATACCACCATTCTGTGAGGTAAATAACTCATTGTTTTAAGTGCAACAAAAATGACGCTGCTGCCATGAAACTTTGACACCTTCTTTACAATTGTAACCACAGTAATGTTGCTGCGATGCTACTTTGACGCGTGCCTCATGGCGACAAATAACGCAGTCAAAATTCCTAACCTCCTAGATCATCACGGACCCAAGAAATGGCGAGCTTGGTGTGTAGATTTTCTGTTTTTTTGGCTTTAACTTTAGTTCTCTTTCCACACAAACTAAGGTAGGTAAATTTATTTTTGGTTTTGTTGCCTTTGTTTAGGGGCTTACCCCAAGCACTGTGTTGGAAAGGACTGGCTCTGTGTTAGAATCACTTCTTGTCTGGTTTTTTAGCGGTCTCTTCTCTCTCCTAAGTGAGTATGAAGTAGAAAAAAAGCTTATACAAGTAAAAAAACTCATTAATTATTTTTCTTAGGGCTACGCACTTAGATTTAATTAAAATTAAATTTAGGTACAGTATAGGCTTAAAACTTGGGCCCGGGCTAGTTAGGTTAACCGAGTTATAAATTGGCGGTAGTTGATCGTTTACAAATGAAAATGTAGTCAGTATCAGTGCGGATAGTTCGAAGCATAATTTAATGATAAATCCACCAACAATACATTATGTGATTATGTGTTGACTAAAACCTTAACGATCAACTGAAAACTGAATCCGTTGAGGACATTTTCATAGTTTCGGACAAATAAAAATAAAGTAACTTTGAAATGTCAATAGTTTCATAAACATTTTACAGTCATTTCAGTAATGTTGCAGAAACATTACAACGAACATTGTTGTCTGCTGATTACTTTGTTATATCTCTGAAACCTTGCTAAATAATGTTTCAGTCAAGGACATAACATAGTTTCAGACAGGTGAAAATAATGTAACTTTTGATGTTTCGAAGTTACAGCGTCATATTTCTGCAATGTTTCTGAAACTATTGTGTGCTGTATGGGTCCATTAGATAGCGACTCTTAAACCTGGATCGAATTGACAGCTGTCATCAATCAAAGAAAATAATCAATATGTGTTTACTTTTGGGAAATTGATTTTTTTAATTAAAACTTATGGAAACACAACTATTTCAAGTTTATTATTATTATTATTTTTTATTAGTTTTATTAGTGTTATTAGTTTTTTTATTATTATTATTTGTATGTTATTCTTATTTAATAACAAGTACATACAAATTCCAAGAATACAATGCATATTTCCAATTTTACAGGTGAAATGACAAAGATTAAACAAAACCTCAAACCATAACCTTAAACATATTTTGACGACCAAGAATTTTACTTTTGTTTTAAATAATAGTTCATTTATTTACAGCTCTTAGCAGTAGTAAAGGGCGAGGCTTGAGTAGGGGAGTGACTTCCCATCCTCCCCCACACCCCGATGCTTCAAAATTCTCGCGCTGGTCTGGATGAGCGTGCGTGAACTGTAAATCATTTTTAATTGTAAATGAGTACACGTGTTCTTCTGTACATTATCATCCATGGTTTAGCCCCTGAGCTGTGCGAACAAATAATGTAAGACTATATTACTTACTGGGGACGTCAGACAGCTCAAAATTGACATAGTTCTGTTCAGAACATGTTTCGGTGTAATAACACCATCCTCAGCTGAGTACAGATGTGAGGTCGGAAATGATTATCCATCGGTGGATGGCTTCGTCATAGTTGATTAAAAAACACATAAAACATAACATTTAATCACCTTTTTACATTTTTGTAACAAAGGACGTAAGATGGACAATCTAGAGGAATTCGAAATTTATAAATGTTTTAAGAAAAACAACCCTGATCAGGTAATAATAAACGACAAGCTTCAGTTCAGTTCTCATTCTATATTTAATTCTCTCTTGGCATTCGATCCACCACAAAAGCCAGCTGTACATCGCCTATCTGATAACCAGGATACATGAACGATCAACTTCCAGTCAGTCTGCCCCCAACTGCCGGCGCGCCGTATTCTCGATTTAGTTGTGACAGGCCTGTTATATTTCGTGTAAATGTTTATTCGTGTCCGTCTCGTGATTAAATGTTATGTTTTATGTGTTTTTTAATCAACTATGACGAAGCCATCCACCGATGGATAATCATTTCCGACCTCACATCTGTACTCAGCTGAGGATGGTGTTATTACACCGAAACATGTTCTGAACAGAACTATGTCAATTTTGAGCTGTCTGACGTCCCCAGTAAGTAATATAGTCTTACATTATTTCTTCTGTACATACGATTCATTTATTATTTATCAGTTTGTACCCCCACTTCAAATCTGACCTCCAAGTACTGTATTTCAGGAACAGGGGTTTACCTGGCCCCCAGCACTGTGTTGGAAAGGACTGACTCTGTGTTAGAATCACTTCTTGTCTGGTTTTTTAGTGGTCTCTTCTCTCTCCTAAGTGAGTATGAAGTAGAAAAAAGCTTACACAATAAAAGTAGACCAAATTAAAATAATAGAAATGTTCAAGATAAAATGTACAAGACATTACACCATGTGAAACTTGCTTTTTACTAATCAGTGATGGCAAATGTCTGCAAAAATCCTAATCAAAATATAAAATCACCATCACCAACAATGAATTTCAAACAAAGAATTACACCATAGTCCACATAAAGCCTCTGGTAAAATATTTGCCATATATAAATTTATTTTAACTATTACAGGTAATAAGTTAAATATAGTAACTCTGAATTTTTATACATTGAATCAACTCCATGAGACAAACACTATGATGAGGTTTTATTTATATTTTGAGGTATTTATCTAGGTACTTGTCTGAAAATAACATATCGCAAAAATTCACATATTGCTCAGTTTCACATATTTTCCTTCTAAATTGTCTCTAATGATGAAATGCATTTTAAGCCATAATTACCGCAGCTAGATTATTAGCAGTGGATGGTTTCAATATGAGATCCATCATATTATTATATCTAAATTGTATTATTAAGTTGACTATTACCAACTTGACCAACTTAATCAAGGGCTTAAAATTAGGGAAACGGCTCCAAGAAAATCACCGAGGTTAAATTACATTATTGGGTTCTTTAATTTCTTTTTAGATGTATTTTTCTTATTCAATATTTAATCACATTGAAATAGTTTGTTTTTCCTCTTGAATACAACTCAACTTTTACAAGAAACACTGATAAAAAACTTCCTTTTTCAGTTGCAGTCACGTACGGAGAGCTTCTGTTCCTTGTGTCACAGTCGGGAGAGAGGTTCAGTTTCTTATTGACGGCATTTTCACCATTTCACCCTTTTTTTGGACCCCTCCCGGCGTTTGTGATCATCTGGATTGACGGGGTGTTCTTGGCTCCGGCCCAGGTTTCAATGTTGTCTTTGCTCTTGGCAGAAAACATTTATATTCCTTTTTCCACTCACCTCAAAACTTACGGTTACTTTGAATTATCTGAGCCAGAATATGTGAAACAAGTCATTGGAATCTTCGTCGTAGGTAATGGTTAAATATATTTAAAACATGCCACACAGAAACATCTGTTTTCTGTGCCTTACTCTTGGCTGGAAAGTTACTCTTTGCCAATCACTGCACGGCAAATTTACCGTGCACTAGGAAATGGAAATAATGGAAGTCATCAAAAAAATCAGCTGATTGCAGTAAACTGACGTTTAATGCACATGTTAATCGGTTACTTCAGAGGAATATGTAGTGGCAGTAGCAAATGTTTGTATAATTGTTATAGGCTAGGTTTGATGAATTGAGAAACGTAAAAGTTTATGCAAGGAATACATTATGATTTAAACATATGGTTTTTTCTGAGTAGCATGATGTAATAGTATGTTTGGTTACCACCCCGTAAAGTACTGTTTAGCCAGACAAGCTTGATAGTTCTCGTGCAAGCGGAAGTGAGTGCGGGATTTTCATGCAAATATGGTAAAACTTACCAGCCATGTAACGTACGATACATTCCATCATACTATTCAGAAAAAACATACTTTCAATCATAATTTAGTCCTTGTGTAAACCAATACATGTCTCAATCCTTCAAGCCCAACTTATAACAAACATTGAAACATTTGCTACTACTGCCAGAGCTACCACTACATTTCTCTAAAAAGTAACCAACAAACAAGCATTAAACTTCAGGCTGCTGCAAATCAGCTGATTGTTTATTTCCGTTTCCTGTAATCGCAGTCCGCCAAAACTTAAGCAGTCCGGAAAAAGTTTTTGCCGGACCAGTACAGCAATGGGTAACTTTTGAGCCAACAAAAAGGAACAGTAAACAGATGTTCACTGAAAAGTATCATACGTCACAAGCCCAGTAAGTTTTACCATACTTACCGGGCTAGTTACGTAATATCCTATTAAATGTTTAGGAGGTGATGTAAACATTAGAAGAATTTATTCTTGTTTTCCTAGAATCAGAATCGTTCCATCTGCAGTCATGATAGTTTACACATCAATCATATATGATAACTTCAAACTGCTGGTCAGTTAGTTTTGACAATTGTATTTATCACAAACTTTTTAATCTTTGATAGAAAGATTACTGAGCCCTGAAAGGGGCCTGGTAATTAAGAATCAGTGCTGAGCTCTAAAAATCGGGGTTATCTAAAATAAAATAGCATGCAGGGATGGACCAAAGTTCATAAGGATTTCAGAAGTTCTCACTAAGGAGCCCTCAGATGATAGTTTTTTAACTCTCATAAATTAGAGTGGCACCTTTGATGTTTTGCTATGTGGATGTTTTGCGTTGTTTTTGATAGTATGGACACAAATGTATAAATCCCTGAACTCCTGGATTCCTTGGCCAGGATTTGTCTTAACAAATGACTTGCTGCAACTGCAAACAGATGTAACGTCTTTCTATCTTGAACATCTGAAACCTCTTTTTATTCATTATTCATCCCTCCTAGGTGAGTTTGTTGGTAATTTAAAATGCACACACCTAGGACGAATGGATATAAATTTACTTGAGTTTCTTGTTAGTATGTGCTCTCTCGACAGCAGCACGAAACAGCTGTAGTTGACATACTACATTGGATCAATTGGCAATCAGGTAATTTGAGCCATTTTAATAGAATTCACATCTGATAAAATCAAATTTTTTCTAGTTTTGATAACGTGTGTCAACTTCAGAACCATCGCCACATGCCTGCGGATTCATCTTGTCTTAGGTGTTTGTAAAGCATTCATTATTGTTTTTGTGATGGGCTCTGGCGTCTACTGTCTAAATGAAGGTAATATGTTTATGAGAACTATAGTATATTTAAGATAGTATTTACATTATTAGAAAATAACCAAAACACTCATATACAAATAAATTACTTTCTTTTTAAAAACCCCTTACATAATCGTAATACTTAAAATACTTTAATATATTTAAAAGCACTTTTAAATACTATTAAATTTAGCAGTAAGAGTATAAATTAATTTATGTCCTCACTGGACATTCCACTACAGGAGTGGTAAGTCAAAATTAAGGCGCTTCAAGTTTACTAAAGAGGTACACATTTTCAAACAGTAATTTTTTTCTTAGTTTATTTATTAATGCATAACTAATTTAAGAATTAAGGCACTCCAATTATACCAAAGAGGTACACATTTGTTAAACAGTATTTTTTTCTTCATTTATTTATGAATACAAATCAAAACTGTGCAACTAAGAGATAAAGAAGCACACTTCAAATTGCACCTGCCAGTTGAACAGGGCCGTACTCAGACCGGTTTTCCCGGGCCAATTTTATCGGGGCCCGGGGTCAAGGGGGGCCCGGGGGGTCAGAATCCCCCCCCGAAATAGTGAAAACCCCCCCGGCGAAATGCATAGAGGGCTGGGAACAGGTCAAAAGGGCCTGAAAGGACAACAAAGGGGCCAAAACGACGCGTGCGAGTAAAAAAAAAAAGGTCATTGACGGGCCGGAAATCAGCTACGGCTTTAAGAGGAACGGGTGCAGTACCAGGACATGAGGGGCCCGGCCTAATATCTTTACTGGGGCGTGCCAAAGCTGGGTACAGCCCTGCAGTTGAAGGTTTTAATTAATCCATGCATGTGTTAACCACATAACTTTTTTATTTTTACTTGGATTTTTCCATCAACCTCTGAGCTCAAAATTGAAACTTCAGAAGCTCAAATGACATATCCTAAAGGGATTTAAAGAATAATAATGACCTGTGTGATAATCAAAAAAATTATTTGCCTTAGTGCAAAATTTCAGCTCAATCGGTTTGGCTGTTTTTATTTACTAGATCACACAGATAAAAATAAAAATAGACTCTTTATTTATTTCATTATCTGCTCCTGTGCTTTGCACAGGTTGGGAGGTATTTTTACGGTGCTTTGAACTGTAATAACACAGCCGGAAGCAGCTGATCATGCTTCCGACAGCTCGCTGAGACTTCATGGTGATCAGGAAAACACTTTAATTAGTCATGCCGACGATGTTTTGCTTAAAAGGCCAACAGACAGACAAACAGACATTTCATTTTAGTTCACTCATCATAGTAATAATTAATATGTAGGGCTTCAAAACAAATTGGAATATATTAAATATCTCCATGAATCCTCAGCAAACATTAATGAAACTTAGTTGTATTACACATAGGAAAAACTATAATTCACTACTATTTTTCATGTCCAAAGGATGGCCCATGATCGAAGTCTTGAATTTATTCTCATGCAGACAGTGGTAATTGATATTTTTGGCCTTGATTTGTAATCCTAAAGACACGCCATTACTCCAACCCCTTCCAATCTTTGAATACTCCTGTTGTAGTAGACCTGCATACCCATCAAATTTCAAATGCAAAAAAACTATTATTTCAATCCAACATATCGAGATTTGACTTTTTTTTGTAAGCTCCATAAGAATAACATGGGGAATAAGTTTGCAGGTTTGCTGGAACAGGTATTTTAAAACGGGTGGTTTTAATTCCCGTATGGCTATAAGAAGCCATACTCCAAGTTTTATCAAGATATTTTAAGAAGTAAGGAAGATATAAAATTTTTTGATTTACCATGTGGATAAAATGGGAAATAAGTATGCAGGTTTGCTGTCACAAAAATGTAAATATCGGGGTTTTAGAGTCATATATTTTAAATCTCATCTAGTTGAAGCTACAAATCAAGTTTTACTAAGATATGTTGAAAAATAAGCCAAATATAGGATTTGAATTATTTTCCATGATGTTAACATTTTGGGGCAACATACTGTGTTTACCACACTTTCAATATCTCGGTAACCAAATGACATTGAGAAATGATTCAATATACTACATCATTTGGTTTTTTAGCTGAATTCAATGGTACTAACAAAATTAGTATTATTTTAATTTTTCTATGTAAAAAATTTAAAAAACGCATTTACTCCCACCCCCCCTTCTGTTGGTCCGATCGGACTGGTTTACAAACTCGTCCGACTGATTACCATTTTACAAGTCTATACCGAATTTCATTAAGATAAGACCATATTTACTGCCGCTATCATATATATATATATAGATGTAAGTTACAGGGTTTTCATAAATGAATGGTGCAGTTCTGAATGCTTATACAATATTTAATAAGCACGGTAATTTTTTGCTTCTGGGGGCCCCAAAATAAAAATGTATCATAGTCTCAGGCTTAGGTCTTACCATGAGACCTACGATAATAGCTTATTCTTTTAAGGAAATTCACTAATTAATGAGATATCTATTGATATATCTAAAAATTGCAAAGTATTCAGATGAATCAATTGTCTTAGTATGCGGGTAGGTAAAAAATAAATATAATAACTTATTCAGTACTAAATTAACTATTTTCCATTTCAGGCTGCACAGACAGCTTTCAAAATATGACAAGTCATATGAAATACAATGTAACTGGCATCATCAAAGCCATGTACGAAGGAATGTGGGCATATGAGGGATGGTATGTATGTATCAATTTAACTTTTTTATGTAGGATATGGTATTTGGCATTTATTTTCATTGCATTTCACAAGTTATATTTATGTTTTTCCTTGTTAAGAAAAAACTTAACATCAAGGTGAAATACTAATAGCAAGTTTTTCCTTGTTAAGAATAAACTTAACATCAAGGTGAAATACTAACAGCAAAAACAAGATAATATTATTTAAAATTTCATATTAATGATCTAAATAAATACAGAAAAAAAATCATTGGAATTTCATAGTGTAGTGGCATGAGGCACGCTTCATATTTCTTTACTGAAGGAGGCAACTGCAGTAATCCAAAACTTAAACAACTCTATTGTAACATTGTAAACCGAAATATTTAACAGTAAATGGTTAATTTATATTGGGAATTGCAGGACTGAAACTATGTTATCCTCTAAAAGGGAAATGCAAAATTCACATTATAGAGAACACCTCACATTATACAGACCTAATTATCCGGATCCATCATTATCTGGATTCGGGACTGTCCAAACAAGGCACAGAAATAGAATTACAGTGAAAACATTCCTCTTTCCTCCCACGTAGACTGTCAAAATCTTAGTTTCAATGGAACCCCAATTAAAATATTTTATTCAAAAGTTATCAAATTCGATTAAAGTTGATCAAGCCCCTGAAAAGGTCTGAATAAATAGTCCAGATTTTGATCAAATTCACTTCATCTGGACTGATCAAGCATATGATGAAACTTTAATGGAACAGTCCTATAAAATACATACAAATTTTGTCCGGTCTGATAAATTTTTTTTCATTGGGAAAATGCCGCACAATATGCATGCATAATTATAATGTGCATAGTTATCTAAACTAACACAAAGTGCAATTTTGCATGGAACCCAATCCCTCAGAAAAGGTATGATCACCAAAATTAGACGGGTAAATCTCAATTCTGCTGAGCTTTGATACCAGGGCCGGCGACAGGGGGGCGGCAGGAGGGGCAAATTCATAGGGGCCCGGGCTTGCAGGGGGCCTGGAAACACCAAAAAAAGGGCCCGAAGGGCTGAAAAGAGGCCCAAAAGCACACAAAACAAAAAAAAAAACGTCGTGAGGTCTCAGGGCCCGGGGTTGTAGATTGCACAGGGGCCTGGAAATCCTGTCGCCAGCCCTGTTTGATATGACACATGACAACTTGTTTTCCCCAACTTTTAGTAGAGATTGGTCTGTCGCAACACTGCCACGAGATAACTTGGCAGACAATTTTCTTGACTTGCTCATTGTATGTGAGAGATGAAAATATTGCTATCATATGAAACTGAACAACAACGTAAGTTACAACTCCATTGGAGTAGACCATTTTATGGGAGATATCTCACACCATATTATACCGAGAGCCTACTAAGATCTGACGATGATAATGACATTGACAAATTAAGAGATGATAGTTCCACAATTGCTATTTTTATTACATCCACTGTTGATATGGTAGCTTCAAATCATTCGGACTTTTGGCTATCCAGGTACAACCCCTGCCATATTATAATCTGAGGTGTACTTTAGCCCCGTTCCATCCAATCTGCATAGTGGCAATGCTGGTGCAAAATTTATTGTCTTTTTATTAATTTGTACTTTGCTAAACCCAACTAAACAGCTATTAAAAATTGACTAAAAATAAATATGTACCAACATTTTAGTGGTCTTTTTTTTGTAAGGAATATCTTGAGGGTTAAATTTATTTCAATTCACATGAAAATTCACAAACCAAAAAAAATGTGACTGCTGGGTACTGAAATGCTAAATTATATAGAGTAATATGTTAAAGTCTTGAGTTCTGGATGTTTTAAAAATTATTTTAAGAACTGTATTTTACATGATGATCATTACAGTATGAGTAGACAAATTTTGGTATTTTCAGGAACAATGTAGTAACAGTATCAGAAGAGACAAAGAACCCATTATGGTAAGTATAATATTTCCACAAATTAAACTAGGTAATTAAACACAGATTTCAAAAACAAAGAAACATCAGTTTTAATTAAATGCTAAAGCTGAAACACAAACCAAAAGACTTATATCTATACTTATTTAATACACGAGCAGGTTTTTTGTTACAAAGACTCTTCCTAAACTATTGAACCGATTTTCATGTTTTTGGTGTCATTTGAAAGAACTTGGCGTAAAGTTTTGCAGGAAATAAAATTTAAAAGGGTTTGATTAAAGGGAAGAGCCCTAAACGCCCTTAAAGTTTCGTATTAGCCCATAAGATTTAACATGGGAATAGAAATTTCAAATAAAGCTGGAGCAAAGTTTTTCAGTAAAGCCATATGTTGTTAATGGAATTGAAACCATTGCATGTAGAGCTGGAGGTATTTCAGTTGATGGAAGACGTAAATAAATATACTATTATCGTAATACATACTTAAGGTCAGAATTCAGTTTTAAAACATTTTTTTAATCACATGTGTGAATATCACAGATCTTAATATTTACATATGTTTATATTCCAAAGAAAAATACTAAAAGGAGAAATAAATTCTTATGTATAAATTCTATAAATATAATATAAATATAAATAAAAGAACAAAAAGAAACAGACTTAACATTAATTTTAAGTATATTTATTGAACCATTTTAGTTCGGTTTGAGATTAAGACGGGTCATACGCTAATTAGGGCCGCGAAACATGAACATCTCCTTAAAGATGACTGAGTATTCACAGAAAATTTAGTTTTAAACAGCTTTTGTAAAAAATTTCAGAATAACAGGAAGTTCAACCATATAATTAATAAAATAGTTCTAGAATACTGAACCATAATTATTTTTATTTTGAAATCAATATATAACAATTGCTCGATTTCGAGCAACAGGTTTACTAGTAATAATAAAAACCACATGACTGTGAAACTATATAGAGTAAATCATATGATCCAATATAACTTCTCTTATGAATTGGTCTGCATACTTCCTTTTTTCAAACCCACCAACCATAACTGTGTAAGAAAGCAGGACTTTGTTACTCCAGTCTAAATTCCAGTCAGCATCAACTGAACCCGGATTTCTTCTCCTTCAGAAAATTCTCTTTGTCTAAATCTGCAATCATGATATTTATTTTGTTTGAATAGTGACTCTGATGTAATATCTTTTACGGTGATCTCCAACTTGTCATGGTCCAACTCAGTCATTTTCCAAAGAACAGTTATGAAGTTTATTTGTCAACTTTTGATGGTGTTTCTATTTTTCCAACAGAAACACCCCTCAAAAGCTGATGAATAAACCACTGATATAATATGGGATATTGAACAGAATATTACTTCTATTAAGAATTGGGGAATATAGGGTAAGTCAGGGAGAGATGGACCACTGGGTGAGATGGACCAGTTGTGTAATTTCAAAACTAGCCAATAGAGACCGTCACTAGTAGTGTGCTTGTGTCATGTCGGATGGTATGTGATTCCCTTCACATTTCCAGAGCAACAGATGTTCGTGTTTACAAGTTATTAAAGAAAATATAATTCTGGTAAGTGAATACTGTTGACAGATTTCACTTTTTGTGATCTAAGTCCATGAAGTGTTCGTACAATTTTGTTCCTGGTTGTTTTAATGAAAGTTGATAGTGTTGCAATTCATTGCAAAGCACTTAGGCGGCTCTGCCATTCTCACAGACATCATGGCGGCTTGGACCATCTCTCCCATCCAGTTGGGAGAGATGGTCCAGGTCGAGTCGGGATAGATGGACCATAGTGGTTTTTATTAAATATTCATAAATGTGGTTTAATATTTTATAATATTTTAGGATATGCACAGTTATGTGCGAATAACCATATCTATGAGAAAATGAAATTAGTTTACTCTTACTTAGCCTAATATTTTTATTTTTTAAATTTTTTACTGCCTAGACACAGCTAGTATTTTGGCCAATATACCCCATCAATTATTTTTTTTATAAAATACTATAATTTACTGTATTTTTAACTTTCACAACATTTGGTCTATTTTTTGTCAATCAAAATACTCATTAAAATGTAATTTGTTGCTGTAAAAACCTACATAATCATTTTTATCTACCTTTTTTGGTTAGTCCATCTCTCCCTATATGATTGGTCCATCTAACCCAGAGTATGAGGGTGAGATGGACCAGTTGGAAATAACTGAGTCAACAAATTTCAGCCAGTATTTCATGAAATATGACTTTAGTTATGTCATATTCTATTAAATTAGTTCATGAGGTAAATCTTAAGCAAACAACGCAATTGATTGATCCAAAAACAACAAAATTATTTGTCTCCAAAAAAAAGGGGGGCCATCTCTCCCGGACTTACCCTATGTTCTTGAATTTCATAAAACCTTTTGCAAGTTCATACAAATTTCACAAACCAAATATGTACAACAGTACGGTATGTCTGATTACAGGACAGTTCCCAGGGCTATTTTTATTGGGATACCCCTAGTGATATTTTTGTACATTTCAATGAATATAGCGTTCCTGTCAGTGCTGACAGCAAATGAAATAGTGGCAGCATCCACTACATATATAACGGTAAGGAATTTTATATTCATTTTTTTATAAATTTTTTTTATAATTAACTTGATCCCTACCATATATTTTTTATCCACGCTGGAAAGGAGGGAGAAATAGCCCTTACACACATACATGAATACAAACAATACATGACTCCGGTGAGTAAAGTGACGAGCAGAAGTCTCCAGCCTCTTTGTGACATCGACACAATAGAAAATAATATGGAAATTTTACAAATCCACAAAACTAGAGGCTGGCAATTAAATGTAATAGAAGAATACGAAATTTACAAAGCTAGAAAGGAACAACCCCAACACATTTTAAATGAGAAAAATTCATTCAAGTCTAATTTATTATTTGAATCAGCAGTTGGCATAGAGCGCATAATAACAACACGGAAGGGGCCTGATAAGAACTGGAGGAGGGGAAGAGGGGAGGCAAATGGACAAGGCGGCATTGGTGACAGTCTGGACTTATGAATCAAGGTACGCGTACCCGCCCGCCGCGCCGAGTATCGTTTTTGTTTGTGGCCACACATCTCGTATTTGTAAATATGTTTTTAAATGTGTTCAACTCTCGTTATGAAGCAGCCAAGACCTCTCAGGAACTGGATGATATAAAAATTTACCTCTCCGTGGTCACAGCAAACCCATGGTCCCAGGTTCCTGAGAAGGCACCATATCCACGTCCCGATCGTGTCTTTGTCCCATCGACGCTCCCAGGCGGCCATTGTTGTAGCCTCTTGTGCACGTATCCAGATGGTCTTCTTCTCTTGTGCAAGCAGGTCAATGGGGATGACTTCCGCGATGACCAGCACTGCCGCCTGTGAGACCGTGCGGTACAAGGACACGACTTTGAGTGCACTACGTCTCTGTACTGCCAACATGTGAGTCCAGTATTTCTTCACCTCCATTGCGTCTTCACAGATCTCCGCTCTGTAGAGCATGATGGCCTGTGCCGTCAACAGCAGCAACAGCCTCTGCTTCACTTGACTCAGGCCTCCGATGTTGGCCATCAGCCTTCCGAGGCAGGATGTCACTGTGGCTGCCTTGTCGCACACGCTCTTGATGTGGTCCTAATAGGTGAGCTTTGTGACCACTCCCACCACTCCCAGCACTCCCTGGTAGCTAGCCATCCTCTCCGTCTTGATCACTTTGGTATACACACATATCAATCTCAATAGTATATAGAGATGTTCCTTTTTAAGGTATTTTACTGCATCTCCCTTAGGGCAGCTTTTTGAGTTACCTTAATGAGTCTTATGAGCTTTTAGAGTTGCAATCGGTTGTAAAGTTTTTAAGCATTCAAAAGTCTTACTAAGAAGTTTTATTTATAAAATATGACTAAACACACATGTAACATTTTAGTGTTCAAGAGTTATAAGTTTATTTCAAGAATGCCCATTAAAACTATTTAAAAAATTTCTTGATCTTAATTTTAGAAGATCACCAAAATATCTTGGTTTGGCCAAGATCTTTTCTTGGTTTTGCTACCTTGTGTTTTATTTTAAAAAGCTTTCTTTTTCATTTTTAGAAATTTGAAGAAAAACTGTTCGGTTCTAGAAGTATGATTATGCCCACATTTTTTGCACTTTCTGCTCTAAGCTGCGCAATGTGTATTCAGCTGGGAACGGCAAGGTAGGTTTTATAGTGGTCCTATATACTTGATATAAGTGATGATTTTTTTTTATGTTCTTGCTTGCTTGCTGCTTGTACAATTATCTCAAAAAGAGCTTCTTCAATTAATTAATTGTTTAAAATAGTTATTTTTTACTCAAAGCATGAAGGCAGGTCATATCACCAGTAAAAATATAATGTCATAAAAAAAGTTGATTAAAAGTTTGTAGACTTTTAGCATGGAGTCATATGGGGTTGCTACATTGGCAACAAAATAACAAAATAAATTGTTAATATAAATTAACCAATGCTAAAGCTGTGCGGTCATGTATGTTTTGCTTATATATATCGTGGTCATATATGTTGCTTGCAAATAGCTTGCAATTTATACCACTTAGGATGGAGGTAAATGGTTGAAATTTTGCATGTGAGATGTCAATTACTTGTAATCGGTAATAGTACCAATTATATTTAAATTTTTTTTATTTTAAAAAATAAAACAAGATTAAATGTTTTAATTCATTTTAAAACTAAATATGCAAAAAGTAGTCGGCCCCTATTTTTTTTATTTTATGGTCAGATAAAAAAA
Source organism: Flexamia atlantica (assembly GCA_035578135.1). NCBI lineage: Eukaryota > Metazoa > Arthropoda > Insecta > Hemiptera > Cicadellidae > Flexamia > Flexamia atlantica. Next base: position 5,221,110 of record JAQJVK010000008.1, on the reverse strand, counting down.
CTATGGAAATTTTTGCCAATGTAATAATTTTTTTAGTTGTATTTTTTTGAAAAAAATTAGCAATGATAACTTAGCAATGGTTGATAACTTAGTTTTTCTGAGAGAGTTTTATCCGTGCATAAAAACAAAGTCAATTTTAAACTGCTATCTCCAAAAATGTGGTAAACAAAAAAATACAAATATGGTATCAAATTAAAGGTCTGAATCTCGCAATTACTATGGTACCAATTATATAAATGGTTTAGAGATAATTTACACATCTGAGAACGTTATAGGTGCATTCCGTGGTGGCAGCATCTCTAAAAAATGTCAGGACAAGCTTCTAGGTAATAACTATTTATGATGTATAAACTGCCTCTAAACCATTTATAATTGGTACCATTGTAATTGTGCGATTCAATCCTTTAATTTGATGCCATATTTGTTATTTTTGGCGTAATTTGTTTTCCATGGTCACACATAGATTTGTCTCGCGTTCACGCCGCACCTCGTGTGCTCTATCTATCGGTCTTATGTGCTCATTAGTTAACAGCAAGCTAGTCCAGATGGAAGAATTGGACTGCTATTTTCTTTCGTAAGTAAGTAAATTAAGTCTGGCAAGGAATAGCAAAAATTTTATACTTGTGAAATGTTTTTAATTAGCTTGTAGAACCTTTGCTGGCAACGTTTTTCTAGGTCACAAAGGCAACAATGATTTTGGCAAGGATGGCCACAAAACCAAAGTAATAAAAAATTGGAATTTTGTTTAGCAAAATAGTGTGCCACAACATTTATAAAAGGAAAACAGTAAAAGCCTTTTAAAGCTTGATGTCTGGCAAAAGTTAAACAAGATTATTCTTTCTAAAAAATGTTTAAATATGGTTATATTTTTATAAAGATGAGTTTATAAAGAGTTAATTGTACAATCTCACATTGTTTTTCAGTTACCTTATCCCAGAGTATTTTGTATTTTACGAGTAAAACTAATCATGTGAGGAAAAAAAACCCAGTCAATGATCACGAAGACCAACAGTTGGAATGCACGAGGCGTGACAAGAGGCAAATTTATGTGTGGGCATGGAAAAACAAAAACTCGTAAAATATTACAAATATGGTATAAAATTAAATATCTTAATTTCACAATTATTACAATGGCATCCGTTATAAATTGTGTGTATACAGGCATTTTACATGTTGGAAACACTGATAACCTAGAAGCTTGTCCTGACATATTTAAGAGATACTATCAACTGTATACAACAGTAACTTTCCTACTATGTGTAAACTGCCTCTAATCCATTTATAATTAGTATCACAGTAATTTGGAGATTCACACATTTAATTCAATACCATATCTGTATTTTTTAGTTGACAATATTTTTGTGTACAGCGGATAAGAATTGATTTTGTTTTCATCCTGCCGCCGCACAGATAAACTCTCTCACAAAAACTAAGTTATCAACCCAACTATGGCAACTAACTTTTATTCAACAAATATTATTTAAAAAATGTAGGGCCTAATTCTTTGGCAACAATTTTTACCATTTTTTATTTTACCTGACCAAAAAACAAAAAAGTAGCAGCCAACTACTTTTTTCATATTTAGTTTAAAAAAATTAAAACCATTGTATTTTGTCTTATTTGTAAAAATATAAAAACAAAATATATTCAAAATAATAGATCCACAACTAATTGACTTCTCACCTCATTTACTTCCATCCTAAGTGATATAACGAGTTATTTGCAAGCGGAGCAGAAACCTGAATAGCGGCGGCCCCACAGCGCTTGCAAAATCTAAAACGCAACCACGGCTGTTGGCTCGTGCTGCGGAGCCCAGCTGATGATCCAGTTTGTTTATACATCGATGATCGGTCCTAAGTTCTGACAATTGCCTGCGAGGTATTAACTTTGAACTTGGTTCATGACTCAAATTTTTATCTATGCAGTGTCATATTTGTACTTGGAATTTATTTGTGCATTTAAAATTTTTAAGCTCAATATCTTAAAATATTAATTTCATTTTTACTATCAACAAGAAAAACTATATTTCCCTAAATTACATTTTATTTTCTATTTGAAAAATTCAGATTTTTAAGGGTTTCACTTCAAATAAATAAGATACTGCAGTTCCAATTTTTTGGGAATTTTGTATCTAATTTTCATGCAGTTGGTTGTTTAAAGAAAACATCATCTAAATTTGTTACTTTTAACGAATATTTGACATGTTGTTACATGCTTTACGACCTATTTTTAATCAGACACCACTAACAAAGAAGAAATTCTTGTTTTACTGTTTTATTTTAAAAGAACCTTGATGTTCCACAGCTTACTGAAACATACAATTACTATTCAAACATGCACTATACAGTAATTAATTGATTATGGATACTACTAAAAATCTTAAACCATTTAGTAATTGGGCTTGAAATATTAATTTGATTTCAAGGACATTTTTCGCTGCTGGAAGGGAGGGCCACATGCCCGAAGTACATTCATACTTAAACATTGAAAGATTCGTCCCAACTCCAGCCTTGCTAACTCAGGTTTGTCCCAGTTATTGTTTTATGTTGTCAGTGTATCTCTCATCAGATGTTTGTTTTTAAATTTAACACTATAGATACTCTCTTAACCAATCTCACTTTGATTACTGATCTTATTACATCTATTCTAGGCAAAAGTTACAAATTATTTCAACCGACCCAGTTTTGGAATTAGTTTGAATCACAGCAAACTAATTATTTAGTTTGTCCTTTTCTGGGAATCACGGCATTTTTGTTTCCATGCCTGGCAACATGCTCATCTCAACAGATCTTGATATGGTTCTTTTTATCCTAATAATTATTATGTTATATTTTAGTTGATAACAGCTTTTCATAGTTCATACAAAAACTTTACTGAGTTCGGGGTAGGCTTAGGCCTACTGCTGTTTATTGGTGCGGATTTTGATACTCTATCATAGTTTTGTCAGGATTCTTGTTGGAATTCATCTACAAAGCTTCTGTTAAACTGTAACTTAAATACTGTTAAGCTGTTCAGTTAATACTGATGACAAAAATAATATAGAATTCTTTGACAAGTAATGTCTATCTCTTGTTGTAGACCTATATTACTTCGGTATCAATACTTTGGGCATCAACTTTAGTTACACTATGGTATCAAGACGACTTTTTTTAAATTATAGTACAGTAATACTCTTTGTGAACAGTTAGACATCTTTGATTAGACATTATTGATGTTAGAGTACCAAATCAATCGCTCTATTAATTTCAGATAGCTTAGTCATAATACAGTACACCTCGGATTATCTGGACCCCACATTATCCGGATCCCGGATTATCCGGACCGGTCCATCCGAGAAATTAGAAAATTAAAATCAAGGCAAAATGTGGTTTTAGCAAGTTCACGAGGAAAATTCGCCTTTTAAAAGTACAATGGATATATAATAAATTACTATGCACATTTGGAATTACAATAGTTGAAGGAGTTGTATTGCCTAAACAGAACATTATAGCATTTTTGTGAACGTAGTTTTTTGGTTTACTACTTGGGGCGCTAGCAGTAATCAGCAAAGGCGTAGCCTACGGCAATTTCGTGAGTTAGTTTAATGTTGTCACTTGATGAGTTTACAGTTGTGAACTCTTAATGTGAATTGATATTGAGTTTCAAAATGAGTGGTCGTAAAAGGAAAAAAAGTGGTTTAACTTTGATTAGAACAGAAACTGAATGCTGTCAAAGAGAATCAGGTATAAAATTAGCTAAGGAACTGGATGCTGGGACAGTATAGTAAGTGACTGGAAGAAGAAACAAGCTCAGTTATAAAAATGGTAAGAGAAACAAGTTTGAAAGACCAATACATATGTTGTAAAGTCTTGATACGACATTTGCAGCATCAATTTAGCAGGGGCTAAGGTACATTATCACTGTTTAGGCGATATAATAATGACCTCGGATTATCCGGATTTTTTGTTATCCGGATTGGTGTTCCACCACATTAATCCGTTTAATCCGAGGTGTACAGTACTGTATACCATTATCCATTTTAACCATTTTTTTTACATTATCTGACCAAGGTCTGGTCCTAATTGGATTGTTTAAGAGAGGATCTACTGTAAATATAACGAATAAACCAAATACTGTTTTCGTACTTTTACAGAAGGATACTTCAGAGGACATCACATTTTTAACCCTGCTGTTCTTAATTTTAATGTGGTAGCCAGAATTAAATCAGAATCAGGATAATCTTTATCTAAAAACTTCAATATTGGAACTAATAGTCATTATTTGCAAGTAGAGCCAGATATCAGCGATCTTTGGACTTATTAATAATCCTAACAATCAAAAAGCTGGTCTTTTTCAATAATTACCAAGACCACTATATGGTGTTCATCTTACAATTCAAACATGCAACTGTTTGTGTTGTGATGTCTTGTCTAGTAATATTTGAGCACGACATTCAGTCGGAAAAGTTGTCTCAAATAAACTTGGGGACCCTTCAGATGGAATCATCCGTCAATGTGGATGGTGGCCAATCTTAGAGCCACTGACGGAGGAAATTGTTTTCTGTCACTTCTCTTCAGATCAATTGGAAGTGGATTTAGTTTTACTAAAACAACTATTTTACTAATGACCGTTTTACTAAACTATTTCCAACTCAACAATTTACATTTTCTTTTTTAGGCTTTACTATCTCTCCTTTACATATCATACATTCCCATCATTGATTTGATTCAATATTCAAAATTCATCACATGGACTTTCTATGGATTTGCTTTTATGGCACTCATTACTCTACGAATAAAAGAGCCAGATACGTACAGACTTTACAAGGTAACTATTTTTTTTATATTAAATTTCGATGATGGTAAAATATTTTATATATTTAGTTATGTAAGAGAAATTTTTGCACCGATATTGTGGGTATTTGGTAGGTCCCAGGATTTTGGGAGAGGGCTCAAATTGAAGGTCTTGATCTCAGGGACTCTGGAAAAATGCTGAAATTGCTTTCAGTTTACTAGAAAATGAGAAATAACGTAAAATATCTGCATTGGGATCTAAAAACATCTACTTTGTTTTTATAAAGCATGTGGCGCTGATACTTGAGTTAAATTATTTAAGGCTTTTCTTATTTTTATACTTTGTAAACAGTCAAGTAAAATACAAGAAAAACTATACAAATATTGTCGTTACATTTCCAGACGCCAATTTGTATGCCGATTATTTCCACGACGATCAGCATCCTGGTTACATTGGACCCTGTGTACAGGCCAGATCGGACAGCATTTTATAATGTTTTGAAATTTATTATTTGTGGAGTCATCGTTTATTCCCTTACTGTCTACCGTCAAAGAAGGTTATTTTGTATGGGTAAGATGATAAATTAAGTTGCTACTCAATACGATCTCATTACCTATACAGGTGAACATAGTCTGGCCACCTCTGTTATCCAGACGGCCTTCTGGCTGCTGTCTGCCTAATAGATTATCATGGAATGAAAAATATTTTTACGTCTTTCGGTTTGTAGAGCAATAGTCAAAAGTCCAAAAACCATCAAACTAAGGTCCTACGACATCAAAGATAGGCATTAACTAAATCTTCAAATACAAGTAGTGTGTCATTTACAGAAACTTTTAACAAAATTTATTTGTAAAAACGAGGAATGAAAATTCCAGCAAACATTGTCAAAATATAGATCAATATTGGCTCATTGCTAAAATGAAATAATTATTCTAGTTGTGTTCTTACATTTTGTGAGTCTGTAAATCCCTGGAAAGGATCATCAATCAATTTTCCAGAGTTACTGCATGTATGAGAGCGATGCTACCAAGTGAGGACAAACATGAATTGTTAATGACAACTGAATACTATATAAAGCAAAATTTAGAACACCTGATCTGCTATAGACCCATTTTTATATTGTGGGGAAGATTGGCTCTGCCATTAGTTTATTCCATGAATTTCTGTAGTTTTAGTAACTTATTTATTCAGAAAGGTACCCCACCCGTCCTCCCCGTCTCGCATTCTTCACTGCTGGTGTACTCCTGCACAAAGGAACTTCTGCCAATACACACCCAGTATATTGTTTACAGTGTTTATTCACATGTTACTTGTTTACAGATCGATTTAACAAGTTAGTACGCACAGTACTGAATGTAGCCCCGCCCACTGCGTTGCCAGAAGGCTATGCTCATTCCTCTTCGCGATCAGAGTCTGTCGCTAAGAAGCTGGAATATCATTCGAGATATTACAGTTACGAACCTGTAATAGATATAGAATAAAAATCTACTGACAATACTAACTTAGCACTCGTTTTTAATTGATTTACATAGATGCATAAAAAAATTATTTTGCCATACATAACTATATAATTTATTACTTTATTTGTTGTCAAGTCACATTGATCATTATAAAAGATTATTTTAACACTTTCATTCACGCTGTACTGAATGCTTACACTTACTCATACTTTATTTGCCGCCCCTATTACCACCAACTGGCATAAGACCAGTCTTCTTATCGGTGTCTTAATTGATATTAACTTTAAGTTCAGTAGAACCAGGCCATAGTAGGATGGATGGGTGTTTAGGTAGGCCGAGGTTAGGATAGGTTAGGTATTTCATAGAAACAGCTACTTATTTCATATGTCTTGAGCTTTAGTTTAAATTTTTTGGACAGACAATTTGTTATATGTCAGAAGGGAGGCCGGCAAGAAGTTTTAGACCAATATAACTTGGTTTTTGTTTAAATATTTTCAAGTGTATTGCACTGATGGCTTGATTGCAGATTGCTATATTTCTGGTATTGTAGTTGTGAGAATATAAGCAGGCACCAAATTACTGTCTTTTACTATTGAGAAGGTCTGAAACATGAATACTCCCAATACTCTATTGGAGGGGTTAGAATATATAAAGCCCAAACTACATGTAACTTTTGAGAAAGTCTGACACTCATCAACCCTGCCCTTGAGAAAGTCGGTAAAACATTTCAGAAAAAAAAAAATAGTTTTCCCATTAAATTTTCCCTAAGGGAAAGAATGTAAATAAAATGGGTGAACAGCTGAACATTAGTTTTTGTTTTTATTTACAACTATTTGTTTACTTTTTACTTTACTTACTTTTCCGTGGCGTCCTATTTCTTCATTCGAAGATAGGGGACTTGTCATAGTGCCTTCTTGATGAGGGTCACTGAGCCCACAGGGTGGGGTTAGGTTATGTTGAATTTTGGTTGAGTTGGGTACAAGCCTCCCAAAACTCATCTAATGAATAAAAACTATTGGCAATCAAAAAAGTTTTAAGTTTTACTTTAAATTTTGTTATGTCCGTGACGGATTTAAGAGAGCTTGGCAAAGCGTGGTACATTTTAATGCCTAAATAATCGGGTCTTTTTTTAAACATTGCTAACCTATGGTATTGAGAAAAACGGTTCTTATGTCTAGTGTTATAGTTATGTTTGTATTGGAAGTTGAATTCTAGTACATCAATTATATGGAGCTTAACATAATTAATACATTCAAAAATTAATAGAGAAGGTACTGTTAAAATACTAAATTGAATAAAAAAGTTTTTACAGTGTGTTTGAGGAGCAAGTCTTGCCATAGATCTTAAGGCGTTTTTTTGCCATACAAAAATTCTTTCCAAATGACCCTTAACAGCCCCCCAGACCACAACTGAGTATGAAATGTGACTTTCAAACCAACGTATACATCAAGTTTACATAAGTTTGGATTATTATATTTACTTATGTTACGGATAATATTTACTTATGTTTTCTCAGCGAAGCGGGACACCATCAGCTAGTCTATGTATAACGCCTAAATTATCCAGGAAACTTAACATTATCCAGGAGAAAAACATAAGTTTGACATCCGACAACCACATAAAAGATCTTGAAGCTTGTTTATCAACAGCTGGGATATTCTTTTATTTACTTAGATTTTTGTAATCTTAACATAGAGTCATAAGAGTTGCCGTGTTGGTTACAGAATAGCAATTCGGTGAGAAAATTAAGGAAAAATATCAGTACTTTGAAAAAAATTTTCTCATGGGCATAAATATAAAAAAAGGGCTAAATAGCTGATGTTTTTATTTTATTTACAAGTACCAGGGGAGCTTCGCTAAGAGGTAAACAATAATCTTTTTAGAGTAGGAGTCACGTAAGTTGGCCAAAACGAATGTAAACAAACTATTATCTTCTTATGAACTTAAGCACAAAATCCAGCTGTGCTGAAAACATAGCTAACGAACATCTGTTTTAGTATAGCACTTGCAGTAAAGGTAAAGTTTTCATGCAATTTTGCAACTGGAAGTCCTCTTGCACAACTTAAAATATTACTGATGGGCTTTTTCAAATTAAGTATGTATTAACACGGATAGGGTGTGTCATGGATGCGGCATGATTAATAGTCTTAGATTTTATTATCAAATAATAATATGTATAAGGAAAAATAGGTGAGTTTATGAATAGCCATTACTACTTGCTGCAAGTCAGCATCTCACAAGAACAATTGTTTCACATTGCATTAAAAAATTATCAAAATTGGTCCAGGAAAAATAAAGAAGCAGCTAAACAAACTAAAATAAAATGTCAATCAAGAAATATAATTAATTTAGACTTTCCTTTATGTAAAAAGGTTGAATAAAAATATAAAATTTTAAAAATAGGTGATATTGTAAACATTCTTTAACCTATAAAAGATTATCACGAATGACAACAAACCAATATTGTAAACAAATGCAACGTGGGGATTTGACTGTTCGGAGAAAATGTAAACAAACACCATGTGTAACCAACAATGTTTTCAATGTGCCCTGTATAAAAAATTTTGATGATATGATTAGTACACGCTTTAGCACACATATTATACTCATAGTCTTTTAATTATACAGTATTAAGCTTGATTATGAACAGCTGGGTGTTTCTTTTGTTTAAATTTTGATTGTTATTCCGTAACCAACATGGCAACTCATATGACCCTTTGTTATGATGTTTCAACTTTATTTTTCATTTTTCTAAAAATGTTGCGGTTACACAGCAAATTCAACTACGTAGGTGAACTTAAAAATCAAAACTAAATCTCCATGCAAAATATTATTAAAATCGTTGGAGTCGTTTTTGAGATAGGATTTATATGTTTAAATACATACAAAAATTAATTGCTCATTTAAAGTAATGGGATGATTATTTGTTTACTGAGCAGCTCGTGTTCACTAGTTTATACAAAATCAACATTAGTTTCACAACATTAGTTCATTAGTTTCGGCCATTTTGAATTGGATGGAAAGTTTGTCCATATAATTCATATTTCGAATCAATCGCTTAGAAGCTTCTTGGTTGAGAAAAGTTTGATAGTTTTAAGATATCTTCAAAATAGATTCAAAAACTGTACTAAACATGTTTGAAGTTTTGTGATAACTTAATCAAACTTCGTTCACGTTTCAAACGTCGCTGGTTCGATCCCAGCGGGGGGGGACTCCTGTTCCATCATGAGCGGTCACCTCTGGCTGGCCTATGTGACGATTGCTGCTACGGTACCTCGCTGTCTTTAGATTGCTGCACAGGCTTATTGGCCCATGGCAACGGGCAGTTGAGGTTTTTTTTTAAAAAAAATAGTTGCTGATGTTTGGCCAAGGTTGCATGGGATAATCAGGAGGTTACGTTTATTTAATTTTTAAAGCTAATTTTTAGTATGTATCTTTTAAGGAAACATATAATCGTAAAAAAACTCCCTGTAGGTTCGTTCTGAGGATGAAAGAATTAACAGATGCGATTTGTGATTTATTGCACAAACAGAGAAATTTTAAGGCCATTGGTTTTTCTCTTATTTTCACGTCAATAAAAAAACCAGTGCATTTTAAATTAAATTTTAATTATGTTTCAATTATTAAAATGTCTTGATTGACGCTGTGGGGCAAGCATTAAAAAATAAAGAAACAATATGAAAAATATTTTACTTTCAACAAAGAAAATACATAAGCAAAATAATTATATAAAAACTAAACATTTATCATGTGGAAATTATAAATCAATACAAACAGAACATTCATTATGTAAAAATTATAAATCAATACCATATTCTCAAGACAGGAAATCTAAAATTAACTAATGCCTGAAATAAACTATTACCTCTGTCTGGTGTAATTTCTTAAAAAAAATTATTAAAATTTTGAAATCCATAACTTTTACATATCTTCCACAGAACATTTTGTAGGTGGTAGGGTGTTTGGCCAAGAATTAAAAAAAAATGTCATTGCTGCATTTAACTAAGAGGTGTGACAAGAACGAGCAAGTAGCATTCTTTGTGTATTTAGTATGGATCCTAGTTCAATAAACACTACACAATGCCAAGTTAAATTTCTTGGTACAACACCATAGGGTTAAGTTTTAAAATGAAGTTGTATTTTTTGGGGTAACTGAACATTACCACAGACCTTAAAATCAACATAATTTACAAATATGTACCATTTCAAATGGAGAGAAAAAAAATTTCCAAAAACAAAAAGCATTAATTGTTAGTAAAATATTATGTTAGGTTACAGACAGTAATAAATCATAAGAAAACCACAGTATACACAGTCTCTACAGGTCAAATGGGTTTCCCTGTGAAGTTTAGCAACAGTGGCATTTTTGGCCTTTGGGCTTCTAGTAGTTCTCATATTTTAAAAATATAAAAAACCAGCAGTTGCCCATGGCTTTGCTCACGCTCACGATACATTAGATACATTAGATACATTACTTTGAAATGGCGACCTACCCAGGTAGGTATTTTAAGCCAAGTATGAATGACAGATGAGTGATAGATAGCTTGAAACAGCTGATCTTGCCACTGCTCTTAGAACTGTCAAATTAGTATTCACAGCTGTTTGTTTACATCCTTATAAAATGTAAACATTGAAACTGAGGACGTTCACAGGGCGTAGCCCGATGGGATTTTAAGGAAGTGAATAAGCCTATGAGTTTCCAGGTTCAAGATCTATCACTGTGTGAAATTTCAACACAGTGGGTTTAGTATTTTTCGTTTTCACTTGCCACACCTAAACATACATACATACATAAACCACCTCTTCTTTATAATAGTATAGCTAGATAGATAGAGAAACAGATTTTTTTTAAATATTTTTGACCCAACACCCTTGATGTGGTTTTTGGCCTTTTTGAAATGTGTAATGTTATTTAATTAGAAAGTATTATTAACCATAGCATTCAAAAATTAGAAAGTATTATTAACCACAGCATTCAAAACTCCTTCTATTAATCAACTCTAGTTTAACTGTATCGGAAATAACTATTTCATAGAAGTTCTAAACACCAGCGAAAAATAGGTGGTCACAAAGTATTATAAGCATTAGTTATAAATATAGCAAGTCATAACTTTGCCAAGTCCATCATTTTTCCTAAAAAACAATTCAGTAATAAAACATTTTATTGTACTTGGAATATCAATTGCACTAATTTAATTGATAAGTTAAAAATCAATGGGTTCTATGGGTTATAATACCCACGTTATTGGAATAAGGCACTTTCATTATTGTTGCATATTTGATCATGGCTAAAATTTATGCAATTCAACAACAAAACTAACGCTAGGTATTTTCAATACAGCCTACTAACTGTATTTATTATTTATCTTTAAAAAGGGCTGCACCTTTGTCATGGGCTGCACCTTCGTCACTAATCTTGGCGAAATTCCATCTTGTGACCTCTGTTTTGTAGTTACAGTAGGTCCCCTCCAGGCCCATCGGGACCAAGACCCGTTCATATAACAGGTTTTCCAGTTAAACCTAAGTCCCCTAAAACACATTAAATTATAACGTCACATACTGTATAAGCCTGTACTGATTATATCATGTTTAAATTGTAAAAACTTCAAAACAATAATACGGTAAACAGAAAGCGCCAAAAAAAGTTTAGGTTTAAATTTTTTTATTTTTAACAAACAAATGGCCATTTTGATTTGTGAAAGGTATAAGATATTTATGTATTTATTTTCTCCTGATCAAGACCTCCGCACCTATAAAGGGCTCCGAAGTGTCAATATATAATGCGCCAAGTGTAACCAAGTTGCCAACCAAAGCAGAATATGTGATCAGCCAATTTTAATTGTATAACGACCCAAACACTAACTGGCATACAATCCTAATAAGTTTTAAAAAATTTAAATAAATTCCATTTAAATGAAATGGCAATGAAATAATTTTGTTCTTTAAAAAAATAGATTAATATCTATGAGTCTCTTGGAAATTTTTCACGAATACTTTTCCAAGGAGATAAAAAAATGTTAGGTGTGTCCAGCTTTTCCAATGTTATTTAAACTAACCTTTGTGAGCAGGTATCACACTATGGTGAAGATGCAACACAGGTGCCAAACCAGATAACATTGTGCAGCCCTCTTTTTTTATCTGTGGCTATAATATTAACATTTAATAAATATACATTGTACATTTTTCACTGGCTCTAACATCATCACCGGCTCAGTGCTGTCATGGACGGATCCAGGAAGGGGTTGTTCTCCCCAAAAATGTGAGGGGTGATAATCATGACCTTTCGCAAACTTACCCTGCGGTTTCCCACATTTGGTAAAACGATCTCGCCCCAATAATTCTCTAAACTCAAAGCCCGGTGAATTACATGTTGAATTTGTCTGAAAAGTTTCCTGAAATTTTGTAAGCTGTCCATCTCTAATTTTAGTTGGATTTTTTTATATGAAACCAAAGGAGGGTTGCAACATCCCCCCCCTTCCTAGGATCTGCCCATGAGTGTGGTATCACTTAGCACCTGAAGTGAAAATAGTTTAAGATAAATATGTACATTCATTTACTTCCCCAAATCATAATTCTATTTTTCGTAGAATTCTAAATTTACAAGTAGAAAAGTAACCAAGATCCTGTTTTTAAATCCGCAATGTTTCTCATATACACTGCTGAAGTTTAATAATAATCTACATTTTAATGATGAACATATATTTCCATGGGCATAATCTTATAAGACTAGGCATAAATTAATGCGAATGTTTAAGAACATTTTAAGAGTTCACTTTTTTAAAGCTCTTTTAATGGAAGTTACAAAAGGTGACTAATAGTTTCAAAGTAGTTTTGATTGGGTCGTTTTGCAAAGTACTTGAAATGAATAAACTCAGTGCTTGATTTGTAAAAACTGAGGTACCGGAACTGTAATTTGTCAGTTTGTACATTACCCCCCCCCCCCCCTTTATCATTCTTCCGCTCAACAAAGTATTATTTGTCCATGTGAATAATTAGGTATATTTTAAAAGTTCAATTTTATATAACTCAAATTTTGTATAAGTAAATTAAAAACTAACAGAGCGTTATTTTACTAAAAATCAAATTCCCTAAAGAAATTCTAGATTTTTTTATGATGCCTAGTGCGAGTATTCAGGTGTTTTCAGCGTTTTCCACACTCGGCTTCACTCAAGACTAGACAAAAGAGTGCTAATTTCAGGCCCAAAATCCCCGTGTAATTTCCGCACATTTTAAGCGATTGTCGTTTTCGGTTAGATTAATCCGGCCTAGTACACGCTATCGTGACTCTTCCGACAAATACTCCGGCCAGTTATACATGATCCTCTCTTATGGAAAATTCTCCGGCCGATCATACACGTTCGTCTTTACCGGCAAATGCTACGGCCAATCATACACGATCGTCTTTTGCGGAAAATTCTCTGGCCGAATACACGCGATTTTCTTGTGTGACAAATTCTCCGGCCGAGCATTCACGGTCATCTTTTGCGACAAATTCTCCGGTCGATTACACGCTATTGTCTTGTGCGGCAAAGTCTCCGTCCGATTACTCGCGATCGTCTCTTACTACAAATACTCCGGCCGATTACACATGATCCTCTCTCGTGGCAAATTCTCCGGCCGATTGTACGCGATTGTATTTAGCGGCAAATCATCCATCCGATTACACGCGATTGTCTCTTGCAAAAGATAATCCGGCCGATTACACAGATCGACTCTAGAAAGAGGTCCCGGAACGCCGTTCCGCCGCGTTCCGTCTCAAATCAAGCACTGAATAAACTTATTCTGTTTAGGGCTCACACAAAATGAATGTATGCAGTTTTGTTGTACCTGGAGACTTTAAGAGTACAATATTATGTTACTAGACTGGTAAGTTCTGTTTTACCGGATGAGCATGATAGTTCGCCTCTGGCTCGTGCAGGATTTTCAAGCGAGCAAGGTAAAAATTACTGGGCGTGTAACATACGATACTCTACATCAGACTACTTAGAAAAAAACATATTATGAAATCATGACCATGTTTTGCACAAAAAAATACGTTTCTCGGTTCTACAAACCTAAGCTACAATAAACAAACAAATATTTGCTACTGCCAGTGATGCCACTACGTTCTACTGAAGTAACCTATAAACATGAAGTAAACATCGGTTTGCTGCAATCAGCTGATTATTTTGATTGTTTACTTTCTTTATTTCTGATTCCTCGTGCACAGTAAATTTACTGTGCAGTTAGCGGCAAAGAGTCACTTTCCAGCAAAGAGTAAGGCAAAGAAAACAGATGTTTCTGTTCAGTATGATTTAAAAGGCATAACCGATAATATCATGTCACTGAAAAAAGTGTTTTCTTATTAGGAAAAATGTGCTGAAAGGGCCCATCTATAACTCAATCTATATTAAAATTTATGTGTCTTTCTTAGACACAAATATGAGATTCACTGTTTAATTTCTTTGCAACTAAAGTAGATAATTCTCACACTAATTTTAAAATATTTCTGGAGAGAATTGTGGTAGCTTTAATGTAGTTTGCATAGCTAAAATATGCACACAAAAAGTTGGCAGACACATTAGTCAGCTGATTGCTATTGAATTCAACAACAACAACAACACAGCCATAATGATTTTCCATTAATTAAATCAAGCAAATTGTGATAGTGAGATTGTGAAATCAAGTTCACAGAAATAAAGGGGTCATGTTAACATACAACACAGTTTACAGTTAAAAATTAAATTTAGGTAGTAATACTGCAATAATCACTTTTAAGGAAACTTTCTTTGAAAGTTCTCCTAACGACTATATGTCAGTGCCAGAGTTTACTCTGTCAATTATACGAGTGACTTGTCAATTATCCCACTTGTCAATTATGACCCTTCAGGGACTTTGGTCGGTGGAGCCACTTCCATCAGGACTTGGATAAAGTAATTGAATTTATCTGAAACAAAAAATGGCTTTAGCTAGTGACACATTCAAGAAATATAAGTTATAAAGTGGGTTCTGGATTTAAATAAGCAATCAGCCTTTCTTATCCTAACAGGCTTTACAGTTTGTCTGGTTGAGATTATAGATCATTAACCTTCAGTAATGAGTAAATGTTTTTTTCTTTTGCAAATCCCCTTTTAACTTGATAATACCTCTGTTTGCTTTCAGCTTTTATTAATTTTTTACGCATTTTACAGTCTCTGTTTAGTTATGCTTTTTGCTAGGTCTTCCTGGCTGTGTGTAACTACTCTTTTGTTCTAGATTCCTTTCCCCCTTAAACCTTTCCCCCTTAGCTGATTTTTTTAAGCTTGTTTTTACTTCAAAGTGATGGCAAGTGTGCAAACAAATCTAAGTCAAAACGTTAACTTACCAACACCAACAATGAATTTAACAAAGTGTCTTGTTTCGCCCATACCAAACTCTCTTTTACCTTTTACCAAATTATTTTATTAAAAAAAGTTTTTAAAATTTAAAGTAAAATCACTTTTTATTATGCAGTGAAATAAATAACAGTTAAGTCTATGAGCTGCTTAGTGCACCAGGGTTGCTATGCAGACACAACTTAAATTTAATAATACAAATTTTCATATACAGGGTGTCTAGAAGTTACGGTAAAATATTTTAGTATATGGTATTAGAGGTAAAAATAAGAAAAAAAGTTTACATAAACTTAGGTTCTAAAGTGTTTTGTCTCGGTCAGTGTGCCTGTTTGTGTTTTTTACATATTTAATAATATATCATGAAC
This sequence comes from Flexamia atlantica, assembly GCA_035578135.1. NCBI lineage: Eukaryota > Metazoa > Arthropoda > Insecta > Hemiptera > Cicadellidae > Flexamia > Flexamia atlantica. The sequence goes on along the minus strand of JAQJVK010000008.1, from coordinate 5,205,159 downwards.
CTCTTAACGTATAAACTTCAAACTTGATACGTGGATGACGATTATCAAGAACTATTTTTGTCAGAAGTATAAAATTTCTACTTTGTATTATTTCAAAATGGCTAATTTTTTTTTGTTTTCTAAGCTAAAAATATCTTAAAAACAACAAATTTTAGAAAAAGATTTTGTCTCAAACAAGAGACAAAAAGTTGCAAAAATTAATCCAATTAATGCTGATATTATGATTATAATGATCAGAGTAATCTTCTTCTATATATTAATACGCAAGCGGTTTTCTTTTCACAGTCCGACCGCAATAACGGCTGGGCGGATTTTAACGTTTGAGGTGTCAAATTAAAGGGATTTTTATGTAGATTTGTCAACAAGTCTCAGAATTTTAAAAAAGGGCGTCACTAAAGTACAGTAAAGGGCTGAAGTTTCGGAATAGTGGCGCTATTCATCGACATTTGAGCAAGCTCAGTTCACTTTGTTTACAAACTGAACATATGGTCAAGCTCTCAAATAGTTCTACAGGTAAACCACAGATTGCAGCACTTATGATTAATTTTTCGAAAAGAGCAGTTTTTATTTTACAGCTGCTTTGGCTTCGTTTTCAACAGTTTTATTTAAAAAAATGTTGATTATGTAATTTAGGTTATGTTATGAAGGTTTAAAGGTCTTAAACATTGCAGTTACCAGTTTAACAGTGTAGTTTACGATATCTCATAGTGTTTTTTGAAGTTATATTAATCTGAGCCGATCTGTTTTTGGATTTGGTGCATTTATAATGGCACCGATAAGAAGAAAACGAACATTTACTGGTCAAAGGAGTCGGAAAGAACACGATCACAACTGCTGGCATCACCCTCTCGATGTAAAATTTGATGCTCCTTCCAACCTCAGACCAATAAACTAAAAATGTTTTCACTGCGGTTTTCATTTCAAGAATGAAAAGACTGGTAGAGATAATACGTAATTAGTTTTTGCCACAAAGGCAAGATTCTCTAAAAAACAGCCGTACCCTTAAATATCTGTTTTGGCGATAATTATCAATAAGGCGCCGATAAATGATCCCTAAACAAATGAAGTCATTGCTCACGGCGCGGCGCCAGTGTTTTCTCTCGGTCAGCTACATGTTGTTGTAAGCAGAGCTTGATCTTTTGGCGGTATTAAAATATACATTACAGAAACGAAAGGACATGGGGAAATGAAGATGTTCCCTAAAAAATAGTTTACGTTTACCGGAAACTCCTGCGGTAGATAAAATGAACTTTAAAATTTTCAGTAGTTAAGCCATGATTTTGTTAATGAATTTAGCTCTTTGATCAAAGTTTTAAAGTATATAAGTAGGCTGGTTATTCTTCATTCTTTTACTATGTGATTTCTGCTCGATTTCGAGCTACGTGCTATCTAGTCTATATACAATGAAGAACATCAAACTCTGTTCAGTGTTGACTGGCAATTTGACAAGTTTGTGAAATGCTTTGTTATCATAAGAAAGGACAAAATACCCCCGTCGCAGCAGACCTGCGCACTCAGCGAATTTCCATAGGATTTATTTTGTATATGTGAGCATTCAACTTGTTTGAAGGAAAGTATCATTTGAATACGTTAAGTAAATAATATACTAAAAACGCATATTTAATCATTCATGAGCTTTAAACATGAGGAAAATCAACAAAGAGACCATATTGGTTTTCATTAGTAATACATACACCTTTGTATTTTATATAATTCTTAGTCTTTTAATTTTTAATAACAGTAATATTGGAATATAAATGTCAACAAACATATAACCAATGAACTCAAAACACTCAAAACAAACAAATAATTTAATCTCATGAAAAAATTAAATTCAATCATATGGTCAGTTTTATAGTAATTAAAACATCCCTGTTGCAACAGACCTACATCTCCAGCCAATTTCAATAAAACATATTATCAATCCTCATAATTGAACATATCATATATTATACTACATTTTCAGGCAGTTTAGACCAAGACATCCCCCCCCCCTCCAAATACTCTTGCTTTCTTTATTAAATTTAAAAATAATTTGTATTTTTTGATATAGTATATATTTTCTGCAAAATCTTGATCAATGAACACTAACTATTAAAAAAAACACAAATAAAATATTCAACACCTGCAAATTTAATCATATAATCAGAATTGTATTTTTAAAAAACATCTCAAATCAGGGTGACTACACTTTTTGGAGGGAAAAATTAAAAACAATATTGGACAACGTACTGTGTTTAGCACAACCAATATTATCCAATATCTAAGCAACGAATTGATGTAGAATAATAATTCAAAATGCTAAATTGTTTTTTTTAGCTGAATTCAATTTTAACAATTAAGTTTAAAGATAATTAGTAAAAAGGTGTTAAATCTTGAAAATAAATTTTATTTTGTGAAAAAACCTTCTTAGAGTAAATCAATCTTGCTGGTTTGCGAACTCGAAGTCATGAATGACGCTTTACACGTTTGTTCCAAATTTCATCAAGATCGGACCTTTTTTACAAAAGTTATCGCGCCTACAGACAGGTATATATATATATATATATATATATATATATATATACATATATATGAAAATGAATGAACGGTGTTTTTGGGGTCTAGGGACCTCAAAATGAAAAAATAACATGGTCCCGGGCTTAAGTCTCACCGTGCCTGCGGTAATAGCTACTTCCCTATAGGGGAAATTCGCTAATACTTCCCTATAGGGGAAATTCGCTAATACTTCCCTATAGGGGAAATTCGCTAATTACAGTAGAGTCCCGCAAACCCGGACTTCGATAACCCGGAATTCTGGATAACTCGGAAAGCCTGCCAGAGCAATAAAGTGCATTGAGATTCAAGGCCAAAGCATGGTATGACACATTCAAAACAGTTTTAGTTTTTCTTTAAGTTTTTTATGTAACTAATATAGTTTTTATATTTTTTACTATGCAATAAATAAATGATTTCTTATATAAATAACAGAAACTATTCTTATTTTTTCTTATTTTTACTCATTTCCCAATAACTCAGAATTTTCACAAACCTGGACACCGTTCGGTCCACATTAATCCGGGTTTGTGGAACTCTACTGTATAGGGGAAATTCGCTAAATACTTCCCTATAGGGGAAATTCGCTAAATACTTCCCTATAGGGAAATTCGCTAAAAAGGTGTTAAATCTTGAAAATAAATTTTATTTTGTGAAAAAAACCTTCGAGTAAATCAATCTTGCTGGTTTGCGAACTCGAAGTCATGAATGACGCTTTACACGTTTGTTCCAAATTTCATCAAGATCAGACCTTTTTTACAAAAGTTATCGTGCCTACGGACAGGTATATATATGTATATATACACATATATATGAAAATGAACGAACAGTGTTTTTGGGGTCTAGGGACCTCAAAATGAAAAAATAACACGGTCCCGGGCTTAAGTCTCACCGTGCTGCCTACGGTAATAGCTACTTCCCTATAGGGGAAATTCGCTAAAATGAGTAATACTTATTTTCAAGGTCTTAAACATATTTATTGTATTGCAATCCAGTATTAGGTCATAATATAAGGACATCTTCAGGCAATTTTAAGCTTAAGGTTTATTCTAATCTTTATGCAAAGTTCCATTTGTGAGAAATTTTTTTTCCATTAGGATGGCCAAGTTATCTAAATAGCAAACTTACTGTGTTCCAAAAAACTTGGCCTTGTATGAGTCAGCTGATTGCAAGGTGCGGGGGAAAGGGTTTTTTTCTGAAAACATTGTTCATCAGCCCTACTGCAAGTCAAACGTTGTGTTTAAACCAATATCATATGTTGAAAGTGTCACACGAAACAGTTAGTAGTGATGTAGACATAGCCAGAGATATATTGCATAAACCGTCAAATGTTTAGAAAAAAGTGTCAAGTCTTACCCATACAAGCCAGCCTTTTCTTCTTGTACACCAGAGGGTAATACACCAAAACTCCCAGCAACATGAAGAGAACGGCTGCTATGTACTCTGGTGCTGGGTCCATCACGATTGGCACCCCTGCAATGACTGCCGACAGTATCGCCAACACGACAGGAATGATTATTGGTACCTAAAAACAAATTTGTTTGTAATAAGGTTTTTTTTATATTTTTATAAGATGTTTTGGTGTTTAATTTTTAGTGAATTTCCTAACAGGAAAAGCTACTACCATAGGTCTCATGGTAAGACATAAAGCCCAAGACTATCATAAATCTTCATTTTGAGGTACCCAGATGCTAAAAACACCATTTGTTCATTCTCACACATATATATCCTACATATCCTTTTTACATATATTTTCCTTTTTACATATCCTTTCCTACATATATTTTATATATATATCCTCTATATATATGTATACACGATAACTCAATGTAAAAATGGTCCGAGGGGGTAAGGAGGATAATCGCCCCCTAAATGGAATTTTGGAGCTAGATAAATAAAAATGATGCATTTTTTGTTCACACTATTGAATTCAGCTCAAAAACAAAGAATTTAGTATTTTGAATCATTGTTCTATGTCCATTGGTTACCGAGGTATTGAGAGCGGTAAACACAGTAAATTGTCCCTACGATATCCTTATTGAAAATAAGTAACATTCTACATGTCGCTTAAATCTCAATAAATCTTAATAAAACTTGGTTTGTGCCTTCATCTAGATGAGATCTATTGTATCGTGGTCTAAAATCCCTGATATTTACAGTTTTTGACAGCAAACCTGCATACTCATTCCCCTTGTTATCGTTATGGGAAATAAAAAAGCTATCGTCCTTATTTACGAAACTATCTTAATAAATTTTGGTATATGGCTTCTTTTAGCTCAGATCTACAAATATTGAATAAAACTACCCAACGTTAACATTCATGTGGCAGCAAATCTGCATACTCATTCCCCATGTTATTCTTTAGAAGATTAAAAAAACATGTCATATCTCGCTATGTTGGATTTAAATAGTCTATGTTTTTCGCAATTGAATATCGCTGAGTATGCAGGTCTGCTGCAACGGGGGTATTTTTATTAGGTATCTAATTTTCTAAAACAATTCTTGAGATTTTCTCAAAAAGGTAAATTTATTAACGTTTCATAATAAACCCCAAGTAAAGTCATGGAGCTCCAACCCCCCCCCCCTGAAAGTGAGCGACTTGTCATATCTGTTGTTGGCAGAATCTGTATGCCTTTGTCAGGGGCAGCCACTCTTCAGGACTATTAAATATCTGCCTGCTGTTCAAAATTAAGAGGTTCTAATATCTGAATCTGCGCTATAAGTTGTATAGCGCTTTTTTAGAAAACAGACAGATCACTGCCCACTACGGGGAGGCTGCCCTTATCAAAGGCATAAACTGTTTGCCACCAGTAGGTTAGGAGAAGGGTGGGTCGCTCTATCCCATGGGGAGGAAAGGGAGAAGGACTTCATCCCTTAGAGTTTAATATACTTTATGATCCAGTTGAAAAAATTTATAAATTTCATCTTATCTACCCACATATGTTACCATAGAGACAACAAGGGCTAGAATATATAATTCAATCAAATACAACATAATCAATATTGGTGATATTTTAAGCAAGATTTTTTTAGCAAGGAGCTCCAAAAATCAACTAAACAGCCACCGGCAGACAGAAAAATTTGAAGGAAGACATGAAAGCTCATGTTTTACTTCCATAAAAACCCATTTTGCCACGATATTTTGCAACAACCTAATTGCACCTGCATCAATGTCGATTGCCCACACCATATCTTGCACAATGATCTGGATGGCAACACATTAACCACTGTGAGTATGGTTCTCACTCTGAGATATCTAAGTAAAGCCGAAGAATCATGGCACGTGGTTCGGCGGTTAAAGCCACAAAACCATGCACACCACAGCCCAACCGCGACAGGGCATTGTCTGTAAGGTGCATCCGTGCTGGAGCGGGTGTTCGCATGAAAATTCGGTAAACATCAAAGACACATTTTAGAGCAGCCATACTCCACCATCCCTTGAGCTCATTTCCTCCACTACTGCCATGTGAGTATGTCGATTTTTTGTTTATTTTGATTTAATTAAATTGTGTTTCTTATATTTTTCAACGTGGAGTGGACAAATTGAGTAATTCTTGAGTTTATGGAACTATACGATTTAGATCCTGTCAAGGATGGAAACGCGATTTACGATAGATGAAGAGGATTCAAGGCTATTAAGCATAGATGTTTTGCTTAAACAGCTGAAAAAAGAATCCATCGCCAAAAAGTCAATAATTTTCGATTCAAAGAGTGATGGTGGACGAGACGCGCCAGCAATTTCCTCGTGCCGTTGATCTGGTACAACCACAGTTGTCTGCATCTCTACAGTCCATCTCGCGCCACCCTGGACTGCACAGTTACGCGCCATGTTTCTTCGGCTTAAGGATCAAGTAAGGCCAGCTGCTCACGCTTGTAAATCTTGCTATCAACCAACCTTGTATGGCCGGTAAGCGTCAGCCTTGGTTTTCCGCAGGACAATAAGAGCGACAAACGCGAGACCGTAGAACATCCAGATGAGGAAGCTGGCGAACTCTATCAGACTCACGATGTCTCCTGACACCATGAACAGGAGCGTCAGCAGTGCCTGGAAAAGACAATATTCAAATTAGGAAAACGTTGATATGAGGAGACTGCATTATCGACCAGAAGGCTGCAGAATGACTGAAACAGAAGGCCACTCTGAACCTGTTTTCAGGCAAGGGCACAGCTACCCCCCCCCTGGCTATGAAGTTTCTCCAGAATAAGGAATTAAGGATCAGAAATAAGAAATAGAATGGATGCATTCTTATTTAAGAATGAAGGATAAGAAATAAGACACAGCTTAAAAAACTTGCATGTTCAGAATAAAAAATCAATGGTTTGTAATGTATAAAGTTCATCCAGTATTTATATGTAATATCATCATTTTTGGTGTTTAGCCCCAGAACTGGATATGAACATAAAAATGTGGCTTTACATACTTGATCAATCCAGTCCAATTCTTATGATAATCTCGTGGATTATTGCAATTTCGGCATAAATGCCATCATCAGGTCCTTTTGTACAAAAACTTAGCTTCTTTAAGAGTTGTCAACTTTTTAAAAAAATAAATAAAACATTTAAAACACTTAATACATTTAAAACTTGGTCACATCAGTATGAGTCTGATACTTGCTGGCCAGCATGCATGTTGAATCCAAGTTCTTGTGTGATTAATTTTAAAATGTATTTTTAAATGTTTTAATTATTTTTTTAAAAAGTTGACAACTCTTAAAGAAGCTAAGTTTTCGTACAAAATGATCTGATGATGGCATTTACGCCGAAATTGCAATAATCCATGAGATTATCATAAGTATTGAACTGGATTGATCAGGTATATAAAACCACATTTTTATGTGTATGTAATACATCCATTTTGACCAACCTTAGATTATCCGACCAAGGTCAGCACCCAATAGGGTCAGCAAAGAGAGGGTCTATTGTGCTCACGTAAACACAAACCTTTGCTTGGACAATAGACAAGATATTTTGTCAAGTGATTAACTCATAAAAAGATTACCTGCATTCCTACGGCAGGTGCAGGTGTATATCGACGGACGTGGATGTAAGAAATGGACTCCAACATGTGGCCTTCCCTTCCCGCCGCAAAACACAACCTACAACATAGAATCTTGGTGGTAGTTTTTGTCTTTTTCCCACACAAACGTTAAAAAATCTTCATGTTGGAGTGATCTAGATAAATGCAAACTGGACTCATGGGCATACCGGACATAGAAAACAAGTTATACCGGCTATTGCTTCAAACTGTTCAAATCATTGTATTCATCTACAAGACCGTAGCCAATGGGGGGGGGGGGTTAGGGGGTCAGAACCCCCCCCCCCCCCCCCCGAAATAGTTGAAATAGCATAAACAGTCGAAAAGGGTAAAAAATGCTGATAAAGGCGTCGAAAATAACACACGCGAGAGAGAAAAAAAAAAGGTCACCACTTTTTGCGAGCCCGAAATTTTTGCGCCGGCCCTGTACATACCCCCCCCCCCTCTCCCCCGAAAAGATTTCCTGGCTACGGCTTTGTTCATCTAGATAAACGCAAACTAGACTCATAGGCATACTGAACATAGAAAAACAAGTTCACCACAGGAAGCATATTGCTTTAAACTTTTCAAATCATTTAATTCTCCTATCTGCATCCTACAGTCCACCTCGTGCCACACTAGATTGCTTGGTTACGTACCATGTATCTTTGGCTTAAGGATCAAGTAAGAAATAGTAATCATTTTTTGTTGGGTATTACTAATTCACCTCTTATGTATGAAAATGCAACTTTCAGCAAATCTCTGAAATTTACATTCACCTTCTTATGTATTCAAGAATCACCATTTGTCATTGGGCTATGGATTAAATATGCAAAAAGTTGATGTTAGATAGGATAAGACCTGGGATTGGACCATTCCTGATCAAAACATTAAAAAGTGCCACTGGTGTTGAAACACAAAATAAAGACAATAGTTATCATTGGGTAAAAGTTTGGTCTTTTTAATAGTCTTCAATTTTTTTGTCAACTGAATGAATAATAGGATTATTAAAAAAAAACATGGATATATTATTTTATAGTTCTGTACTGCTGTACTGGTGAGTGGCAAAAAGTGGAAACTCTACAAATTGTCTGCTAGAACTCATGATTTTGTTGAACGTTGTTATCAAAACATTGTTTACATTTTTAAGGCTCATTAACACTATGAACTTTGTCCTGCAATACTACACCAAAAGTTTTCTTGCACAATATGAAACATTGAAGTGTCACCTCCACTACTGTCACTATATAACCTCTTCATAAAACTTGCGGCAAGCTTCGTGGGGGCTTTTACCGTCATATTTTATGTAAATTTTACATAGATAGTTGTGTGAAATTTGTTTGGATTTCATATTTATTGCATTTGAGCTTCAGTATAAACTTCCATATTCTAAAAGCATCTTTACTTAAACTTGTAATCATATGATTGATTGCCGATACAATACAGATGTTCAGCGCTAATTTTAAATACAGCACACTCACTCACCCGCCAATACGGCTGGCCAGAACATTAGAATTTATTGCAAAGCTACTTTTCAAATGGTATACTATACTTTAAACTTTCAACATTTACAGCATTATACTATACTATCTTACTTTTAACGAACAAAAATACAAACCTAGAAACTCCAAACTGAACACCCATTGCACAACTGAAGGTTGACAAAGCCACACCAATGGGAATGACGATTTTCAGTGGCCCAAGGATTTTATCACCAAATGCCTAAAACAGACCTTGATGATCAATAGACATTGTGTCTAGTAATAAGTACATGTTATAATTCTTTTATAACAGATTTATTTTACCTTTTTTTGCCTGAAGGTCTTGCTGTGTTTGTTGTACTACCTGATGTACATTTCGCCGCTCAGTGCGGCATCTTCATAGGGTTGTCGTCTTATTAACTAAATATATACACTATATACACTGGACACTTCGAGTTAATTCATTGTTTGTTCCACTGCGTGGTCGCGATCGCGTTCGCGGTTGTGCGGAGACAGCCCGAGCGACGGGTTGCGTAAACGTTCACATTATCGGAAGCACGTCCATTGCGAACGTTTACGCAACCCGTCGCTCGGGCCGTCTCCGCACAACCGCGAACGCGATCGCGACCGCGCAGTGGAACAAACAATGAATAAACTCTAAGTGTCCAGTGTATATAGTGTATATATTTAGTTAATAAGAAGACAACCCTATGAAGATGCCGCACTGGATCGGCGAAATGTAGATCGGGTAGTACAACAAACACAGCAAGATCTTCAGGCAAAAAAAGGTAAGATAAATCTGTTTAGTACAGGTCTTGCCACTGGGTTTGAATAATATTCTTTTATAACTGTAGTGGGAGCATATGTAGAGAGCCTTTTGGGGTTAAAGCACCAAACTTGTAAAATTGAAACAAGTGAGAAACTTTGAAATGAGAAGTTTTTGTCCCTGCAAGACAAAGAGCTGGCATTTTATCTCCACATGTGTCAAAAAGGTTCCACTTCCACTGCCTCCTCCTTTCCACACATACATCCTCACCTGAAGCTTCATCTGCACTGTGTGTACAAAGTGATAAAGTAGAGTGAAAACAAAAGATTCTTTGGAGTGAAGAACAACGAATGCTTTGTTTTCACTGTTTGATTGTCAACAGGTAAATCAGGCTTTAAGAAAATTATAAAAATCAAGAAACAAAAAAATATTCTTTAAAATCAGTTTTTAGTAGAATGATTTAATTCAGGATATGATAATTTATTCGTTTAAAAGAAAATGAAACAAGTGTTCTCCAAGATTTGTAAATTGTTTGCAGTCTGATGTATTTTGTAAGCCCACCTTCCAAGGTCAGTATTACTGACAGTATTTCTCGGTGGGTACCTATTGACAGTAAATTCTGACGAAAACTGTGGGTAGTGAGATACTGATGGGAATAATCAATACTGATAAATTCTAACGAATGGGATTGAGGAAAAGTCTGAATTCCTTAAATCCAGTATTGTCAGCGCTTACTGTCAGTGACTACTGACCAGATAAGGTCTGCTTTATAATTACAGGAATTATACTGGCAATACTTCTGAATTACTTTATTAAGTTCTTCAATTCCTTGAATTTCCTTGGGGAAATACTCTGTCCTAAGAACATTTCCAAAAAGTAAAAGGATTGTGTGTAATGACAAAAGAATGTAGATGCCAATAAATTTGAAATATCTTCTATTCAACTATTATGAGTAAATAGAATGAGCCAGTTTAACCATTCTCTCATGATTTTAGTAAAAACTATTTTAATGTTCAATAAAATAATTAGTCCTACCAACCATACACTTATATCGCTTTATTATATTTTCTATTGAATTTAAAGTGTATCCAATATGTACGTTAATTAAGAAATAAAAAGTTTTCCAATGAGCATGAAAATGAGTTAATCATTTTAATACACTTTTAAAACATTTCAATATAAGAATGTTAATAAACAATTTTAACGAGACTTTAAAACAAATTTGAACTGTTTTAATACAAGTTATTTGATTTCAAACTTTACAAGTTTTGATATCAGTTTCAACACTTTTAAAATTGTTTTGAAATAATTTTAATATGTGTTTAACAAAATTACATTTAGTACATGGAACAAGCAACAAAATACCTAGAAATCTTTCACTTCCTGAAACCAGCACCATACTTTGGGAATTGACTAAATACATATAAAAGAGTGAAAATCAGCCGGGAGGCAAGCTTAAAAATATTTACGTCACGGGTAGTGACGTCATCAATATGGCCACTCAGCCAACTTAAAAATGTCACATATCTCAGAAACCACTCAACCGATTTTGACGTGAGACATCTTATTTGAAAGGTCTACTCATCATCTATAATAAAGGTTATTACACTTTCAGCGGTAAAATCAGCGGTTTTTGAGTAATTTGCAAAATATTAATTTTTTTATAAATATTTGTATTATGATGTATTTAAATTAAAATTAATAATAAAATATCCCCGTTGCAGCAGACCTGCATACTCAGCGAATTTCAAGTGCTTAAACAAATCATTGAGACGGGGCCACGAGTAAGTAAAATTTACATAAATCCCAAAACGAGAATACAACAATTTTCTCCATAAGAATAACATGGGAAATGAGTATGCAGGTTTGCTGCCAGGGGAATGTAAAATTGAGAGATTTTTTGCCATAATCCAGTAGATATCAACTATATGAAGTTATTCACAAAGTTTCATTCAGATATGTTGAGAAATAAGCAAGATATAGAATTGTTTTTATTTCCTATAAGGTTATCACAGTATGTTGTAACAATGTTAATTAACCTTATATGAAATAAAAAAATTCTATATCTCGCTTATTTCTGGACATATCTGATTAAAAATTTGTGAATAACTTCATATAGTTGATATCTACTGGATTATGGCAAAAAATCTCTCAATTTTACATTCCCCTGGCAGCAAACCTGCATACTCACTTCCCATGTTATTCTTATGGAGAAAATTGTTGTATTCTCATTTTGGGATTTACGTAAATTTGACTTATTCATGGCCCCGTCTCAATGATTTATTTAAGCACTTGAAATTCGCTGAGTATGCAGGTCTGCTGCAACGGGGATATTTTATTATTAATTTTAATTTAAATACATCATAATACAAATATTTATAAAAAAAATTAATATTTTGCAAATTACTCAAAAACCGCTGATTTTAACGCTGAAAGTATAATAACCTTTATTATAGATAATGATTAGACCTTTCAAATAAGATGTCTCACGTCAAAATCGGTTGAGTGGTTTCCGAGATATGTGACATTTTTAAGTTGGCTGAGCGGCCATATTGATGACGTCACTACCTGTGACGTAAATATTTTTAAGCTTGCCTCCCGGCTGATTTTCACTCTTTTATATGTACTTAGTCAATTCCCAAAGTATGGTGCTGGTTTCAGGAAGTGAAAGATTTTTACACTTGTTCCACACACTAATTAATGCTAGTTTCAATATAAGTTTGAAACATTTTAAAAATTGTTCTGATATAAGTTATTCAACGATCGACATTGCTACAAGTTCGTAATAATTTTAAAATTGTTTTAATACAAGTTCCTAACAATTTTAAAATTGTTTCAAAAATAGTTTTTAACTCGTATTGATATGAAACTGTTGCCACGTTTCGATGTATTGATAACAGTTTTAATACGAGTATGAACTTATTTTTAGCTCATTTTTTTGCTCATTGGGATTTTCCCATTTACAATTACAGAGCATATTTTACATTATGCAGTATTTTCAATTGATTTTCCAAGGCATGAACTTCTTATTTATAAAATTTACAAATTCGAAGCCATGTTTCTAATGTAAATCATTAACAGAGCTACTGCCATCTTTCCATGGCTTTTCCATAGTGTAAATCAATGACAGTATTGCCAAATCACCACAGCAGTTTCCAGTATAAGTCATTGATATTGGTGCTACCTCACCATAGCCGTTTCCAGAGTAAAAACCAATGACAGTGTTGCCAACTCACCACAGCGACTGCGGGGACGGAGACCATCTCGGTGAACGTGAGGACTGACATGTACGCGATGTTCATCATGGTGTAGAGACACGTAACCAGCGGCACGCCGATCACAATACTGAGAGGAATGTTCCTGTCGACACATGGGAAAACTTAATGAAGGATGGCTTTAACTCCTATAACCTTATAAGACATAGTTTAGTATCTATATTCAAAGATTTATATAATTTTAAAATGGTAATGACACTCACTCAACACTGAATCACCAAAACCATAAGACCTCTTGCCCTGAGATTTGTCATGTACATTTCTCTTTGGTTGTAGATGCTCACTAAGAAGTCTTACAAATTTCCATTGGGGGTTTACTTTTCAAAACTCAAATTCAAACAGAGTGGAAGTTTCAATATTACAGTAGTTCATAGAGTATCTTAAAATGATGACGTTACTGTGGAGATTATACAGTAATTTAAGTTAAATATAGCTGACCAACCCGGAATTTCACTTGTGGAAGAAAAAAATATTTTTGAATATGGTTACCATAACAAATTTGAACTTTATATTATATTCTGTATATATTTAAACTTGGGACTTCCATAGCGTGTCATCCTAAAGGAATTTGGTAAAATCATTTCTTAGTGAGCATCTCATAGGCATGCCAATGTGCCAATGTGCTGCACATTGGTTTTCACTGTCCAGTGATGCCAATGGGATGGTACATTCCAAATTTTAGCTCAGTTTCAGGAAATTTCTGAATAGTTTTGGAGATTCTTTGTGGTTTAGAAAAATCATAATTCTTGATATAAAATCAAACTGGTTTCAATCGTCTAGACAATCCAACTTGGACTTGGGATTTCATTTGCCATTTCATATTTGTCATGTATATTTCATTTAAGTTAATATATAATAAGGTTAACAGACAACTTCAAAAGCTTTTCTATAGTGAAAATTGATAATTTGGAGTACTTTTGGAGTAGGGCAATTTGGGAAAACCATTTCATAGTAAGCATCCATGGTCCAACAGGAGGATACATTCCAAATTCTCTATGTTTATTATTATTAAAAAAAAAACTCCTTCTCTTTTACATGTCATTATCATCCTCATGGAAAATCTGTCTTAGAATTAGGATTTAATTTTTAATTTCTTTTATGTCATCTAGATTTCATTCAATAAAGTCCTTCCCTTTGTAATAAGGTTATGGGAGCGTACTGGGATCAAAAACACTGTTACCGTATTCTGTTGGTTTTAATTTTTTAGTAAAAAAAACTGTGTAAAGGCAAATATTTACTGTACTGCTCTCCCATTGATTTATTATTTTACTAGATTTTTCTGAAACAAATAATAATTTTAATAATTTTATTTACAAAAGTATTTATTGCTCTTTTACCCTTACCCTGCAGTCGTCTGTATTTGCTGTGCACGCAGACATTTTGAGCCTAATGTAAAATTGTAAAACCATTGAGTGTATTGATTATTCAATATTTGAACATCAAGTTCTGAACAGTATGTTTTTGCATATATTTGTGTGCATCTTAATTAGATGTGTGTACCAAATTTTAATTACTAAACTTACCTATTAGGTTTTTTTACTTCTTCAGAAACTATTACAACAGAAGACCTAAAACAAAAATGGTAACTTTAGCTGATCAATGTACATATTTTATAGCAAATTTTCTGTGATTAAATTTAAAGATTAAATGTGAAAAATATTGTAAAGTTTGTTATTGATTTCTATTTTATATACAGGGTGTCCCGAAATTATGGTAAAATATTTTAGGATATGATAGTACAGGTAAAAATAAGAAAAAAAGTTAATATAAACATAGGTCTAAAAATGCTTCGTTTTCCGTCTGTGTGTCTGTTTGTGATTTTTACATATTTAATCATATCTCATGAACCTCTTAACGTATAAACTTCAAACTTGGTACATGGATGACCACTATTAAGACCTATTTTTGTAAGAAGAATTAAATTTCTACTTTGTACCGTTTCAAAATGGCGACTGTTTTTTGTTTTCAAAGCTAAATATCTTAAAAACCGTAAATTGTAGAAAAATTATACAAGAGACAAAAAAGTTGTGAAATTTAATCCAATTAACGCTGATATTAAGATTATGATGATCGGACTACTAATAACGGAGAAATTTTAATTTTTCCAAATAAAAACATGGAAATTTCTGACACTTTGTTCTAAAGGACCATGTTTTTATTCAGAAAAGTTAATATTTCTCCGTTATTAGTAGTCCGATCATCATAATCTTAATATCAGCATTAATTGGATTGAATTTCACAACTTTTTTGTCTCTTGTATCATTTTTCTAAAATTTACGATTTTTAAGATATTTAGCTTTGAAAACAAAAATCAGTCGCCATTTTGAAATAGTACAAAGTAGAAATTTGATACTTCTTACAGAAATAGGTCTTAATAGTGGTCATCCATGTACCAAGTTTGAAGTTTATACGTTAAGAGGTTCATGAGATATGATTAAATATGTAAAAATCACAAACAGACACAGACGGAAAACGAAGCATTTTTGGACCTATGTTTATATGAACTTTTTTTCTTATTTTTACCTGTACTATCATATACTAAAATATTTTACCATAATTTCGGGACACCCTGTATATTTATTTCTTAATAATTTTCAGTTTGCTAGATTACTGAATGAGGGTAAACCTACCGTGCAGTGACTGTATCTTCTTCTAATATAATAAACAAACAAAATATGACCATTAAAATTTCAAAATATCTGATGTAATTTTTACAAAACATTATATTTTGAATTGATTTTAACTCATAATGTTACTTAGGCGCAGTGAAGTTCTTGATTCGTCCGCATTAATCAATTTATATTACTTAAATCCTAATAAATCTCAAATAAGATATACTTTTAAAAAATGTTTCTTGAAACAAAGATTATTCTAAATATCTTTTAAAGAAGTTTTAAATTATTATTTAATACAAAACAATGAAGACTGAAAATATATGCTGCACATTGATTTTCATTATTACCTTACATTTGTGCAATACTGACCATCCATCATATGCCCATAAGCCACTGTAAACCGCCAATATAATGTCTTTAATTCCAGTCTTTGAACCTTGAAACCCAGTACTCAAATTGTCCACGTTGCCTGAAAAATCAAAGGTGAGAGAAATTAGACCAAAAATTAAATTTTATCCTGTTATTAATTACTTTATTGTAGTTCTGGACAGCCTTACTGGCGGGTGGCGAAAATTGTAATCTCCCAAAATGTGTGCTAAATAAACACATGTTTTGGTAGAACTGTCAAAACTTTGTTTACGTTTCACCTCATTTACACTACAAAAGAATGGCCTGTAATATTTCACCGAGAGATTTTTTACGCAATTAAAATTTCTGAAAATATTTCCGCAATGCATCAGCTGGTCTTTTTGTTTTGGCAACCTTTCATCTTAAATGATATGTTTACATTTAAGAATGTGTTTCTACACTTTTGTCGTCGTACTTCATGAATTGTGTTGAGCTTGCAAGCATTTAACATTAGTTGCAATTGTGGTTGCAGCAAAATATTTTCTTGTGTAAAGTACCTTTACATAAACACATGACCATGTGATTTATTACCAAAACATTGCAGAAATTAAAAACTAATTACGACAACAGCGCACTCACTCACCCGCCAGTAAGGCTGTCCAGAGCTATAGTATTTTATTGGCATTCACATTATAGTAAATGTCAAAGTATTGTCAATTAAGTAAATATTTTAATAAAAACCTAGGCATTATTCATAGAAATACCATTTCTACAATTAAAATAACTCAACGTTGTATTTTTAAATTTTAAATTGTCTAAATAAAAAGCGTAAAGTATTTGCAAAAACTTGTCATTAACATTGAAGCATATTTTAATAATGAGTGGGAACTACAGAAAATGGAAGAGTACAGTGCTTAAACAATTACTAGACGTATACAGTACTTAAACAATTACATATAGATAACTGACCATTGTTCTTGAAAACTTAGGTGGTTAATAACAGTAATTAACACAATCCATTACATGGCTACCATTTCTCTTAACAACTTAACACATTCACGGCGGCACATTGTTCCATGTACCACACCGCCATCCTAGTATTCCGCCTTGACAATGATATAGTTACTGAAACGGCCACCCCTGACTTAGCAGCAGCACTGTCCAGTGAAAACCCGTGTGGTCACGGAATACAATATACTATTGAGCACTGCTGTGTAAAGTTTCAGATTTAAAGCTCAGATCCCGGCTTAAAAATAAATCATATTGTAACGCTTTGAAGCTTGGGAGGAATCGCATCCACCAGGATGGCATTAGGGTTCTGTGTGGGAGTGATCACTCCCATGCCACCGCGAATGAGTTAACAGACATTTTTGTAAAAGAGTATATAACTTTTGACCGAGTAACTGTATTCATATTGCGATAATAAAAATATATTAATTTCTATATATTTTAAAGGATATTAAAATGATCAATTAAACACAATTATTAAGATTGAAAATATTCTTTGTTTAGTGCTCCCTTACCTAAACTCAAGTTGTAAATGCCTCCGCCAATAACAATCATACAAATTAAAATCTTGAATGAAGAAAAAATGTTGTTCATTTGCACAAAAAGTTTTACACTTTTGAAATTTACAAAAGTAATTACACCTGTAACAAACAAATGAGTACAATAATTTTCTTTGTTATGAGTTCGCCTAATGATAACATTTAGAAACAAAAGGGCTCAGAATATTGGAACTAACGATATTGGTCAGGATTTTAAACTAGTTTTAGAATGTTCTTAAATAATCAAAACGTCAAAAACTGTTTAAAAATTTGTTCACTGGGTATTTAAATAGAAAATAATGTATGAATCTATAGATATTGTTCAGAAACATAGGTCTAGGTTATACATAATGGTTTCTGAAGAAGAAAAAAACCTAATAGATAAGTCTGATAAATAAAATGTTGAACACAAACCTATCCAAAAACATGCTGTTCAGGATTTGATGTTCAAATATTAAGGAATCAATAAAATTGATATTTTTTGTAACTTTACATTAAGCCCAAAATAATTACAAATCCTTCGCTAATATAAATTTTAAAAATTTCATTGTAATACATTTTTGAGGGTCTGTTGCCCCTTCAAGCCATTATTGTATATATAAAGCCCAAACTATCCATAGAGTAACTTTTAAGAAAACCGTAAGTCTGACACCGATCAAAACTATACTTGAATAAATGGTCTCGGTGAGAAAATTTTGTAAATTTTGACTCTACTAACACTTAAAAACCTTCTATGTCCACTGAACAGCTCAGGAAGCATACCTAGGGCGAGTGCCCCGATGAGTTTCTTCAGCATCTCCTGGTCGGTGTGTGTCAGCTTGGCGTCCAGAGAGATGGCTACTGGGTCGTAGACATACTCAGCAAACGTGAGCACGATGATAGCCACCTGTAAAGTGACAGGTTATTTTTGATATTGTAATGAATTAATATCTTCTAATAGATTTCTTACAGCTTTCATTATTCATATTATTTAAAAAATCTTAAATTATTTGCCTTATGCTAAATTTTGCTTGTGTTAAATTATTTGCCTCATGCTTGGGAAATGCTAAATTTGCCTTGAGCATTCCCTTTAAAACGTAATGTAAGCATTAAGCAAGTATCATCTGCAAAATTTTGATGTTTCCAAATAAAAGACTGGGAGCACAAAATAAGGCAGGCAGCAAAATCTGTAAACTCATCAATTCTTCTGCTAAATTTGAGCTGAAATGACTACAAGTGACATGTTTTTGTTGAATCAAAATTTTGCTAGCGTTTTTCAGGGCCTTTTACATGTAAATTTGTGATTATTTTGACATACGATCATGTAATTGATTAAAATATAATGAACAATAACTTCCCCAGGAGCGGACACTAACTCATCCCTTACCCGGTCTATTTAATACTCCCGATATTGATTTTGTTTTGATATTTAAAAACTTATATGAACACAGTACCTACTCCATTAGGGCTCCACTATAATGGGCTTTATTGCCCGTAATGGGGTTTTTAATAGGGTATCACCATAGTGAAAAAGCATATAAACCTAAATCTAAAATCAACTGTTTTTATTAATCTTCTCTGTATTTAGTTGTATTTCCGGTACTAAAAAATTAAAACAAAAAAGTAAAATTTGTTCTTAACGATCCAGTGTTAAGTAATATTTTGTGTCAATACCAGTTACGCCCAGTTACCAGATGAATATTAATATCCTCCAAAAATTTAAAGGAAGACGAACTTGAAGAAAATTTATTGTTATACCTCAGCCGGTCGCAGGACCAGCACAACAACCCAGACATAGAGGAAGCTCGGGAGCGGACCGGCGAATTTGTGGAGCGGAGAAAATGCCGCTCGGAAGTAGGAGTACTCGGCCCCGGACTGGGGCACTACGATGCCTAGCTCAGCGAACGCTAGAGCTCCTGTGGAGAAAAAATAGCTGAGTCGAGGCATTATAATACAACTGATTATTCATTTAAAAATAGATTTAGGTGTTCATAAATTCCATAAAAACACTAAAAGAACCGATGCCTAGCTCAGTGAACGCTAGAGCTCCTGCGGAGAGAACATAGCTGAGTCGAGGCATAACCATACTACTGATTATTCATTTAAATGTAGATTCAAATGTTCATAAATTCCATAATAACCACTAATATAACCTAAATCCATATGCTTGACTAAAATTTATTAATTACATTAACATTAAGTTAACATAATAACAAAGAACATGTTAATATAATAACCATAGTTAAAAATAATTTTCAAAAATAATCTATAAACATGTAAACAGAAAAAAATATTAAAGGAATTAGACAAAGGTGTAAAAAAGCAATGGGGATGGAGCTATCCAAGAAATTGGGCCACCACTTCACCACAATTTATATACATAAACACACTATTATTCAGAATTAATTATAGGAGTCAGAAAAAATTAACCTGGGCGAAAGAGAGCCACTATGAGCCTTAGAAAATCTAGAAAGAAATGATGGTCAGCAAGGAAGTCTTGGGACAAACAAAAATCCAAACCATATTTTAAATTCAAGTTATTATTATAATTATAGTTATTAAGTTGTTATCTATTGTCTGACAAGAGTGTTACCTAGGAGAGAGATGCCTCCACAAGCGGCCCAGACTATCAGCGCTTCCCCCACCGAACCCGACCTCTGGAGGGCACTCGACGGCGACACGAAGATCCCAGACCCTGAAACAATTAACAGTTTGTTTTTATTGTAGGAAAATATGTAATGAACAATAATTTAGGTATCAAAGTTCAAGTTTTAGATGCAAAAAGTTTAAGAGCCAAGATACAACATAATATGAATTTGAAACCATTTTGGAACAATCACTAAACTTTTTTGAAAGTATTACTTTGGCATCTAGTCAATAGTAATACACTTTTACACCTTAATAAAAAAACTGAAGAATTAAATACTATCAGCAATATGGCCTCAAAATAGAGTTTAATATTTAAAACTATTTTTAGTAATTCAACCTTAATATAAAAAAAATATTGAAAAATAGTTTAGAAGTACCCAGAACCCAGAATGTTTTGGTTGTAGTCATATTGTTTATAAGCAAGAAGAGGAGTCCAAGCTCCAACTGTGTAATTTTATGTATTTGTTATCTCCATTTAATATTGTTGTAAAGTATGGTTGTAAATGTTTATTTACTCCCCATTGTTTTTCAAATATTTTTGGCAAGCATTGGTTGGTTTCTTTTTTTTGGGGGGGGGGCTTGTGCTCCCTGAGCCCTCTGGGCTCCTGTTAATCCATATTACAATACTTACTGAATCATAAAATTACCTTAGAATGAGGACAGAAAAAGAAAGATCAGTTTACCTGTATAGTCAATACAAGGAATCGCTTTAAAATTGTATCATTTAAATGGGCTTACCATCAATGTAAGCAAGCCAGAAAACTATACTGTATTGTCTAAATAGAAAAGAGAAGATCCGTAGTAGACCAAATTTTCAGGATTGGTTTATTTTACAATAAGTTTGATAAAATTATGAAAATACTCCCATATTCTAAATTGACAGACCAGCTTTTGTCTTTGTAAGTTTTGGTTATGATGATTGCAAGTGCTAAATGGTAGTCGGGGGGTACTGGCATCCAAGATGATGGCCTCATATCCCTTGAGGCCATCATCTATTGGATTAAGTTTTGTCATTGCCCACCCAGTCTAAAAGCTTCGCCAAACCTATTCCATCTACCTATTCCTTTTTCTTTTCCCTTCCGCTGCATTAATATAATGAAGGCTGAGGACCTATGGGAAGTTACAGAGGGAAAGCTTCTTTTCCTTTCCGGCAGCCATACAAAAAGACAAAACAAAGTACAAGGCTGAAGAACCCTCAGGGGATTTTCTTATGGGGTGGGACAACCCAGGTTTCCTAATACCCCCTACAAAAAACGTGCTAAATATTTTAGGACGATTAAATATTTTAGATCTGGGATCCACCTATCATGACGCTGATGATGAGGCTGACAGCACTGAACAGCCCCAGCTCTCGCTTGAGGTTGATGTCTTCCGATCCTTGGACCACTCCGTTCTTCTCCTTGGCACCGTCCGCGGCCGGCGGGGGGAGCTTGTCCAGCGCAACCCCTCCTTCCTCCTGAGTCCTGAGGGCATCTCCACACATACACATCTTAGTGGCACATGTCAAGTACATTAACTAGCTGTATCTTGCACACACATCTTAGTGGCACATGTCAAGTACATTAACTAACTGTATCTTATAACAAATCTTGGTGGCACATTTCAACCACACATACACATCTTTGTGGCACATGACAAGTCCATAAACTGGCCATACCTTACATACATATCTTAATAGCACATGACAAGTCCATAAACTAGCCGTATATTATTTTCACTTAACATTTATATTATCAAAAATATATTGGTTTTCAACATCAGTGCTGCAGAATGAGGCGATGGAGATTTGTATAAAAAGAAATTTTATCCAAGATTCTTATAAAATTGACCACGATTTCTAACACTTTTTTATATAAACTGCCTGAAACCAAGAGATATTTTTTAATTAAATGAGATTTTCAACTATACATAAAAATGTCGCTGAATTTTTATAATCATAATATGTTTTTATATCTGAAATTTCTGTTAAATGAAACTTAATAAAACTGAACATGATACGGTACTGATATCTTGGAAAAAGTTATTTGAATTCTACTTATAAAACACTGATGATGACTGAGAAAACCTTGTAGAAATGATACCTACTTAGCTAAGCATTATGTTTTATATATTTTTTTTAACTAAATTACATTTACAGTACAGTAAAACCTCAATAGTTCAATTCTCAATACTTCAATACTGTGTATCATCCGACATAGGCTCAAACTCAATACAATCAAACATTGCAAAATATGAAGTCCGGTGATACTTCTTTGGGCTTATATCGCAATAGAATTAACAAAATTACTTATGCTATGGTTTAGGCTTATGTTATTTTAGTGAATTTAGGAAATTTATAAGTACAACTTGTATTTTGAATGCTCCTGTCAATGTTAAATTCCATCGACTCCATAAAATTTGACATTTCGATATGTCGACACCTCCTAAGTCCACTAACAGTCAAACTATAAAAATGTATTGTATTTCAATTTACTGATCTGATGGGGATTATTTACTTACTGACGATGGGGGTTGGTTGGGGATCCGCCATGAGAAGCTTGTCTTGTTCATCAGGCGGAGACGTGGAAGGGTCTTGGCACGCCTGAGACAACCACAATTATTACAGTCCTTGCCAAATTATCTAGTCTAGGTCATCTGTAAGCCTAGTGCTAAAATTAATGGGTGCCTTTTGGGTGGAGAGGGCCATGTCATTTTGCACGGACTATATCAACTGTAGACAGATAAAAATACAGGGAGTCCAGGCTACAGGTATCAAAATAAGATTAAATATTGAAAAAATAAAATTTTTTCTCACCTATGTTCACTGCAAATAAAAAGCTATTATCAGTATTTTGTGTTGAAAGTTTTAAGATCATCCTAATTGTTTATAATCTACAATTCATAAAATAAATTTTCAAAAAATGAAAACACATATTATACATGACACAAGATAATGAAATCTCATTGAGCTAGATGTTACAAGTATGCAAAATTAAAGTTTACAAACTTATAATCATTTTATATTTTTTAAATGATTTTTTATTATTAGTTTTAGAACAGTTGTTGCAGATATAGCTGACCATCCTTCTTTAAATCTTGATGGTCATTATTAATAAGACCACCAGCACACTAATTAACATTTGAAAATGAACAACAAATAAGGCAGTGTCAATAACTTGTTAAGGGCATTGGGCCCTAAACAACAAATAAGGCCTTGGAACTCTTCAAAACTTTTTTTAGAATTACCTTTAACTTGCTAGAACATTTGCCAAAAAGTCCTTTTTCTAATCTTGATTTACTCACTAATTTATAAATCATATTTTTTATTAATGGTTTAGTTCTTTAAGCAATATTTTGTTATTTGTTTGTTGTGATGTTAAGTCTTCTTGTATTTATTGATGTTTACTGATGAATCTTTCATGTGTTGCAAGTTTTAATGTTGTTGGGGTTTTATTTATTAGGAAATTGTTTACATTTCATTAACAGAATTATCACTCTTTCCTATATTTATAGATCGATCTTTAAGTAAGCTAAAAGCTTTTGCTTTTTTGTTGTGTCTGCGCCAACGGCGTTGAGCTTTTTGTTAATTGTAAGAATAGCATCGTGAGTGGATTATTTGTAATATCTTTAAACTGATAAATAGTTATATACATTGGTATGTGAAATAAAGAAATAAATACCTTTAGCAGAACAAGTACACAGAAAAAAAAACGAGAGTATTGATCAAGTGCAATGAAACGTAGTGCTTCTCAGGGAATTCTTGCTAGATAAAGAACTTGGCGGGTTAAGTTTCTACACCTCCACTCTCAAGACTCAATCCTAAACTGAACAATATTACCAACTCCCAGCAAACAAAAACACTATGGAATGTTTTCTTTTCTAGAGCACTTTTCTTAAAACACTGTCCCAGTGAAAATGAGGGACTCAGCAGGGTCAAGTTTCTGCACCGTACTCGGCTCACTCGACTGCCGAATGTCACTCACACCTGTTCTAATTTGCATGAGCTGATGAGTCCACAAACTCTAGTTAGCGCTATTGACTTTGTCACCGGCAGAATAATGACTTTTTCTTAGGTTGTTTAGGGCAAAATAAAATTTTAAATAATTAATAGAAGCTTTGCAACAAATAAGTAAATAATCAGTTTGTTGTTAGGTAAATAGATATTTTTGATGAAATAAAGCTACAAGAAAATGAAGTGGTTAGTGCAGCTCCCTTCCAAACTAAGAATAAATTAAGGAATTCGGTGGTTTTGCAACTTCCTCAACTCTTCTTTTTCAAATCTTTACATTTGTGGCTTACAGAAAAAAATCACTAACTTATATGAAGTAGAAAAATTAGGTTGGACTGAATTCTACAACTCAAATTGTTTTTTGTCATTGTATTATACAATGATTGTATCATGTTTAAAATTTTAATATTTAATCATGTTAAATATAATTGTTTTATTTCAATTTCTTCAATTTGTTATCAAGCTTTAGTCCAAATGATATATTGAGGTTAAAATGTAAGGCCCTTAGTTACCATTGGCTGTTGGGCTAAAAATTAACAGTCCTGTCTAACATGTCAGCCTTAGTCAGTAATAAGACTACAAGATCGCACCACAATCATCCTTCACTCATCTGTCATTCATACTTGGCTTAAAATACCTACCTGGGTAGGTCACCATTTCAAGCGATGTATAAATGCAGTAAGTCAGGTAGTTTTGTGTGGGATTGGTAGTTATGTTGTTAGTGTAACAACATAAAACAGAAAACAACATAACATAAAATCCAAGTTTGCTATCTCGAATTGCCATGGCGAGTCACAAGTCGCCTTTTTCTAATACTTTTTTCAAATTTCCACACAGATATTCAAAACCATGCATTCTATATAAATCAAGTTAAAAATTTAATAAAGAGGACTAAAGTCCCGATAGTTTAAGTGTTTTTACAACTCTGTAGATTTGATGGATCCAGAGATATGGCCTTTCAAAAGATAAGCAAGTCTCCCGTTTGATTAATGAAACATTGGGAAATTTTAGAAATTTAGGAGTTCACTAGGGCTGAGCCCTATAAAAGTAGTACATAATAGATGGCTTGAAAATTAGTTTTCATTCAAATTACCATGTTTAATGGCAAACGGCCAAACTAATTGAGATAATTAGTGCCAAACAGACTCAATCTCCCTATATATGTATACATGTACATTAGATACATTAGATACATTACTTGAGATGGCGACCTACCTAGGTAGGTATTTTAAGCCACGTATGAATGACAGATGAGTGAAGGATGATTGTGGTGTGATCTTGTAGTGTTGTTACTTACTGAGGCCGACATGTTCCTTATGTAGGACTGGATTTATGGAAGAGATAAAAATACTTGACTAAAAACAAATTTCTGAAAATCAATTTTTAAGTAATAGCTCATCTGGCACTTGTCCGATGTTGATTATTAAATATATCCAATAAAAGCTGGTATTTCACTTAGTATTTTAAGAGTAAAACTAACTACATATCTTAATTATAAGAAGAGATATAAGAAAAATAATCCAAATAAATATTGAAAATATGAGACGTCCATAAGAAATTTATAGGGATGAATTTTCATTTGACTATATCTTTTTAACGAATGCATATTTTCAAAAACGGATTTCAGCATTGTAATCAGCGTAAAAATCTAATTTATAATGATGTGTCATAGCACCATCTTTACCTTTAAAAAAAACATTAAATAGATATCCAATATGGCGGTTGAAAATTATTATCCAGTCAAAACGAAGGATTAACCGAGCAATAATGATAGGCATTGGTCGTGAGGCGATATCTCAAAAATACCGTCAAGTACCTATTTACTGAATTGATCCAATTTTTTTTAACTATTTATCGATAATAATTTTGTTTTTCTGGGTTATGCTGTAATTTTTAAGTGGTAAACAAGCAAAACCTTAAAGTTCATGTCAGTAGCAACAAAAAATATATGTGTTGAAAATTCCCAGGGGAAGGGGGGTTACAGTGGCCCTCCCTCTATAACATACATGTGCAAATTTGTACGACAAATTCCATTTCGTCTTAAATGTTTGGGAAAAAAGTGGGAGAGGGGTTTAAGTAAGTAATTTTTAAGGGAACATACATAAGTGGAAACTGAACCAATTTCAAAAAAGAGTATTCCCACATTAAAAACGTTATAAACTCCACAATTAACTATGATTGATAGTTAATAAACAATATAAAATAAAAATGGCACTAAATACTGTAAACAATACTTTTCAAAATTGTATCTATTGCAGGTATTCTTTTTTGATTTTAAATTCATTATAAAATTATGTTGATATTGCATGAAACAGTTGTACAACCTTATGTAGAAGTTT
This sequence comes from Flexamia atlantica, assembly GCA_035578135.1. Lineage (NCBI taxonomy): Eukaryota > Metazoa > Arthropoda > Insecta > Hemiptera > Cicadellidae > Flexamia > Flexamia atlantica. The sequence goes on along the minus strand of JAQJVK010000008.1, from coordinate 5,178,623 downwards.
ATACTAGTAGATGTTGAGACGACAAGTTAAGTGACCTTTTAGTAGAGAGTGTTAAATTATTCCGTTCAAATTAAAAACTGTTATCTTAGCTAAGTTTATCATGAGTATAAGGAGTTTCTTAGATCAAATGTCTATGGCTGTTATAAATGTCAACATAATTCATTTTAGGACTCTTAAATGGCAGTAAACTTTTAATGAACAAAATTTATCTGGTTCGATTAACTAAAAGAGAACTATGTACTGATGAAACAGATATTTGCAAATTTGCCATGTTAGAAACACTTTTTCACACTGTTTGCTTAAAAACAGTGTGAAGCAGTTTTGTTAATATTAAAATCGATCTATATTATTAAAAGAATTTCTGGGATATTTGTCCACAGCATATCCAAGTCTAGATATTTATTTTTCCTAATATATTTGGTCTATAGATACTAAAGTTATTACTCTCTAGATGTGCCTTTAGCGGGTTTAAAAAATATCCCATGTAAAGCTTTCATTCCCGATCAAAAAGTTAAAAATGCTTTGACCAATGGCTTTGAAATACACAAAATACACTAAAATACACAGGAGGCTTTTAAAATTCCAGCGAAAGTGCTGGAGTTTCTTCTTGCAGGTTTTACTACCATCTGTTGTAAAACCTGCAAAATGTTTTCAATCGACATTTGTTTACAACAAAACAGATCTGAAATAGAATTAAATTTGAAATCTGAGATTTGAAATAAATACTTAGTTATACTACAGAATCCAGGGCTAGCAAAAGCAATAGCCCTAACAATTAATTAATTAAGTAATAAAACACAAGACAATTAAGTAATTGCCTAGCTAGCAATATCATAATTCATCCAAATTATGATATTGAGTTCTTAGACGTTATTATAAGACAACAGAAAATAATCTATTCTCTTCCCAAGGAAGAATATCTACCCTATTGAAACGAAGACCAAAGTCTGTAATCATCTTAAATTTCCTGTGTTTCTTTTTATTTTAAGAAAACTTAAAAAATGAACAAATGTAACCCAGGAGTTGCTCTGGAAGTGGGATTTTTAAAACAAACTATTGATATATTCAAGCTTGAGAATTAACATGTCAATGTAAGTTGATGTTGTGTAGAAATAGCACACAGAATCATTACATTTGAAAAAACCTTTCAAAACAGAGGTATGAAGATGCATGTAAATTAACCTTTAAATTATGCAAAATGAAAAAGTTGTGAGCTGCTAAGTGTTCAATTTATTCATATTGACCTTTTTAAAGCAGATGAACTGAGTTTTTTCTTCATATTTAAATTTCAAGTCTAAAGTATTAATACGTTAATTTAAAATTTTGCCTGATGGGCAGTTCAGCCACTATAAAAAAATAGAAATTTTATTCCAACAAAATTTGCTCAGAATAAAAAAAAATCACATCAATACTCATATTTCCTTATTGAAAGGTGTTTTACCTGTGAAACCTCATAAATAATAGAAATGAAACTAAAGCCCATTATATTATGTTGTTTTTTCAAGCCACGAGGTGATGCGGGCTGCAAGGATATTTTAATTTATTTCTGAATACAGTACTGATTAACAGTAAGGACTTCAAATAATGGTGAACAATTGAAGGGGTCCCCCGTAAAACGTTCCAAACGACAAAAACCTAGTTTCGAGTAATCGAGTGTTGAAAGTTGAATTCTAAAATTTAGGTTTTTTCAAGGTTAGAACTTATTTATAACATCATATTGTAGCCTTATATTAAATCTTTACTTGCTATAAACCATTTTATAACGTTTTACGTGTTTTGTTTTGGATTATAACTTTCTAAATGACTGGCGTTTGAAACGTTCTCTGACGGACTGCTCTTCTGCTTTGGAAGAAAACATCAGGGAATGTGTTTGGAAAGCCAACATAAACGAAAATAAAACTGAATATAAAGCAATTTTATTGATATAAAGTACAAGAAAGTAATATTGTTACATAACGTGATACGTAATTTTTCTAAAAGCTATCCAAAGGTGGCACTTAAAACGTTGTTCTACCCACCTGTTTAGGCGGCAATTTCTAGGCCTTGGCAACTTACTTTTTGAAATAAAGGGCATTCTAGCATTTCTATATTCTTACCTGGTCTTATTCTTCCATTTTCCAATTTTACTTTTCGTATTTTATTTTTATATTTAAGCGATTTTGGTCGCTAGATGGCAACACAACGACCGGCATGGAGTCCATCTTTCGGCGAATAGAACGTTATTCCCCAAAAAGTCCGTGCTGTCCCACGATCCGCGCTAACTTTGACAGCCGAAATCAGGGCTGCTAACTCAAAGATCTTGAAAACAAAATATACCATGGTGTAGCTCGTGTCCTATAGAACCTTTTTCACTGAATATCTCCGATTTTGAAATTTTGTCACTTAGAACGTTTTACGGGGGACCCCTTCAATTTATATGTACGATTCATCAATTTATAACTCTAAACAACTATGTACTGATGAAGTAGATATTAGCAAATTTGCCGTTTTACAAAATTGTTTTCTCTCTGTTTGCTCTATTTTATATGAAAGCATATTTTAGCTTATTTCTGAATACCTTTGAACAGTAAGTATTCCAAATTAAGGTTAACAATATATGTTAAATGTAAAAACAAGCATAAATAGAATATTTGACTAACCATAGGGAAAAGCCAATTATGTTCAAAATAAAACCAGTAATAAACTGATACAACTGTTAAAACAATGTCAGATTACAGTAAACACCAAGCTTTTACTTTCTAGCAGAGTAACATTTTTAACAATCATAAAAATGTAAAATTTGAATTAGTATGATCAATATTAATAAATTTAATTTGATTCCTAAAATAATTTTTTTTTAGCTTCTACATCTGGTTCATTATAATCAATCTTTTGAGTGAATTGTACCATTATTAACTAGTAACTAGTTAAAATATTAAATATTTATAATTATTAGGGCTGAACTAGCTCATAGGAAAAATTCCTATAGGCATCCGGTGTGAAAAATATACTGCAGCTGGGGTGAATATTAATTTAATTATTTTGAAAAATTAATAAACCATCAGAAATATATTTTTCGTTATACTGCTTCAAAAACAGATGTTTTTAATGCATGTTTTCCGGACCTAAATACACTCTTTTTATTCCTAGGAATTAAAAGCTAATGTACTCGATACCAGCTGACTCTTTATAGTCCTAGGACTATAAAAGTCAAAAAGTGCCGAGTACGCCGTAATAATCGAACAATATTCATTCGATTACAAATAATCGAAACATTCATCGTTATTGTCGAAACATTCATTGTTGTCAGTTTAATCAATTTGTGAAACTCGCTCATTTCACCAATCGATTATTACATGCGTTCAATACGTCGATAGTTGTTTATTGTTGTCAGTCTACCCTAACACAAATGAAACGGACAATCAGCTGATTGCTTCAAATAGCAAGAACAAGACGGTGGCATCTTTTGAAGGCATCTTTAAAGGTAAACAAGCTGTAGCATTTTGGTTTTCTTAAGTAGTTTACGTATTGTATTGAGCAATATAACGAAAAATATAGTTCATCACACGGACCTAAAGCTGCTTTTCGTTACTCAGTCATTTTTCAACCTCGGCTTACAACCTCGGTTGTAAAACTTGACCTTGTACGAAAAGCGTCACTTTAGGTCCTTGTAATGAAATATACTATTTCGATCCTTTATATTAATTTTATACGTTCAGGTTGTACGTTTTGTGATCATTATCTTTAACATCTCAAAAACACAACTGATAGTGAAAATGGAGTTTTCTTTGATTATTTAATTAATAAACTATTTTTTAACCATCATCTATTTAGGTCATTTGTTCTATGTTCAGTAAAAATATTTAAATTAGAAAAACATAAACTAAATACACTTAGTAAAAAAAATCGTGGATAGAGAGGCCTTTGTTGGACGATTTAGTACTCAAAATCTACGATCGAAAGGCAAGGCAGTTATTAACAACGAACCACTCTATGGTGTATGGATCAAACACAAAATAGATTTTTTATTATTCAATTGTTATTTTATGTGATAACATATAATATTTAGTATAAACTGTTTTACAAAAACCTTCAATTAAAATATGCATTAATGTTTAGTATTTTTTACAATAACTCGCCCCGAACTCGGCAATACAAACTAAAAATATCCCTGCAATTTGGTTTGTAACCTTTCTCATCAATAATAATATTAAATCTTTAACTTTACTCACTTTATTCCGACGCTGCATGTTGCACCTTACGCTTGAAACTGACAATGAAGCTTTTACAGCTAAGAACGCCGTCAATTAGACACCGGTTGGTAACTGGTAACTTGTAAAATGAATAATCAATGAATACCTTCATTCATATGAACGCATCTCCATTTGTCTTAAGACTTCGGACTCAGTGCGACGCTAAACTGAAGAAGCGGGTTTTTCCCTCGAGGTTTTTGCATTGTTGTGCCTTACAATGTTCTGACCTTGAGCTTGAGCCCCTACAATGTGGGTCAATAAAAACCTGCGGGTACCAATAAAAGATCCGAGTAAGGATTCCATTCGGTCTGATGTTGTCTAATTGTTATGAATGACATTTAGGAAAGACGTGTTCGATCTGGTTATGTTAAACTGGTGGTTTTATACAATTATTGCGTCATATCTGTGCACATTGCCACATAAGTAACTCTACTATTGAGATGAGAGAACAGTCCTCTTTAAGGAAAAACTATCCACTTGAGTATAACAAAACTCATAATGAAACCGTATTAATTTTTGCTTGAACATTGCCTGAAAGTTACAGTATTCAGTTGCCTCCTTTTAAAATGAAATGCCCAGAAAATAACGACTTAATTTATTTACAACCAGCTTAACACATAATTAAATCTTGGCACTGGTCTTTATATCCTTAACCATAACAATGAATGACCTTAATTTATTTCTACTAGAATAAAATGCGAACAAAATATTGATTTGCTATTTTATATATAATATTTTGTCGGCCTGACCTCTGGACCATATGTCAAAGGCTTTGAAGGACAAATAATGGCAACATGAATCAAAAGTTGCCTAACAATCCCTGAAACAGAATAAAAGTCAGTTTTTTAACCCATGGTTTGAGTACGAAGGATGAGTGTGGAATGGATCTTGAGCCTTTTTACTAAAAAAAGCAGAGTCCGAAGAGTCGCATAACAACCGTTGAGGGATCGAAAACAACGAACTATTCAGAACGCGTACCGTAATCGACAAGCGATGGTTAGGCCTCTTATACCTTTAGCGGGTATGCAAGAATATCAGGGGTGCCATTATGCGGCATTGCGAAATCTCCAACGACCACCGGCGCGCAGCGGGATGAAGGGTTACGCAAAAGGAAATAACTGGTTTCAGCGGTAGAATGGGGTAAGGAATTTTGCTTGTGCATTTGAAAATCTATAGCTCACTTCTATTATCCGAACGGCCTTCAGCCGCAGTCAGTTGCTTTAACAGATTTGTTTTCAGATCGCCGCCGCAGTCTTGATTATAGTTCCTCGATGAAAATTTGGCAAGCATTGCACAGGATGGTGTCTTTGAAATGATAAATAATAAATAAATTTGTGTGATTGAAATGATAAATAATATCACTTCAATATAGTATATTACGTACTATGCCGGAAAGTATACTGTTTTGCCGGACGAGCAAGAATAGTTCCCGCGCGAGCTGCAAGGCGAGTGCGGGATTTTCATACGAGTACGGTAAAAGTTAACGACCGTTGACGTATGATACCTTTCATCATATTACTCAGAAAAAAACATATTCTTAATCATAACGTATTCATTGCATCAACAACTACGTTTCTCAATTCTTCAAACCTAACCTGTATAACAAACAAAGAAACATTTGTTACGGTTGCCAGAGCTGCCACTATATTCCTCTAAAACGCAACCTATAAATTAAATATGCATTTTAACGACGAATTACTGCAATTCAGCTGATTGTTTACTTCCGTCTCCTGCAATCGGCCTGGGCCGGAAAGTATATGCCGGACTGATATCGGCAAAGGGTAACTTTCGAGCCAACAAAAAGGAACAGAAAACACATGTATCTGTGACAGTATGATGAAAAAACTTCATTTTAGTTTTTATAAGTTTATTGAGTTGGTATTTCTTTAATTAAAATTTAGGACAACTCTACAATATGGATTTTCAGATACAGTATTCCCAAAATTCGAACACCGGAACATCTTGAGAAAATAGTATTCGGATTAAAGACGCTCGCCTGTACTGAGCTGGAGCCAAGAGCTACAATTGAATTGGACGAAACACTCACGTCTAGTTCTCACAAGGCTTCGAGGCTGAAGTCGCACAGTTGATTAACTATCGCTCAAGGCCGCTGGTGACCCGTAACCTGCGATAGTCTCAGTCTGGGTTCAATATTTTTTAATTTGATTGTGAGTTCATTGATTCGGGAAATTACTAGTTATTACTTGAAGTTATTGTTTTACAGCCCCAGCCCTTCCAAATGGGTTTCCGCCACAACCCAAGAAAATGCTGGAAAGAGTATCCAAGTAGTTAGTCCAATAAGTATAAAATAAATCCACAGAGATTTAGCGCTACCTTGACTCAGTCTCACGCAAATCACATCAGAAATGTAATTATTACTTAATTGACATGTCAAAAAAGGACGAGTCTTTAGCCTGCATGATACACAACGTCACATTTTGTGGAAATTATAAAGTAAAAACACTTGTTTTGGATACGACGGCCCACCGGCCTACGTAGAGCTTTGTGAATCCTTATATGAATCATTCCCCTGGATCAAAATTAATTTCGATTCCATGGGAGGGAAAGATCCCCCAAGCGTTACAGATTTTATTTTATATGGTTGTTGGACCAGAACGCAGCAATATAGATAAAAATCCTATAGGCTATAGTTAGCCTCACAACTACATATCTAAAATGCATTGATTCCTTGGGCCTGGGGATGGAGAGAAACATGGAAATGGAATCGAAAGGGCTTCTGGGACAGTGATGGTCCGTGGTGACCCATGGTGTTAACTTTGCGTGAACCACCGCCAAAAGTGATACAATTTTTGAAAATAAAATTATCATGTTTATGATTTTTAACCACCAATTTTTTTAAAAGTTCAATAAATTCAATAATTACATTTATGATTTTTGCTGCAGTCTCTGTGGCTGTTAGTCGATTTCTCACTCTGGGCTACTAACTGTATATAGAAACATATTTAAGGCTCTTATTTTTGATTTTGATTTTTGCGGACATTTGCCATCACTGATTAGTAAAAAAAACAAACAACAGTTGTTTTTTAATAATCAGTGATGGCTAATGTCCGCAAAAATAAAAATATTAAATCACCATCACCACAATGAATTTCAAACAAATAATTTAAGCCGTAGGTTATTCCATGGCTTGCATTTTGGCCTGAGAAACTTGAGTGACGTGATTCAACAATAAACACATGGTCTGCGCTAAAATTATCACGTTTACGACATTTCCTTTACGTATACTGATTCGTACTGATGTTACAAATTTACGTTACAAAATACCTTTCAAACTCATTTCCTGATTAATTCCTACATAATTACACAGGAAATTGAGAAACTATAATATTCATACGTGATTCAACAATATACACATGGCCCGGCTCGAACTATCACGTTTACGACAAATCCTTTATATATTACTGATTCACACTGATATTACAAATTTACGTTACAAAATACATTTCATACTCATTTCCTGAGACATTTCTACATAACTACTCAAGAAATTGAGAAACTAAAATATTCATACCTTCTGTTACAATACATCCGGATGTTACATTTAATATTAAACATTACATTCTTTTTAAACCATCGAGAAACAGGAAAACGACATATTAATTTGAAATTCTTTAATGTAGGCCTACACCATGTTTTCCACTGTTAAAATATTAAAATTCTTCTCTATTCTAGCTTATCACAAAACGAATTAGTTTTGCTCATCAAATGTTTCAAGGTCTATGATTCGCTTCATTTTCAACGCCAAAAGTAGCGTGCAAGTTGTCTATGTTTTATAGATTGAGCGTGTCTACCTTTCTTCTCAATTGTGAATGGTTAATTAAGATAAACGATAATTCAAATTACAAAATTACAAAAAATATAAACAATTTAAGTTGTGAGTGCAAACAAAAATATTTTTAAAAATAAATTCTTCTCATTAATTTTAACAATCCGATATTTTACCCGTTTTAATTTATGATCCTGTTCGTGATATTGTCATTTACTAAAAATTAAGGGGTTCTCATAACTGAGTAACATTACAGTGATGATTACCCTCAAATTCTTTTAACGATTTTTTTAATGGTATGCCAAGACTACTGATAGGAAGAAATTAATTGATTTGTAACTAACTATATAAACGTTGGTCCCTACAATAATTCTCTACGGGTTTTATTCAATCAGATTTTCCTTTAAATTTGATATTAAGTGGAAAATGATAACTGATGAAAATGATAAATGATATACCAGGTGTTCAAAAAGTCCCGGATCGGCTTGTTAATTTTTTTATTATTAAATATTGACGTACGAAACTTAGAACCTGTCTTTTGAACACAAAACACTGTTTTAGCAAGTATTCAGTGACCCCATACCTCCTCAGGGGGACGGCCCACGAGGAGTCAGAAGAAAATCTTAAATATAAGCATAGGTTGATATGTACATCAAATTAAAGCGCTTTTTGAGTAGAAAACAATTCCGTAAATCCGATCTCAATCGGATCACCGAATCCAAAATGGCGGCAGTTTAAACTTTTCTAAACTGCAATTTTTAACCTCCTTAAATATTCGATTTCAGACGTTCTAAGAGTCCGTTCGCGATGCGGTTTGCGGCATTAAATTTTGCTTTATTACCCCTTTAAAATGATATACATATCGACCTATGCACAGCCTATGGCATAAACCACTTCCATGAGGGACGGTGCCTTAAAGGATGTCTTGCATGGATGATGACCGGCATAGGTGGTGCTGTACATAATTTTAAAGGGCATAAATTCTCAGCAGAATGCCGCAAACCGCAAATCGAATTTTTAAGTGTTAAAAATTGCAGTTTAGAAAATTTTAAACTGCCGCCATTCTGGATTCGGTGATCCGATTGAGATCGGATTTGCGGCATTGTATTCTACTCAAAAAGAGCTTTAATTTGATGCACATATCAACCTATGCTTATATTTAAGATTTTCTTCTGACTCCTCGTGGGCCGTTCCCCTGAGGAGGTAGGGGGTCACTGAATACTTGCTAAAATAGTATTTTGTGTCCAAGATACATGTTCTAAGTTTCGTAGGTCAATATTTAATAATAAAAAAATTAACAAGCCGATCCGGGACTTTTTGAACACCCGGTATAGAAACCCATCATAATAATATAGTTGTTTTTATTTCCGCTAAAATTCGTATAGTTACATTAATTTATTAAATTTAAATTTTCATGTAAATTAACAAAAAGAAGTTAATCTGATTTAAAAAAAAAAGGTTTAGGCTAATATCACCAGGGAATATATACGAATATATACTTCTTCCAACTTAACAAAGAAACAAGTTATTTGTCACTTTTAAGTTCTACTTCTTGACTACGGTTTTCGATGATATAAATATCATAATAAATATTTAATATATTAAATAGTTTAATTAAACTAAAGCAATCCATTTTTAGCTCTGAATATTAGTTTATTCAATAAAATTAAGAACATACTTTCTGATAGCGACAATATGTTCTAAAACGCTTAGTCCGTCTGACGATCTTTATCAACTTTATATTAATTAAATCATCACTTTTAAAAATATGTATTAATTTTAAACTTGCACATTATCGTCAATAAAGTAACTGATCAAATCTACTTGTGCTAATAAGAATTCTACATTGTACAAATATAAATGACAACCATTTTTTGAAGCGTGTTCTTTTTGTCTATGGGTCTTTCTAAATATTGTTTGTTAAGATGCAAAAAAACCCAAAGGTAAGAGTAAATATGTTGTAGAATTTGATGAGGATTTTTCCTGTAAACGTTTTCAAGTTTCAATAACGTTACTAATTTCATGATACGTGTTGTAGTCTTTACTGGATATAAACTAAAAGTCTTACAGCAATTAAAATAGATTTACTAATACAGAACTAACTGTATTTAGATACATGACGGGACCTAAATGTAATAAGGATCGGAACGCAATTTTCCTCTTTTTTGTATTTTTTACCGTCATGTACTCGTATATGAAAAAGTACAAGTAATTGTGAATATATTGTAAGGGCAAGTGTTGTAAGATAATTAAACTTACATCCAGACAATTTTACTGTCTCAAACTTAAAAAAAACGTTGAACTACTAAGCCTTTGCCTCAATACAAACAAAATATTTTCTTATGAAAATCTATACGGTACAGAATTCCATTTTATTAAATGTTTTAATGCTTTATAAAAACAATTTCTTAAGATTAAAGATGCTAACGCGTTCTACATATTTCATTAACCACTTTTCTTTTTCTCACGCAGTCTCTACGTGCGTTATAAAATCCAAAGGGCCATTAAACTATGGTTTCGGCTGGTTTTGGGACACGGGACACATTCTGTAGTGTAGGGTGGTCAAGGGGAGGGTGAAATGAAAAACCTGATTTGGCTACTGTAGAGAATCTCGTCTGCTGGACAGCTGACTGGCTCAATCTGATTTTACGCCGATGTCAGCTGATCCTCGTACGCACATGCGCTGTGTGCTCGCGCCGCTAGGTCAAGGATTGGCCTGTTGGCCAAATCCCTTTTGGCCGTCCGCGGCGCGGCAAAATCGATCAAGCGTTCAGTTTACACGCCGAATGATGTAAATGTTGTGGCATGTTACCTGATCCTAGTCTTGGTATCAAATTTCAAATATTAGGCCTTATAAAGCAATTAGGCTCAATAAAAACGGAAATAATTTAAGTTAAATTGTGATTCAGCGCAATATTTAAAAAAAATTAATACACTAGTAAATTGGTTTGGCATAAATATCAATCATAAATTGAAATATTTTGTATGTTTATAATTATGTAGTGTATGAACAGTAGTCTACATATATTGAAACTAATTTATATAAATCCAGAAGTTTTATACAGTCCTGTAAAATATATATGTGCTTCTTTTGCCATTTCAGTTTAGGGTAAACTGTTTATGTAAAAAAGAGAATATTACCCTTATTTAATATGAGTATGCATTTAGCTACTCTTATGGCGAGTGCAAAAACATGACTTCAGCTAATTTAATATTTAAATTTTCTGAATACTAAAATTTCGTTAATATTGTTTGACGTTTTATTTAATTTAGTTTGGTTTGCAGGTGACGCGAAATAGACTAGGACCAGACTCTACACAATTAACTTAGCAATAAAACTTGTAAATAAACTATAAACATTTCAATAAATATTTTAAAACCGTGATAGAAACAGTTTTCAAAAATGTAATTTTATAAATTTAAATTGTGTGGGAATTTACAAAAAATGTATGGGTTTGATTTTGATTGAAAAAAAACATTCAAAAGAGGAAATATTTTGAGCAGTAACAGTGATTTTAAAATCAAGCAACAATTTAATCACGTTTTAACGATTTTCATCACCTGTTACTTCCTTAAACAGTGATTGAATGATAAATATTTAACAAATAAAAATGTAATATAATAAAAAGTAATATTTTATTTTCTCTGTACACTTTAAAACTTTCATAAATTTACATACACATATTTCCATCATTCAAATTTTAAAATTACGGCCTTTTTTCTTTCTTCCCAAATTGGTTAATTTTATGAATTAATTGCTAAAGTCAGAGTGAGTACTCTGCTATTTTCTAAATATATGCCAGAGTAAGAAGGTTGTAGGCCTAATGTCACAAAATAAAAAAATATACAAACAACAAAATTACAAAAACAATACTACTCGTCAATAAAATTGTTTCAATTTTTTCTATTTCATTGTATCTAAAAAAAATAGTAAAACTACAAAAAAAATAAAACAAAATGTATTTTTTCACTTACTTCATTTTCATTCTCAGGAACAGTCATGTTGATCACTAATAAAAATATAAACAATAAAACAAGTCCGAAACTCGTGATAACTTTGACCGCTACGTAAACGTGTTATCGGCCGAGCACCGACTCGAACTTTGACTCGAAAAAAGTAGTATGAAAGAATGCAGTTCAGACGGAATTAGCGGGTTCATTGACGGCAGACACACGTGGGGGAAGCGCAGGCGATGCGGCACGTGTTGGGGCAGTGCTGGTGTCGCGTCCGAACAGAACGGAGGAATGTTTGGAATGGACCGGACCGTAGGACATGGACCGCGCGGCTAGGGCGGGAAAAGGTTGATTGAGGCAGGCGTCACAGGGGCCGCCAGAGAGCAAGCGCCGCCGCTAGTGGCGAACTGGTGGCGAATCTGTGTACCAAGTTTAGCTGTAGATTGGAAAGGGCGAAGTCTAAGAACATTTAATTTAAACATACTGTACTGTAATTTGAAAGCGGTACATTTTTTAAGGTTTTTTTTACAACTTGATGCAACTAAATAAAAAAGTTTATCTTGGATAAACCTAAATTTCTGTTTTTTGGAATATTATAATTCATCTCAGCCTCGTCCGATTTAAATTATAATATATATCTCAACTGAAAGGCATTATTTCACTGACTGTTCTCAATCCAAGACATATAACATCACTTAAATCCAACTCACAGCATAGATGGACAATGCATTTAAAACAAAATTTTATAGAAACTAGAACTTTTCTTCTTCGAAAGTCTATAGTTTGCCTCAAACTTAATTAAATATTTCAACAACTAATATAATATGTAATACAAGCCGGTAACGCGCACAGCATTAAAATACTAAAAAATGTAACATCGAATTAAATTGCTCAAAATTAGGAACATTAATCAAAATTATTTTTTTAGAAAAATTAAAATGTGTGCTGGGTGATGGTATGTTATTCGCTTCAAACACCTCATATTGAAATTACAAATAACTACTCAAATGAAAGCTGGTAATTTAACACGCTCTTAATACCAAAAACAGTTGGAAAATAGCTGGATATCGTCCGTAAGGAAATTATAAATTACTTAAAAATATAATTTTAAAAAACTAAATTAGTTTTTCAAAGATTTTTTATTGCAATATCCTTAAACCAATTACAAGTACATTAGATGCATTTGTTGTCAAATTTCAAGATCAACAACTTTTGTAATGAGTGCCATGGTCTTTTATCGAGTTATTTTGGTGCAATATTGAAATAAATAAAAAAGTCATAATTTAATCGCAAGTTATTAACTTTTAAAAGAAGTATTGCCTTAAAACTCAAAATCTATATTTAAAGCATGATAAATATTTTCTTGTAGGAAACTTTATTCCGAGATTTTTTAAACTATTTGTATTGCTCTTCGTCGCATGGTCTTTTAATAACAGAGTTTTAAATGAAACCTCACACCTCACAGCGGGTGCTTTCCGCCACATATATTTTATATTTATATATATACATAAACAAAACCTTCTTCCAAATCTTTGTCCACCCTTATCCAAATGGTACTCACCATGAACAATTTTAAATTTTTGGGGAACAATTATTTACAATGCAAAGGAACAGCGATGGGTACCCGAATGGCACCACCATACGCCAATCTTTTTATGGGTCTGGTAGAGCAAACTTTTCTCTTAAACCAAAATTTAAAACCAACAGCCTGGTTCCGTTTCATTGACGATATATTTGTAGTTTGGCAGCATGGCATGGATTCTCTTCAAAAGTTTTTGGATGATCTTAACAATTGTTCATGTCTCAATTTCACATGGATGGTTTCTTCAAAATCAGTGACGTATTTGGATTTAGATATTTTCTTAGAAGGTGGCAAAATAAAAACAAAAATCCATGTCAAAAAAACAAACAAAATGCAATATGTGCATTACCGCAGTTGTCACCCTGCTCGCGTAGAAAAGTCCATTCCTAAAAGCCTTTCAGTCAAAGCTAAAGCTTTATGTACTGATCCTAAAGACTATAATGCTTATCCGAACAAATTAAACAATGCTTTCTCTCAAAGAGGTTATCCAAAAAATGTAATAAAAAGACAATTCAAAAACAAAAGAACCCCACTAAACCTAATGATTTCAAAGATGACCCAAAATTCATAACCTCTTACTTCCCCGGCCTTCATAAAATAAATTCTATAATGAAAACAGGATTTGAACTACTTAAAAACTCACCCCTCACAGAAAATATTTTTTCTAGACCACCTAGAATGGTTTTCAAAAAACCGCAAAATTTGAAAAACATGCTTGTAAGGCCCAAGCTCGAAAATAACACGGATACAAGTCTCAGTTCCGACCATGGATGTGAACCATGTAAAAAACCGCGTTGCGGAATCTGTAAGATCATTTGCGAGACAGACCGATTTCGCAGTAACGTCACTGACAATGTTTACCCGATCGTTGGTCACAAAAATGGATTGTTCGTCAAACCATGCAATTTACCAGCTATCATGTAAACATTGCCCAAAACAATACATTGGTCAAACCTCAAACTCTTTAAGAGTGCGTATGACAGGACATCAGTTCTCAGTTAACCATAAAGAGACAAAAAAGCCTGTGGCCTTACACGCTGTCCAGCATGATGCTGAGTTTGAAGATTGTTTTGATCTTAAAGCTGTCCACAAAATTAATAATACTGAGAACAAAGATCTCAATGAATTGAATTTAAGAACACATGAATTGGCTCATCAGCTAGTTTTAAGGTCAAAACAACCTCATGGACTCAACATCCGCTGAATTGTAAATAATTATCACTTCTTTGTATGTAATACTTAAATAAATAGTTTGATTCCTCATCAACTGTCTTAAATCAACTTGACCAGCAAACCAAATTGTCCTCAGCTGTTAATTTATGATTATGTTTGTTATTTAGCTTGAAAAAGGTAAAACCGAAATATTGCTAAGTAAAAATGTTTTAATTATTTCGAAGTATATATATATATATATATATATATGTATTTATTTATTTATATTTATATTTCCCAAGGTGGCGGCTGTTGCCCATGGATACCAAAAAGGTACCCGGTGGTGTTAGGGTCTACATACCCTAAACATCACGTATTAACTAACAATAATATTAATTTAATCAGATAAATCCCATTTCGGATCAAATCTGCAGGACTATTCTATTTCTTATCAAAATACGTATCAAGAAAAAAACGTTTAAAGGCCAATATACCCTATTAAACACTTAAGTAATTAATGTAATGGGATCAAAAAGCGTTCAAGGCAAGGCGACCTTTGGAATTAAATCATGCGAGATTCAGTTACGCATAAGCCGAATTTTCAAGGCGCGTGTCAGTGCAAACCGAAACAGCGCGCGGTAGAGAAACATTCCTTCAATCAAGATAATTAAGGTTCGACCGTCATATAAACTATGTTCCCAATTCCTGATTAGTAGAATAAGGCTACAAGGATCGCCCATTTGAATGTTACGAAAGGGATTGCTTATTCATTTCTTTTATTTTTCTGTACAGTAACGAAGATATAAATTTGCAGCTAAGACGTTTTTCTCCGGAGCCAAATCGAAGTTTTTAGATAGGTGGAAATAATTCTAATCACCCAATACTCGAACACCAAAAATAATGTAAGCCGTGGAATCATAAATAACTTATTTTATTGAAAAGTATAATAACTGACACATCGGCATACATTAAAGAACCTTTTATCTGATATTCAGTGCTATTTAGTTGCCAACAAGATAAAGTGGCATTTCAAAACGCACACAACTGCAAAAGTCATGTGTTGCGATACCTTGTATGTTTAAAGACATGATAAAGTAGTTGCTACTTTTGTAATAAAAGCTTCCAAGTAGTGGGCACTTGGGGCTCCTGGGTCAATCAAACTTTGACAGCCAGTCAATTTTTTGACAGCTACTTCCGGTCATCTGATTTTGCAGTTCCTTCCTTAACGTTAGTCAACACTTTATTTTTGCAATCAATTGTGTTAATATCATGTGTAATACAATGATCGGTAATATATTGAAGGTTTACAGCATCTTTCATATCTTTAGGGTCTCCAATATCATGTATTACAAAGTTGTAAAAGGAAAATTTATCTGTTTTTTCAGGGATTACTGAATGTAAATACTTTTTTGTAACTGAATCTTGATCATTAACAGGATCTGCTATATTGGCTATTCTAAGATCTTTTGCATCATATACTTTATTATTACTTTTAGGATCATATCTTAAGGTTTGGTTTATGTACCACATTAAATATTCTTTATTTACCGAATCATTTTTATCTATTGGTTTTGGAAGATTTATAATTCTATAAAAATTAGCGTTATACACTTCATTTTGAAGCTTTAAGCTAGGTAATGTTTCACTTTTTAAAGTTTTGAAATTTACTGCATCATTATCATCTTTTGGATCATTTACAAACTTTAAACGTTTGTTACTTATATCATAATCTCCATCGGATGTTAGTAGTAAACCACCTCTAGTCGAGTAAACAACCCTAGTCATTTTGTAGTAGGATACTTTGTTAATGTTAACTTGTCGATTCCATTTTTAACATGGTATTTTAATAGAAATGAAAATCAACAAAACAACAATTAACAAACAGTTTGTACAAAATAAAAATATAAAAAAAGAAATATCTTGCATTTTCGGATTTTCCGAAAATGCAAGATATTTTTTAAAAACATCCCCAACCGACCTTGACACACTTCCGGCCATTTAAAATTTAAATACCCAGCACAGCAGGGCATTTAAACTTTAAATACCCACTCCTACACGTCACAGCTGATGACGTCACTTCCGGTCACGTGACCGGAAGTAGCTGTCAAAAAATTGACTGGCTGTCAAAGTTTGATTGACCCAGCAGCCCCAAGTGCCCACTACTCTTCCACTTATATTATTTATAGCGTGTTATAGCTTAAATGTTACATAGCATTTTATTTTGTGACTTGGTTATTGCAAACCTCGATGAAGTTATGTATGTTTAGTATACTGGTATACACAGATTTAATTTACACTGGTAAACCCGTTGCTCGGAATCGTGCAATTATCATGTATTGTTTTATAAAAGGAAATTTCTATGGTATAGTATTCTAGAACTATTTTATTGATGATATGCTTAAACTTCAACGTCACTTCCAGTAATACTGAGATTATTCACTAAAGTTCTTTGTAAACAATATTTATTTCTTGTGAATACTCTTATCATCATTCAAGAGATGATTTGATTTAGGTTAAATTACAGATATTTATAAGGAACATCCTTACTTCAACCACAGAACATCACTTAGTGCCAACATAATTGTAAAAAATATTCTTTTAATAATGTAGATTTTTTACATAACTAACACCATCACAGTTGAACAAAATTAAAATAGTTCAATGAAAACCTTACAAATTGTCATATTTAATCAACTTGAGCGCCTTAATACGGTTACTAAATATTTAAATTGTTAAACCATCACTCACAAACAAAATTCTTATTAAAAATCACCATAAACTTCAAGAAAATTGTTTATCAATCGGGTTCGCCAAGGCACCTTTGTCATACTTGAATTAATTATTAGTAAAAATTAAATAATAATTACAGCCAACATAATATAAGAAAACAAGCAGTTATTTGTAAATCGACTGCAAGTTCGTTTATACCACACACATATTTCTAAATTGGTTGTTTTAAATATAATTTTTTAATAGGTAATGAAGAATTAAATTTATAATGTGAAAGAATTACAATTTATTTAATAAATTTTACGTTATTTTTGTAAAAATTGATGGAGTTAAGTTTCTGTTACGTACTAAATTATATCCCTTCTTAATCTTAACCCGAACTAAAATGGCTCACTAAATCTACCAACTCAGAAATGAATGCTTAAAGTCTGTTTCATTATACAGGGTTCGACAAAAGTCTGGAATATATTAAATAACTTTTATATTATTTTGCAGAAAGTAATGAAACTTTACAGTTGAGTATCTATCAAAAATAGAAATATTTTGGCGTATTTTATTAGTTTTTCGCACGATGGACGGCCCACGCTAGAAGTCTTGTAATTCTTAAAAGTAAGCATACCTCGTGTTATTTTAAAGGTCTTAGTAGATCATAACGGCGCAAACCGCGCCTCAAAAGGTTAATCCAATCAGAAGTTGCAGTGCCTCAAAGATTTTATTTTTGGCCATTAAACACAAAAGCTAAAATTAACAAAAACAATCTAATTACTACTAAAGCGCTCGGAACAATGTAGTTTGATTTTAGATAACATGTACTTCTAATTAATAAGGATAATTTGACGTATTAAAAATCTATAATTAAATTACATTGTTTCGAATGTTTTATTATGATTAGACTGTTCTCCTTACTTTTAGCATAGAGTTTAACGGCCAACAATAAAATCTTTGAGGAGCTGTAACTTCTGAATGGATGAACTTTTTGAGACAGGGTTTACGCTGTTATGATCTACTAATTAACCTTTAAAATGAGCTACAACTCGAGGTATGATTACATTTAAGAATTTCAAGACTTCCAGCGTGGGACGTCCCTTGGTCATGCGAAAAAATTATGAAACACATGAAAATATTTATATTTATGACTAATACACAACTGCAAAGTTTCATTACATTGAGCAAAATGATATAAACGCTATTTCATATATTCCAGCCTTTTGCCGAACCCTGTATATATATTCAATGGATTAAATTCAAATACAGTAATAACACATGACTATGCTGAAAAACTTTGTTTAGGCCTACTCTAGTCAGTTGCTTTATCGAAATTTTTATTCCCATGGATTCCCATGTTAAATCGTATGAACAAATACAAAACTTTAAGGGCGTCTATAGGGCCGTTCCCTTTAGTCTAATTTTCATAAATTTTATTACCTGCAAAACTACACGTCAAGCACTTTTATACTGCGTTCAGGGACAGTTTTACTCCCCCCCCCTATACTTAGTATGTGGAGAAAGTATTGTTTTGTCAAATTTTTTTAAATTTGAGTTGATAGTAGAAATAATTGGTTTGGTGCTTTCTGAATCTAAAAAAGTGGTTTTCGGAGTGGTGTCTGGCCGTTCATCGGGTGAGTCAGTGTGGATCAGGCATCAGTGTTTTCATGAAATTTGGCATGTAGGTATAAAATCATTATATCTCCAAGCGTTTTTTTTCATTTTTTTGAATGTTTGTTATTAAGATTATTTACCCATAAAAACGACGAAAATCCAAATTTCTTAAAAATGGTTCTATCGATTTTGATAAATATTTCATGGTTTGTAGTGCTATAAGGATGCAAAACGAAATGACTCCACCCGCATGCCTGTAAAATAAATTGTAAAAAATCTGTTTTTAAATAAATCTTATGACTTACCAAGTAATTAATGTAAGGTAGCTAGTTGAGTCAGATAAGTATAAAACCGATAAATTCTATTTTTTACTATCAGTAATCTGATAACGGGACTATCTCGGTGTACCTCGCGTTGCTACCGTGCCGTGCAGGCCGAACTTTGAATGGGTGTCCTGAACACCAGCGGCGGATGGCGACGATGATATTTTGGTGGCGGTTAATCTGATGTATGTAGAATTTGAAAATATCAATCTCAGGATAATTAATTTTGACGTATTTTTCCGGCTCTTTCAAAATTTGATAAATTAATAATAAAATGATGTTTAACTCGTCTATCATTATACCCTAATAAATCTTTCACGCCAACATATATTAGTAGCATCATATACATTATTGGAAATGTCACAAGATTTCAAAAAACATTATGTATATCTGCAAAGCAATAACTTTTAAATGGTTACACAAAAATTAATGTTTCATAGCAAAAATGGTTTTGTTATTACTCTTTTTAAAAGCGTAGATTCAATTCTCGGTAAAAACCAAAAAATATAGATTTATTCATTGGACCCCTGGTAACATTTTTTTTTTTAAATAACCATAATTTTTTAGGGTTTTTGCACCGTTCCGGCCACTGTTCGCCGTGCCGTGGCAATTTTTGTGCGATCTTGTATAGGTTTGCATGACTTGTAAAGGTATGGCGTTAATTAGGGCTGCCATACGACCCGGTTTGACCGGGACAGTCCCGGTATTTTGCTCTAGTCCCAGTGTCCCGGCCGGTTTTCCTGATGTCCCGGTCAGTTTTTAAACTGCGTAATATGTTATAATGAACTAAACCTTTAGTTTAACAAGTTTGCTGTGACAAACGAAGAAAGAAGAGAAATTTTCATATAATATATGTACTTTTGTTTTTAAGTTGTATTTCATTCGCTTAAAATACATTTGTATTTTCATTGAAGTAATATAAATTAATTGTAAGTTTTGTTTCATGTAATGAATTATTGTTCAAATTTACCATGGTAAAAATTGCATTGTCACAACACAAAAATAAAAATAACTTTTTTC
Source organism: Flexamia atlantica (assembly GCA_035578135.1). NCBI lineage: Eukaryota > Metazoa > Arthropoda > Insecta > Hemiptera > Cicadellidae > Flexamia > Flexamia atlantica. The sequence continues at coordinate 5,158,244 of JAQJVK010000008.1, read as the reverse complement.
TCAAATCATTTAAATTACAATTTTTCTCTAAAACTTTTATAATTTTTTTCAGATTATAAGATTGTTCGAAAGTAAATTTACCTCGGTATATTTACCTAAAACTTATTAGTTTGACTAAATAATCTGGACATAAAATAGGTCTGTTTGAAGTTAATTTTTACTGTAAAAATTAGCTAGAATTAACCCTTTTCCTCCAAAATTTCCACAAATTTCCGGGGGAGGACCCCCCTCACTATGGGGGGTATTCCATACCCCCCAAACCCCCCCGTGTGTCACACACTTGACCGCTTGAAAATATGGCAAGCCTAGCGTTAATAAATAAGAATACGAATCTGAAAAATGAGGCTGTAGCTAACAATGATTTATAACACTTACGTACTATGTAAGTTGCCAAGTTGCGCGCAAATCCAGTCGTCCGTCACTGTCAAACTTGTCGAGACTTTAATGTAGGAATTCGGGATTAAGGCGGTAGTGAGTTCGAGAAAAAGGATTAAATGACTCAATTTCTTAAGCAAAGGAAGTTGGCATCGAACCACTGTATAAGGAGAAACGACAGATACAGAAGAAAAGACAATATCTTCATGAAAAAGAAGACGACTACCAACCATACTAGTCCAGAATAATCTTTCAAAATTAATGTTTTCTTTTGCTTCTGACTGACATGATAAAATAATCTTTAAAAAGAGATCTGTCTCTTTTTAAAGATTATTTTATCATCTCGGAAAGATTATTTTATGGGATGTTCTCGGGTAATTAAATAAAAACAGTCTTTTACGCGCATGTCTGGTCGATTTTCCGATATGTGTATTCTTGTGTGGGGCGGATCCTAAAATTCTGTCATCAACCCTTTAGAGATAACGCAAAAATTCCTGATTGAATCGGCGCTGAAAAGGCCCTCTTCTTACCCACACTTAAGGTTCTTGATGTGAGGTATGACTTTATTGTTTATAAAGTCGTATAGCTTATCTACAGTTTCAAAATAGAAATGCATTCTTAGGAAAAATTTCTCACTCATATTCTACTCGACTGTAAATAAATGTTGGTATACAAACTCCGAAACTTTAAAAGTCCTTTGACTATATACAAGTTTTCTTTATCTTGCCCACAAATTCCATTTAAGTTTTCGTCGAATTAAGAAATATTTGTCTCTGTAACATTACAGTTTATAGGAGAAATAGTATATTTCATTACAAGGACCTAAAGTGACGCTTTTCGTACAAGGTCAAGTTTTACAACCGAGGCTGTAAGCCGAGGTTGAAAAATTACCGAGTAACGAAAAGCAGCTTTAGGTCCGTGTGATGAACTATATTTTTCGTTATACTGCTCAATACAATACGTAAACTACTTAAGAAAACCAAAATGTTACAGCTTGTTTACCTTTAAAGATGCCTTCAAAAGATGCCACCGTCTTGTTGCTATTTGAAGCAATCAGCTGATTGTCTGTTTCATTTGTGTTAGGGTAGACTGACAACAATAAACAACTATCGACGTATCGAACGCATATAAAAATCGATTGGTGAAATGAGCGAGTTTCACAAATTGATTAAACTGACAACAATGAATGTTCCGATAATAACGATGAATGTTTCGATTATTTGTAATCGAATGAATATTGTTCGATTATACGACGTACTCGGCACTTTTTGACTTTTATAGTCCTAGGACTATAAAGAGTCAGCTGGTATCGAGTACATCAGCTTTTAATTCCTAGGAATAAAAAGAGTGTATTTAGGTCCGGAAAACATGCATTAAAAACATCTGTTTTTGAAGCAGTATAACGAAAAATAGTTTATTAGCTGACACAGATTGGAAGGGAAGTTACTATGGACTTCGGCGTATAAGTTGAATGATTGAAAAATATTTTATATCGTACACTTTTATTTTCTATTATTTATTATTTACATAATACCACATTAACGTCTTACAGCACACTATTACAGATTTTCTGTCATTTAGAGATGGTATATCGATGAGTTTGCTAATGTTGTTTGTTGTAATGGGTAATGCGGTAATGTTAAGGAAAGTTGAACGAATGATTAGTGCGCATGTGATGGCATGAAGGTTATATTTGACTGTGCATGTAAAATTTTGTTTTAGGCTGTAAGTATTTGCATGAGGAGCTGATAAGTGATAGTCTTAGTTTGCGTAAATAAGCTTGCTTGTGGAAAGGCTTTACGTTTGCATGCATGAGTGAGTGATTGTGAAAAACGTGAGAGCATGCAGATTATAGTAAGGCGTGTGCCAGTGCATTTTCATTATTGAAACGTGATTGCGCGCTATTAACTTGATAGAATAGGCGTGGAAATAAGTGAATGATTGCGTCATGCTCCGAAATTGAAAATATAGACATACCGTCTGTCCCAAAAGCTCCAAACCGGGTAGTAACCTTTAAGCTAAATTAATATAGGATATTTTGCGCATGAGTTTCGACCAAAAACGCGACCTTTTACTCCCATATCTGCTCCGTCCCCAAATTTCGATTTTGGGGTTTTGCCCCAAATTCTCAAATACAAACCCCTATCAGGTGACATGTTAAAGGACTTGATTAAAGGAACAAATTTGTGTATTTTATTAAGCCCTTCATGAGTGGTCACTCGTAGATGGTTTGTATTTGAACATTTTCGGCAACTACCTCCCCCCCAAATTACATTTTCGGGACATGGGTAGATATGACATGCACATGAAAGAGTAGTGGTTTTTGGTCAGAACTCATGTAATTCTTTTTATATTATTTGGTTCAAAAGTTATTAAACCGGTCCGGGACTTTTGGAACACACGAATTTATATACATTAGATTTCACTTTATTCTATTTTCCATGAAATTGATTTATTTTTTTATGCTTAAGTGTAGAGAAAACTAGTTATTGTTTTAGTTAACATTGATTTTATTCAGGTTTGTGCTTAGTGTATAAATTTTGCCACGATTTTCCTTCACTATTGAGCCTGTTTGAGAAACATGGTTTCGGCCCCCACGCACAGGCATCGCCTAAGGGGGACCTTCTCCAGTTGAATTAAGTTTGAAAACACATTTATCATTACTACTACTAGTTTGAGTTTTGCAATTTTCATTTAAACAATTTTAGACTACGATTGAAAATCTAAAACTAAGCTAGTTAACCAGCTCATGCCTAAACAATGAACTTATCAAAAAATAAATAACAAAGTAAATACTTCATAAAGTAGTCTAACAATTTAGTTTACTTTGATGGAATTCCTATGACATTTGAGGTGTTTAGGAATCAATATTGTATTGGAGAATTTGTATACAATACTCATAAAAATATTATAAATAAAACTATGTTTTAAGTGTTTAATTGTATTTTTAAGTGTGTATTTGTTAGGTGTTAGAAGTTGCTATTTATCTTTGTAACTACACTAACGCTAACGGTGAAACTATACTTAATAAAAAAAAAGTTATTTTCCTTGAATTATCAATAAAAACAATAAAAAAGCCACAAACGAAGTTACAACTAAATCTTTTAAACTACAAATCATAGCGTAACGAAAAGCAGGGACTTACCTAACATGCGGCGGTTTGGCAGTCACTGCCGCTATTCCTACTCCCAGGTGCGACCCCCCCCCCATGACCTATGCTGGAGTGATAAGCCAGGACTGCTATCAGTTTTGGCTAACACATTCGATAATTAGCTACTTAAGCCGTCACCACATCGGCAACACACGGCTTTAAATGAAAGTTTATTAAGTTTTTAATAGCGGCTATTTCGAACGTTGTTGTTTCTTTGGTTTGCCAATACAAACCAACAGTTTAGGTATTTAGCTGCCTTCCCGCGCTTTCGGCCAACGTTCGAGCGAATTCCAATCCATAGATAAGAACATTGTCTAAAAGACGCATAGTTTTCCCAAACGATCTGCATTTTATGGTTGGTAAATCTGAGAATTGGATTGTTGGAAGTAAATGACTCTGTAAAAAATTGGTTACCGTCTCATCTAGATCAAGACAAAAATGTACACAATTTAGTATGAGATAATTGTGGATTTTGAGGTATAATACCATAATACAACCCACGATAAAGTAACTAGGGTAATTCAAAAGTAATGGTGCAAAAAACGGGGTAATTTCTAGATGCATTGAAGAAATTGAAGACTGGCGACTGCCAGAAATGAATGGAAAGGACATATAAGGTTCATTCGCATATAATTTTTTTTACCTTGACTGTTCGACTAGCCAACAAAGACCTAATTTTATTAAGAGCTACAAAAAGCAAGAATATTCTTTTCATGTGTTGATGACTGTTTGAACTTAAGCAATTGTATATTGAGGTAAAAATTAAATAAAAATAACTTTTTTGACAACAAAGTTTGACTAACAGCTTTAGTAGCCCTACAAGCAGACATCACCACATAATAACGCATTTTCTTGCTTTTTGAAACACTTATAGAATATTTTCTTTAACGGCCAGCAGAACAGCCGATACCAAAAAACAAATTACATCAAAATGCAACTTAAAACACGATCTTTCATAGCTAGAATAATAAATCAATTTAATCGATGCGATATAGGCCTACCACCAGTTTTATTACATACCATTATGAATCACACGGGGTATTTGAGTGTTTATTGCTCTTTGTTCTTTGTCGATCTCTTCGTTATTCTGAACTATTTGTTCCAAATAGCCATTTGTTTTTTTTTTGTTTTTGTTATTTTTTGTGACTTCTATTTTGCAATAGGAGTCTATTACTCTTATAATTTTATTTCTTGTGTAGATGAATGGTTTCTTAGTTTAATTGTATTTGCGGAAAAAGCTTAATTTTTAAACTGTTTTCAATTTTGTCAATACATTTTTTTCCCTTGAGCCCAACAATGCAACCTAAAATATGAGGAAAATTACATCTGACATTTGTAATGTTTTGGAGGTCTTAGCCTCAAGATATCCTTCTTAGTCATTAGCTCTGACTTTTTCTGAATTAGCCCTATTTTGTACACAATCACAATTATTTTGTATTGATGAAACCTCTACATCAATAAAGTTAACAGTCATAGTTTTAATAATTCTAACAATTCGTTGATTCAAATTTTCAAGTCAGCAATTGAAACTGAAGAGCATTTTGTCATTACTGTCTGCATAGTTGTGGTTTTATTTTCACTACATTTTTGTGGAAAATGTACAACCCCCGGAAATTTTTTTAAGCTCATTAAATGTATATGCGACGCCTAATTCGCATAGTTTGCTTTTAGTCGATTAAATGACAGCTATTCAAAACTTCTTAAGAGTAAAAAATTTTTTTAATACCTTTCACTTTAAAATATTTAAGTTATTTGTTTTAGAACTAAGAGAAACAAGAATTATCACCACGAAAAAAAAGAAAAGGTAAATAAGTTTACTCATCTTACCTACTGCTTATATTACGTTAAAAATCAACATTTAACGAAAACATGACGTAGTATTTAACTCAATGTTATCATTGAAATGGCACTCGCTTTATCGGCATTGACATTGACCACTGTGCCTGTCAATTAATGACCTTGTTTGACAAACTTTTTATGTCTTACAGAGTGAGTATTCGTTATCTAGGAATTTTGATTCATTCTCATTTACAAGTTTTGCTAACCTAAACATACGTTTGAGAGTTTTAGATAAGTCAATGAATTCCACTCCTGAAACCAACTCTTATATCATGATTAATATGGAGTTTGAGGTTGAATAGTGAACTATTAAAAATCAAAAATATTATTGGTACAATTTTTAAGCAGGGCTGCCGCGCCGAGAGTCAAACAGGGTTCTAAATCCAAAAACATCCTGGGCCTTAAAAAGAGGAGCGTCACAAATACAAATACAAGGGGGCTGGCGGTCCTCCCCTGGAACATTTCCGACTGTAAACTGGCGTTTATGGGCAGTTGAGAGCCGTAAAATGCAGAGGAAAACAAGAAATCGAATAATCAGGCTGATCTTTTTTTAGATTCGTAAAAAATATGACTTCACAAGAATGTTCGCAAAGAACGTGTTGTATACGACAAAAAAAGTGATACACACGTCTTTCATAAAGTTTATTCCGCTGCGTCGATTCGTTGGTAACCACACCCCATTGCACAATTGTTTTTACAGCAGGTCGTGTCTTTCGCATTACAGTGGTCCGGCGCTTCATTTACCCACTATTAGTATAGGCGTAATTTGCCTTTCACAGTTTCACGGTCTACTGAATGATTGCCAAAATTATTCATTCTGCGATTGGGAAATGGGTGTCATTTTGCACCGTTATCTTCTGTGCATTTACATGGTAAATCGGTAAACATGGGTTTTAAGTCAGCTTACAAGCAAGCCATGAAAACTGAGGTACTACCGTTATCCACGTATTTTTAATGAAAGAACAAATAACTGTTGAAAGATGAAAGTTTATTTTTGTTTATCGAAGATCCGGGATTTAAAATGTTATAGTAAGGAAACACTACGCAGAGTCGGCTTATACGGCCAGAAAAATAACAGATTTTAAATTATGTAAGATTTCCTATCAAAATAGTTTTCGCAACAAGTAAAAAAACATTTTTTTAACGGTGTAATTAATTATTGAAGACATTGGTGCAAAAACTAGGCACGTCCAATTTTTAAAAGTTTAGGTTTTTATAGGAGATAAAAAGAAATAATTAATGTCCAGTAACTGAAGAAATCGGGAAAAACATACCCTACCCGTTGCGGGCCCCCTCGGGGCACAGAGCCAAGTTTCGGACCTAACCAAACGACACGACCTCTCGGCGCCCAGCTTGTAAGATATGCCCTACTCTCGTTATAGTTTACAATGTTCAATCCTCAATGATCCTCAATTAGGGAATGCTTATAGTTTTTGTAGTTTTTTTTTTTAATTTCCTCGATAGTAATAATACATTACTTGAAATGGCGACCTACCCAGGTAGGTATAATTCCTATTTCCAAAATTGTCAACACATTTTCCAAAGTATAGGCCCTATGATTGTTATGAAAGTTATTAAAACATTGAAACATTTGGAGAAATAATCAATCAATATTTTTTTCAAGATTGGTTTTATTCCTCATCTCTAACGCAGGTATGCAGTATTATAGTTTTAATTTGTAGACTTAGTTTCAATACTTCACAAAATAAATCTTCACATATTACAAAACATTTATTGTGTTTTAAATTATTTCCCAGGCAGTGATTTAGAGTTGTTTGATATAATTGTAAAATACTTGGTTTCGGGTGTGAACAATGAAGAAGCAAACAAGTGTTAGCACAAGGTTACAAATTTAAATAATTTACAGTTCTCACCAAAGTAAGTTAACTGTGCAGGTTGAAACGAAAATCAACGCTTGACATGGCGTTCTTTCTGAAGGCATTCTTCAAAAACAAGCGTACAACTCCTCAGGTCAACCAAGAAATAATCACTTTAAAAATTGCAACACGTAGATCATTTTATAAAACTGTGGGTGTGACAAGAAAAATTTTAATTTTTGTTGAACGTGAAGGCTGTAGGCCTATTTTTATTATGGAATGAAAATATAATGTGCTTACACATTAGCACGATTTACAATAAATAACTAGACAATTCCATTACTGTTGTGCCAATGGTTACAGAACTGTACCAAAATTAGACTAAATTGCTGCTTTTAACCCTCCCCCCCACATTTTTAAAATCATTATTCAACCGTAAATGTTAATTCATAATTTTCCTCCTAATTCAATATAAAAACTTGCTCATTAATTGTTTGACGATTCAAAATTAATAATTGATTGAAGTATAAGATTTTTTTGTTTTGTATACCAGGAGACCAAGCTCTCCTCAGATAAAATAAAAACAACCTGAGTACATCAATCAGCCGTTTTGGTCAAAATTGTCCATAACGATAAAACAAGGCACTTTGCTGTAGGATGGATTTTCCCAGTCTTGTAACCAGATCCAACATCCAACCGATTTCTCGTAGTCGAAAACTCCATGAAAACACCTTTGACTAAACAAACTTTTTCCCGTACAAACATTGCTTGTCTAAGAGTAAGGAACTTAGTTGACTGGGCCTTGCTCGGTATTGATTTATATTTACAGTTCATCCAATTGCTATAAATTAAATTGGGTATTTATAAATACACTTTTATTATTACTCCATGCAATCTTCATCCCGCATGCTATAGTATATTTCGCAACAAGGGCCGAAAATGAGGTTTTGCAGGCTCGAGATCGTGTTTCAAATTCGAGACGAAGTCGAGAATTTGAAACGATCGAGAGCTGCAAAACCCTTTCGGCCGAGGTGCGAACGCTATTTTTCACCACACTACACAATGACATATGCCCTAAATAATTAAACAAAACTGATTATTATTTGACTCACTTGAAAACACAGCTATGACAATCATATGATCGCAACTATCCTGTCTTGAATGCCGTATAATTTTGTGACTAGGTAACACGTAGCTCGAAATCGAGCAAAAATCATGTGGTAAAATAATGAAGAATTCAGCCTACTTATATACTTTTAAAGTTTAATCAAAGGGCTAACTTCATTAAAAATATTATGGCTTAACTACTGAAACTATTAAAGTTAATTTGATCTACCGCAGGAGTTTATGGTACAAGTAAACGATTTTTTAGGGAACACCTTCATTTCCCCATGTCCTCTTTTTTCTAAAATGTATATTTTAACACCGGCAAAAGATCACGCTCTGCTTACAGCAACATGTAGCTGACCAAGAGCAAACACTGGCGCCGTGAGCAATGACTTCCTTTGTTTAGGGATTGCCGCTGCAGTTTATTGATAATTATCGCCAAAACAGATATTATACGGAACGGCTGTCTTTATAGGCTTTGTGGTAAAAACGCGTAAATTACTCTACCAGTCTTTTCATTCTTGAAATGCAACCCACCGCAATAAAAACATTTTTAGTTCCTTGGTCTGAGGTTGGAAGGAGCATAAAATGTTACATCGGGAGGGTGATGCCAGCGGTTGCGATCGTGTTCTTTCCGACTCCTCCGACCGGTCTATGTTCCTCTTCTTATCGGTGGCATTATAAATGAACCAAATCCAAAGATAGATATCCTCAGGTTAATATAACTTCAAAAAACACTATGAAATATCGTAAACTACATTGTAAAACTGGTAACTGCAATGTATAAGAGCTTTAAAAACTTCATAACATAACCTAGATTACATAATAAATATTAAAAAAAGAAAACTGTTGAAAACAAAGCCAAACCAGCTGAACAAATAAAAACTGCTCTTTTCGAAAAATTAATTGTAATTCATTGCTGCTATCTGTGGTTTACCTATAGAACTATTTCAGAGATTGGCCATAATATGTTCAGTTTGTAAACAAAACTGAGCTTGCTCAAATGTCCATGAATAGCGCTACTGTTCCGAAACTTCAGCCCTTTACTGTACTTTATTGACGCCTTTTTTTAAAATTTTGAGCCTTGATGACAAATCTACATAACAATCCCTTTAATTTGACACCTCAAACGTTAAAATCCGTCCAGCCGTTATTGCGGTTGGATTGTGAAAAGAAAACCGCTTGCGTATTAATATATAGATGTTCTGACGTTGTTTCAAGCAAATAAACGATCAGCTGACTTTCGGCCCTAGGGCCCCCAACGTTTTCGGTCCTGTGGCGGCAAACGGTGTGTTTCGGTCCGCGTTTGACGTTTGTAAAACAGGTGATTTCGTCGTAGTGTGGTGAAAAATATATTTTTCCTGGATGGATGTAGTTTTCAAACGTGTTATGATTACTTTATTATTTGTTTACTCGTTCCGTGTTAATTTCGTTGCTAACATGGTAACTCATAAGGCCAATGTTAAAATTTCACAATTTTTTAATTACTTTTTTAATGTTATTAGATTTTCTCTGGCCAAGTAATCCGCAAAGAACACGTTGTTGAGTCATAAATGACTTATTTCTAGACTTTGAAGGAAATCCTCGGAGCCGTTCTTGAGATCATTGTGAAAACAAGCAAGCAAGCACTCACGCAAGATATAACATTGCACATATAAGAGTAAAGGATAATATTATCCTATTCTCTTATATTTGCAATGTTATCTTGCGTGAGTGCTTGCTTGCTTGTTTGCACAATTATCTTAAAAACGGCTCTGAGGATTTCTTTCAAAGTTTGGAAATATGTAATTTATTACCCAAAAACGTGTTCTATGCAGATTACTGTGCCAGATAAAATCTAATAACGTGATAAAATGAATGTTAAAGTTGTAAAATTTTAACATTGGCCTTATATAAGTTGCCATGATGAAAACGAATTAAACAAGAGAAGTCTAAAGAATAAAGTAATCATATCAGCTGTTTGCATTCTACAGTCATCAAGGAAAATACAGGATGAAGATTGCATGGCATAGTAAAAAAAAATTGTTTTTGTTATCAATTGTATGACAGTGAAATATTTTATAGTAATTGGGTGAACCAGTAAACACAAAATAATATAGAGCAAGGCTCGGTCCACCAAGTACTAGAATAATATAGAAATAAGATCTGTTTACAATTATTTAAAAACTATCGATCAGTATGAATTTACATAAAGTGATTCTTGAGCTCACTATATTTTATTTTGTCGTTATTTTCTAGAACTTTTTTTATTTTGCTTTTGATGATTCTCTCAGCAACAGCTTATTGTTTGAATATTAAATTAAAAGTCTAAGTATTTTGTTACTTAAAGAATCAATATATTTTCTCCATGATAGAAAACAAAAAACTAAGGAGCTTTAGTTACGAAACTGGGGTTCTAGCCATATTCTATGAAACGTAGGCTGATTAATATTATCTACTGCAGCATTTTTTGGGGTCTTATTTAGCTGATAAGAGGTTTTGTGGGAAGTGAGTAACATCAGCTCTTTGACATAAGTCAACAAATGAATCACAAGAAAATGGTGAAAGTAAAGATATGGCTGCATTTGACTAATATCCTAATTTTGCAAAAACCTACTGTTCACGTAATTTAGCCAGAACCGTTGTTTGTAAATCCGTAATCAAGTCAGGGCCGACGACAGGGGAGGCAGGGGGAGGGGGCAAATGTATAGGGGCCCGGGCTAGCAGGGGGCTCGAAAACACCAAAAAAGGGTCCGAAATGACAAAAAAAGGCCCAAAAGGGCAAAAAAGGTCGCCAGGTCTCAGGGCCCGGGGTTGTAGATTGCACAGGGGCCCGGGGATCCTGTCGCCGGGCCTGAATCAAGTCAACACCAAACATAACTTTGGATCCAGTCATTGACTGCCGTCTGCCATACTAATCAAGATGTTCCACGTAAGCATTTGTTTGTAATGTATTTGTAAAATAACTCAACTTTGTGTGTAATTAAAATATAATATATAGGTATGCATTTGACTAATATAAAGCTGTTTCATTCAACTTCCTCCAGTAATAAAAATTGAAAAATGTACTGTAGAATTATTGAAAAAAAAGTTTTTTTATGAAATTTTGACTAATAAATAACTTTACTTGTGGGGTGAGAATTGTGCGCATATGTAGCTTTGTGAATAATTTTGCGATCAATATCGAACGTAGATACAGACAACCTGAAATTAGTTGGCAACTGATTGTGTAGCAGCCAAAGACTTTGACGTAATGATTACAACTTGCTGTGACATGGTGTTGCAATTAACAGACAACAAAGAGTATGAAGCAGTGAAGAAGATCATTGACCTTTACCATGAGGTGATAAACACATATGTCTGGTCATTAGCTTTGCCGTCACCTAAAAACCCAGTGGAGTGGGTAGAGATCTTTGTCAAGGGGGTGTGATATCTGCAACGCTAACGGGGGGCCTTGGGGGGATGAAATTACCCTCGGTGTAAGGGAGCCTGGGGTCTCTTTAAGAAATTGTATGGATGGAATCATATATTTGGCTGTTAATCATGAATCATTCAAATCAAATGGAATAGATTACACACTCTATAAAATATTACCAAATCAAATTTATGTTTACAATAAAATAACTACAAAAAATCCTCTTCTGCGATTAGATGTGGTTAAAAATTCTATTATTAGGCAAGCCTGTCTGATTTTGTATTTGGTACACACTATTGTGCACTGCATTTAAACATTAAAACAAGTAATAATAATTAAATTAGTGAGTAAAACATTGTTTTTAGGCTCATCATTGGCACTGTTTGTTTTCCTAAAATGAATACATGAAAATTTGTTAAGAGTAAGTAATTTAGTAAGTCAATTAGTAATAGTTACAACAATTAGTAATTAGTAAATCAGAAAATAGTAAATAATAGGTAAATAGTAATTAGTAAATTAGTAATTAGTTATTAGTCGGTAATTTTGTTGTGTCATCAGTGCTGTTGATAAAATTTACAGTTTTACCTGCTGCCCAAAGCATAGTAGCAGGTTGATTCCAAATGTTCAGTATCAAAATAGTTTTTAAACTTATGTTATTATTTTTTTGAACCTTTAAACCAATTTGTTTAAATGAGCACAAATTTTACATACATCAATGGCAAGGTCAAAGTAAAAAAAATTTTTGAAAACATGACTCTTTTCTGATATGGTACATTCTATAACAACGTTTAAACTAAAATCTTAAAGTGTGAAACAGTTGAGTCGAAACATTTTTACGCTTTATTAAGATTGTTAAGGTTGTACTGTATTTTGATTTTGATTATTGCTGACATCTGCCATCACTGATCAGTAAAAAAACAAGTTTCACCACAAGTGAAACTTGTATCTTGCTGATCTATGATGGCAAATGTCCCTAAAAATCAAAATCAAAATATAAAATCACTATCACCAACAATGAATTTCAAACTAAGAATGTTAAGTCTAAAGTTAATAACAAAGCTAAAACATGTATTCTTTCCCTACTCCTTTAAAGAAAAAAATCACAGTCAATTGAGAAGATTTAAAAATATTTACTTCATAACTTACATGCAACAAATTAATTACAGGTAAACCAATTGAAGGGGGGGGGGAATTTTAAACTGCAAAATCAATTTTATAATTTTAAGGATCTTTACGAACTAAAATGTAGAGGCTTTACCAGTTTTTTTCTATATTTTGAGAGTTACTGACAATTATCATGTAATTTCAGTTGTACCATTACTGGGTCTTCTCTGATCTAAATTTAAAAATATGTGATTCACTTCTACTTTCCTAGTTCAAAATTGCCAGTGAGAAATGAGAAGTTGGAAAAGGGACCTGAAGTCAGAAGGAAAAATATAATGTGACTACAGATAGATTTAAGATTTTGACCAGGTATGTAGACCGATTACTAACAGATAATGTTACCTATCGGTGTGAATATAATTTTTTTTGTGCCAGGTAAGATATGAGTTAGTTGCCAGTCATCCTTTCCAAGGGAGGTGTGGCTTTCAGGGGGGGGAAGGGGTGACTTTTACGTGCTCTTGAAAGAAAAAGAAATGAATTTCTGAGCGAGGCTTGGTCCACCAGGTACTGTTATCTAATAAGTGAATGAATTGGAAACATTAAATATTACCCAGCAAGGTGCTTAAATAAAACTGTAAAATGTACAGTGAGCCAAAAAATGTCCCAATACATTAATTATAAGGAAATGCAAACCTTACCTTAACAATCTTCTCCTCTTAAGAAAGGCTAGATAAGGTAAGGCCCCCATTTTCATAGATTTTGTTAAAGTAATCTAAAGCTAAAAATTATTGATTACCTTTAGCATTGATTATAATCCTAGATTAAACTCATGCAACAAACTCTACCAAAGTTATTGTTGCTTCCATAGAGCTAACAGTCATGGACAGAGTAGGGACAGACAACAAAAGTAGATCAGTAAATGAGTAATTCAGGTCCAATTTGGAGGCAAAGATTCGATTAGGTGCCATTGAATGGGCCTATTGTACTGTCAATTCTTGGCGCCACAGGCAAAACCCTGACCTCATGTAAGATGATTGTTCACAGCTTTTAAGCTCTGAAAGACCGTGGGATGGGAACTGCCAATTGAACTTATCAAGTCAGTTTAGTTTTTAATTATAAAAGTTACTATAACTTCCTTAGATTACTATAAATTACAGCACGAATTAGAAACTTTCTAGGGTCAGAATCCAGTAAAAATGTGAATTTTATGACACAAAAACAGCTGGGTGGTTATTTTTTACAGGATAAGACCATATTTTTTTAGGCACTTAGGACAGTGTAAATTAAATAATATCCTTAATTTCAAAGGCTATTTTCATAAAGTAAAGTTAAGGAAAGAATAATTGCACTTCTTTATTATATAAAACTATATATTTCCATAAAAACATTTCAAATATCTAAAATACATAGTAAGTATAGCTAAAGTACGAAGCGCTTTTTTTAAGTACCATCACAGAGATGAATCAAACAGAGGTCGCTTTTAAATGGGCCTTCTGTTGCACCCAAGTGCTATGTAGGACAGTTAAATCCAGTTACAGTTACAGTTAAGTTACTAGTTACATCCAGTTACTAGTCACAGTTAAGTTAAATTAGGAGAGAGCAACGACTCTGCTGCTCCCTTGCAGAGTTACTGGTAAACTAAGTCCTCGACACACGCTGGGCAGCGCTCGACACACTCTGAGCACATTAGAGGATACCTCTGTTTGATTCTCCTCTGTGGTACAATTTATAGATAGAGAGGTAAGGAGTGGAAGTAGATGCATATGGGCATCCATACTGGGTATTTTAGACTCATCAGAAGTTAGCCGTTACGTTACAGAGGTATATTGGGCTGTTTTAAGCTCTTTAATACAAAAAGGAAAATGGTCGCCCAAAGCTGCACTGATCGCTTCACCGGCAAGGATAACAATCAAGCTGACTACAAAATGTGTCGTCTTCCAATACCCTCGGGTGAAAAAAATTAAACCTACGGATATCCATTAGGAGTTGTGTTTATATTATGGAGAAAAATTAAAAGAGATAGTGAGTGAAGTGCAAAAATGGCACCAATTGCTTTAAGAGGATTGCACTATTATTCACACTGAGAAGCCTGGTCATCTGTGGTAACTGACCATCTTGTTTCAAAAATCAAGAATAAAGTTCAAGAAAACAGGAAATTTGCAAATACTGTTCCTTCTAAGTATTCTTCTTAAATTTAGAACTCTTTCGTCAGACAGGAAAGAATGGCTTGTTTTTTCATGGCTTGCAACAAGATCATCCACAGAACGACACCCACAGTTCTCTCCATCGTGGACAGTAGTGGGATATTTTTTAATCAAACTGTACCATTTTCACTCTGAACTACTACTCATTATAGTTTCTAATAAATTTAACTCAATTCCTGATGGATAACCACAGCTTTTTTTCCAATCAAAGGAAGTTGGAGATGGCACAGTTCTCAATCAGCATGACTGTTAACGGTCGCGTAGCTGGAAGCACTGCAATTTGAGCCAGCAATTTCATTTTCTAGTTACACAGAATAATACAGCTCAATCAATCTCTACCACATACTGACAGACTCTTACTGAGTCCAACTACCTAATGCCTACCTAGTTGGTTTTATCTACCTCATGGCACATGGCAACTTCGAAATGTCTCTACCCCTACCTCTTCCTTCGCTATTCATAAGTGGTATTTGCTTAAAAAACACGCCTCTTGTAGAAAAAACTAAAATGTGTACTTATATTTTTATATAAAAACCCAAAATAAAAATTATATTATTTTTTATGTAAAATGTATAAATTTTTTTTCCTTTTTATGGACAAGAACAATAATTTAATGGAAGAGAAAAATGCAATATGGGGAACAATCAGAATCATATGACCAAAAAACGTAGGTACAATGGTAATAAAAAAATTAATCTATGAATTACAGCATTTTATTACAGTACCTAAAATCTAAGGTTGACCAACACAACAAAAATCAGATTTTGTTGTAATGACAAACTTGACAACAAACGGAATACTTAAGTTACAAACGTAATAGAAAAATTATAATTAATCATGGAGATAGAAGCACCAAAAATATTGTTTCATTAACAGTTTAAAGACATAAATGTCTATTAGTGGGAGCACAAAATAAGGCGGGCGACAAAAAATGCAAACTCATATAATAGTCTGCTAAACCTCAGTTGAAATGACTAAATTAAATGTTTTTGATGAACAGGTAAAACTTTATTTTCGTTTTTCATGTCCTCTTAGGCAGTGCCGGATTTACAGCCGCTGCGGCCCTAAGTCCAGATTTCTGCGCGGCCCCCCTAGACCCCCAACAGCCTCTGTAAAAAGTGGGGACAGCATGATTGCCACACAATTTTTGGCCTTTCTGCCCATGGCATCTAGGTATCTACTACAAATGTCCAGCCAATTAGTTGCGATAGATCAAGGGAAAACGGGAATTTTATTTCCCGTTATATCTCTGTTATGCAGAGCTTGACTGGCCGTTAACCAACAGTTTTATATATTATTTTTGTATGCTTACATATTATTTTAATATGGAGAGTAGAAATAATGACATTAATAAGTCATAAACCTGCTTAAATTTAACAAAATCATCAAAAGTTTAATGATGGCCAATAAAGAGGGGGGTTGACTGTGTGAAACACCGACCATTAACCAACTGCTTTACATAATAATGTGGGTACATTCCAAAGTTATTGTTGGTATTATAGGTTGAATAAAGTATATACATATAAAACTTCAAGTAATAGACACCTGGTATCAGAGCAAAGTAATAACTTTCCTAATTGTGTCGGACCTCCAAGAAACAAGTTCAAAAAGCACCATAGCAGAGCGTCCACGGGGCAATAATTCCTGTTTCCTCCTTAACTGGCACCAACTATGTGGCGGGGCGTTTGTGGCAACCATACCAATTTGAACCAAATAAGCTGACCCTAATTAATCCACTCATATGACTGTGGCAGTCATCCCATGGACAGAAAGGCCAAAATGTAGCAATCATGCCACAGCCGTCAGTGGTGAATTTTTTTTCTCAATTAAAAATTTACTATTAATACTTTATTTACGACCTTGTGCAGCCCCCTTACACCGTGCAGACCTAAGCCCCTGCTTTGAGGGCCTAGTGGTGAATCCACCAGTGGTTTTACGTGTAAATTTGTGTTTACTTCAATACATGATCACATCGTTGATCAACTACCCAAACAAATAATAAAATATAATTTCACCAGCACCACACTCACCCACCCACCTTATTTGGAGCTCTATCGTTCTGGGAAATCTTTTATTTATAAAAGATTTTCAAAACATTCAGGCCATTTTCGACAAAAACTATGCTCGCTTTACTATGGTAGAATATTGATAGCCTGACATTTGTCGTACTGGTAATCTAATCATTTCATATAGGACAATTACTCATCCAAACAAGTGCAAATCACCTAGTTAGTGATTTGCTTTTATAACAATGACACCAGCTAGGTTTTTATTCAATGTTATGAAGTGTGCTATTGAGTTGTTTACTTTTGATTTTTCGTTTGATCCAGAAAAGTAATTGAAATTCATTTTCATAAAAGAATACATATTTTGGTAGAGTAGTGCACCCTCATCAAATATTTGGATTTCTTTTGGGTCAAATGAAGTTTTGAGGAAACCTGCTAAATGGCCGGTTAGTGGGGAATTTACAGTTTTTATGAGTTAGTTATAAAAAATACAAGAAAAAAGTAGTGAAATTGGTATAACTTTTTATCACTTTTTGATCAACATATTAAATTGGCGAATTAAATTTCCATTGAGATTGTTTCGCAACCGATAGTTGATCGCTCAGCACAAGACACTTACTCATTTGTCAACTTGCCATATTAGAAAAAATTGTAATTTTTTTACTGCTTACTCAGGTTGCTGCAGTTGCCAGTCGAATAATATCAGCTTAGATTAAGCCAAGTATTGTGCTTACTATAGGCTCCTTCACAATTAGGTAACCAACCAGTAAAAATAGGTTTTCCAGTTTAGAGCAACCAAGTTATAATAAAGCTCCAAACATTGTTTTGTAATCAGCAGAACCTTTTTAATAACCTTTTTTTAGAACCTTTTTTTGTAGAAAATTTTTAAGCTATTTGACCTAATGCTCATACCTATTTGACTTCATTAATGTTCATATTAATTAAACATTTGGATTAACTGAGTATATACGTGCACAGATCTTGCTTAGTTATCCTTTTCAGGAGAGCCATTTCTACAGATCTCACACGATCATCTTTCTACAGCAACGTTAATCGTGCCAACCAGGAGCGAATGTCTTTAACGATGGTGTTGTCTTCATTTCTACAAGCTTTCATTAATGTTCCTTTAACTTGTATTTTACTAACTCTTTCATTTTATTTAACATAAAGTCCGGATTCACCAGAAATACCGATTATCAGGGTTTGGGTCAGCAACGCTCCACTTTATTAACAACTAATTATTCTGAATTATAACATACCTAACAGCTGCTGTCATTGTCGTGGAGGGGGGAGGGTTAATCAATGGGGGTGTCTGTGTGTGTGTGTGTGTGTGTGTGTGTGTGTGTGTGTGTGTGTGTGTGTGTGTTCTCTTTTTCACTCTAGGGTAAAAGGTAATCTTAATAATAGTTCAGAATATCAAGAGTCTACCGTAGTGCTGAGTACTCTTAAGTTATACTGAATACTAAATGACGATAATATCAACCTGATTTATTATTATTATTGTGGATTTAGCCTCAACTGACATTGCTGAAAGCAGAACCCGTAGAACATTACAAATTAGGACAATATACTATACATCATGTACATGTGGAAGTTTTTTTTTAATTAGACACAATTTCATATTAAAGGCTCTAAATGAAGCATGACACAGGAAAGAAATTACATGAAATACAGCAAATACAAACCCATTATAAAATATAAGATCTCATTACTTTTTTTGGACATTACCTTTGACATTTTAAGATTTTGCCTTAGAGCTCCAAACCAATGGCCTATCAGTTCTCTTCAGATTGACAAAAACAAAGAACATATGGATGTGGTAATATTAAAAAAAGGTATTCACAGTTTAGTTGTAATATAGAAAAGTCAAACGAATATAAAAAATGTTTGTTTGGCAAAATATATTTATTTTTTTAACTGAACAGTTAATTTTACTGTCACACAAAAAATAAAACTCTAATAGTTATGTCGGGTATAAATAAAAAAATACAGATAACAAGGAAAAAATAGTGAAACTAAAAAATAGCAATGTTACTTCCATTAAGGAAAAGAAATGTATTTAAAAACAATTTTTAACAATGTGAGTGTGGTTTATACATAATAAAGCCATAGACATTGATAAAGTTCCATAAAATATTAAAATTTATTATAAGGAATCCTCTAGCCTGACTAAATTAAGCAGATAATACTTTAAGTTTAAGCAGCAAGTGATCAGGTTTTTAAATTCAGTCTAAAAGGGCAAACCCTATTTAACTATATCTATTTAACAAAACATTTTATTGCACCTTTGAGAAGAAAAATATATAAAGTGAAACATATAAAACTTGTTATACTAAAATAAGAGCACATCATTCAGATTACAACAGGAAACTGACATTCTGAGCACAACATTAAAGACATAACAGAAAACTGACATTGGAACTTGCTTTGTGCAAGACAATTAATGGTAACAACATGAGTAAACACTATTTAGAAACAAAAAAAAACTAAAAGTATGCAAATATATATTGCACATTAAAAAAATTACATTTCATAACTAAAACAGTTAAAGCTTGCCATTTCAGTGGTTTGCAAAAATATCTGCAAAACTTCAATTAATAACCAAATAAGTTAATCTTAAAACTTCACAAAATTTGATTGGTTTTGAAGATCATTATCAAACCTTGTTTTCTAAATTACCATTCTAGACATAAGTGAAATTTCATATTTTTTTATTTAGTATGACCAGAGTAACGATACCTAAGTTGTTAAATGATAGTCATGGTCTTATCAATTGAATAAATCTTCTATTCTTTTGAAAGATATTAGTTTTTTTAAAGATTTGGTATATAACTTTTTGATATAGTTTAGACTTGCTTACATAAAAGATTATTCTACAACCCAAAGAGACCAATCTTTAGCAAGTACGCCCCAAAAAGATATAGAGCGTGATTGGATCACTCGATCACAGATTTTTTTCTGTGTCCCAAGACAATAAAAACATTGTGACTTAAATTGGACTTGTACTATATATCTAAGAGCAGATCAAGAGCAAGAGTTGGAAAATTGAAGGCACAACACTCTCTGCAACTCGTCACTGATCTCTTGCACTTTGCCCTTGCAACTGTCGCAAGTGGTCACTTCTCTGGAATCACCAAAATGTTCACAGTGTTAATCGTACTGAATTTTCATTCAATAAATCATTTTCTTTTTTATAATATAAAACTTAGTAGAGCCACAAATAACAGAGGGGAACAACGTAAGTCAAGCTGGTGGTCTGGGGTAAAACTTCTAAATACAAGGACAGAACCCTACAAGGATGTTGTGGCTTCAGGCAAAGAACTGTCCAAATCATTACGCAAAACATACATGATAATATACATTCAACAACCACAGACAATCTTCCTCCAGATCATACAAAATTAACATCAAACCTTTGTAAACTGGTCAAAGTATCTTCAACAGCCAGCCAAACCATTTGAAAATTCTAGGAAATAAATATTTAACACATTCAGTGCAGGTGGGTCAGTACTGACCCATGACGGACTTTGCTGAGATGCGAGTGGGACGGTGCCCCGGCCTAGTCAATGGCTTCGAGTGCACCGAGTGCGTGGATGGACCTGTTCTACGTTGCCTTACTGTGTACGAAACAGTGCAACTTCGGGTAGTTCAGTTCCCGCGTCGCGCTTTTGATCACACGGCTGGGTGAGGACTAACCCAGTCCTCGGTACTATCGTCATAACGCGTGTGTGTTAGTAATATTATATCATTATTATATATTAAATTATATCTTTAATAAATAGTTTAATAAAATAATATAAACATTTTTTGTGTGATTAGTGGATTTTTCAATTTTTTCCATTCTGATATTCCTTATGGATCATTACTGACCCATGACTTTGACGACATCAAATTACATCATACATACTTCCGGGGAATTTTTTCACCCTTGTAAACCTTTTTACCTTTATGTACACTTGCATGAAGTTACGTTTATAGTGTAATACAAAAATTTTTTGTATAAGAATTTTTTAAATTTGTCCGTAACATAATGCGGGTGAGTCAGTACTAACCCATAACTTTGACGTCATAAGTACTTCAGGGGAATTTTTGCACCACAGTTTTTAACTCATCTTATATAAAGGCAAGATTTTATGGAAAAAAATTTTCAGCACCTGGGGAAGGTTTACAATGTTTTTCCGCAGTGAATGTGTTAAAGAGGGTTGCCATTGAAGCAATCGCTCTACTCACTAAAATAACTGCATGACTAAATGATATTACTGTTTGATGTCAGTGGTGGACCAATCCTCTTCAATCATTAACGATAACTATTCACTGGCTTGTCTTGATAGTACCTACGACTGATACCAAAAAAGGTATAAACTTGCACTTTATTACACTGCACAGGATCTAGGGCGATGGTGATGGATAATTAAGACATTTCTTAACATAATGAATCATGCTACTACTCCAAACAAATGGTTAACTGTGTGCAATGGTATCTGCATGCAATTCAGGCATCGTTTAGCCCCCATCGAAGGGTCCATTTTAAGATAATTTGTGCTTTCAACAAGACATCTATACCTAATCTCCATCAGATAAGGGGTACGAATTCAGGTGTTCTCTACATGTCTTTGTGTAATAATTATATAATCTGCCCCCTAAATAAAACACTGTTATCATTAAAGGCCCCTGTTTTCATTTGAAACTTCCTTTGTCTTCTTGGAATTTTTATAATCCAAATGACCTGAGCAAACAAAAATTCAGATTTCCAATGATGGCCTGTAATAACAAATAAATTCAACTCACTTTAATCTTTGCGTAATAGTGACTGCCCGCTCCTGAGCGCTGTTGATTGACATTCGCATGTTCATGATTTCAGCTTCTCTCGCACCCAGCTGTAATCTCAACTGGTATATCGTGTCCTCGAGTGCTTCAAATATGGCCTGAAACATAGTAAAATAAAATAAAGAATAAAGTGTAAAAAAGCCACTTCAAATTTGTTTGAGTCTCTGGCTATTCGTTGGGTAGTTATTGTTTTTGCCATTTGTTTTCAAAACTTTGATATTGTATGCTCTCTAACTTAGTTTGATTCATTTAATCACTTCAAGTACAGTGTGAAGTAACAAATTAGAACATAGGTTTTCCAATTTATGAATGGGGGTGTTCTAGGGGTGTGCGAGTACTCGAGAATCAAGCTTTTTTCGAGCCGAGTATACACTACTCGACTCGACTTATTGCAAAAGACTCGAAAGTTCGAGTCGAGTAGTTACTCCCACCATTTACCCAATATCGGTACGTGCGAAAGAATATTACAGCCATTTTTCACGATGCCATCCATCTTTATCAAATATAACTGAAACCTCGTTTGTTATACTTGAAGTAAAAGTTATTTGTAGTTATTAAAGACACATAAATTTTTATATCACTCTTATCTTTTCTATAGTTTGAGGTTATTTATTATTACATCTCTTAAAAAATTATTTTTTTATATTTTAGAAACCATTCCAAATAAATAAAAACTTTTTTGTGTTGACATTTACATGAATAAAACTATACCTGTATGAATAACTCAAAGGAAATATTTTAATCATGAATTAAGTCAGGTTTTGAGTCAGTTAATTGTTCATGGCTTATAGTCAGTGTTTTCATTTCATGTCAAAACCAAGGTAAGCCTTAAACACAAGTTAGGCTTGAAAAATATATCAAATCAATAATTTTTATTTATTTATTTTTTATTTATAAAAAGAGGGTGGCGGCCTCTTTCTACCTTGCATTTGCCCCCCCACATGGGCCTCAGGCCTGTGCGTGGAAGTTATCAAGCAAACACAAGGAGTGAGCCAGTACAGTACAAGGATGAACAGTACTGCTAAAAGTATGCGGCATCATTGGGACTCGATCCTGCGACGCTGCCGCCACAGAACTGGGGCCGAGTGCGCTACCAACTGCGCCACCGACTCATTATTGTGAGTTTAAGTAAAAGATTATCTTTCTTTTTTGGAATCATTTATTATGCTCTTAGTTCAGTAACTCTTTTAAGTTTAATTACCTCAAAATTGTAAGTTGTATGTGAGTGATGATAATAATTTTTTACCATTATGTAGAAACATGATGACTATTATATTATAAACTTAAAAAAACTCGACTCGAAAAAAGCTCGAAACTCGCGGGTATTTTTCAAAACTCGACTCGACTTCAAAAATCACTACTCGCACACCCCTAGGGTGTTTGGATAATAAATTTTCTGGGTTGAGTATTGACTTGAATCCTGAGAATATGGAATTTGAACAGAAAAACACAAAACTGTTAATATTGCTTGTGTATTCATACAAATTCATATCAGAGATCGAAAATCTCATTCATTAGATTGGGTTTATCTTTAATTCAGATAATATAACGATGGCTTTATTTTACCATTTGCAGGTAAAAAGTCAAGTAAACAATGCAAAGTATACAGAGGGCCCTGAAAGTCAATTGGTCTTATTTGTGATGTGGAAAGTGAAAAGAAAACTGATGTTGCTGGAGTAAATTTTACATTACGGGTATTTCAGTTGAATTGGGTAAAAAATATCCATTTTTAGGTTTTGATTGGATAGGATTCCTGAATCTTTTCTGTACATATTAATTCGGTTATCTCAGCAATAAGAATCTGAGAAATATTAAAAAAGGGACCTCAAGTTGCTTAAATGGGAAATAAGCTGATGGCCGGCGAATCAGGTTCCATTTCCCCAATGTGAAGGCCCATACTGATAGAGTCGTCAGGGGCATAACAAAACTAGTCTCTCCTGACATTTATAGGCAGATGAGTGAACAACTACAAGTTTTTCATTGTATTAGTCCAAAACTCACCATCTCGAGTCTCGAACAGTGTATTTCTCTTTCATTCCTTGGTATTCTGCCTCCTGACTTGAGGTCCCTTTCCCAACTTTTAACTTTAAACAATGCAATTGTAAGTGTATCACATCTTGTTTTAGTTTAGATTTTAAGATCTAGTTTTCACCTTTATTTTGATACTTTATTCATTTTTTAATTATTAATATAATAAATGTTCTGTGAACGTTTGAAGTTTTTGTCCTTGATTTCCTAAAATACCCGTTTTGATTAGTTAAGATTCAAATACCAATAACTCAAAGACAAAAAAATCATAGGGCCATCAATTATATGTCAAATTGTTCACAATTTAAAGCTACATTTCAGGATGTTAATAATTCAAAACAGGAAATCCTGATTCGGGGTCCCTTTTCACATATCACATTTACTAATCATGAGTAAAAAACTTCGACGATAACACAAGTGTCAATAAACCATCAAAACTTGTGTATAAACAGCAAGCAAGAGTAACTGCGGTGAAAGACGCTCATGCATTTAATCGGCTAGTACTCAATATGCTTCTCCAACACCACAATTTCTCACTGCCCCATTCGGATAACCAGCAATTCAGATAACTGGCCTCCAGAGAATCAATGTTCCACTTTATAAAAAAATAAAGGAGCAAAAAAATTGACCTTTTTTTCTTCAGATATCATTTGCTAATAAGAGAGAAAAAGTAGAGTTTGTAGGAGATTGGATTAAATTTAAAATATGGTATTTCAAACTTTCTCTCAAAGAAGCAGTTCAACAGAATTTGCAAGATGCAAATTAAAATACTCACTCTAGATTCTTCTCCTATTTCTGAGTATGAAGGTGGCTCATCGATACAAAAGAAATCTCGAACCGTCTTTGACTCAAGAAGTTCTTTGTCGTTTACAACAGCGTCAATGAAGCTCTGCAAACCTTTTATCCTCTCTTCGATAAACGGTAAGCTAAAGTTATTGCCAAACCACCGTTTTCGAGGCAATGTAAGTACTTTCTTAGAGAATTCTGACTTTATCTGGAATATAAAGTAAAGGAACATAACTACATTAAACTTTTTTGTTGACTGAGGACTATAGAACAGAATAAAAAAGTGTTCAATCGTATATTATTTTATTTTGTTATATTGCAATTGGATAAAGAACCACTAACTCTAAAAAAAGGTTTCCAGAGCCAACTGATGAGGATGTAAGTTTATGTATACTCGATTACTATTACAGCTTCATATGCAATGACATTCACATGTGAAAATCTTTCAGTTATAGCCTATCAGCTATGTTCATATTGGAACACTATTCATTATCCTGTGTTTATTTATTGGATCAATGGTGTTGATATGACTTAGTTGTATTTTGCCATTAGAACTGCACTGACAGAAGCTTTAAAGGCCTAAATAAAATAGGAGAAAGCTTTAAAGGATATTCTGTAACCTAATGTTGTCCTCTTTATTTTGACTCAACAATAACGATCAAAAATCAGTTGTATAGTTACTAAGATCTCATCTTACTATGCTGTGAAATAAATCCGCTAGGTTAGTAATAATGTGATTATAAAGTGCATTCCTATATTGGCTTAAAAAATTCAACAGATAATTTTCAACAGATAATTTTTGCCAAAGTCATGCAGATCTGGTAGAGAGATTAGCTGGTGAATCATCAGAAAACCATTACAAGAGCCAGATGGTTATAGCATGTGTATGTGTATCACAGCTTAGATAGCAATAATAATTTATTGCTATGCTTTAGTTTCTTGTTCGAATTACAAATGGAACTTGCAGTTTTAATAAGCATTAATGGCAGTTCTTGTCAATGGCTTATTATAGGCATAAATAAATATCTGACAGGGTAAAAAAAATTATAACTATCTGAATAGGATTTACCTTAGAGTGGAGTCTGACAAAGTCTGTGTATCTTCTAAAGATAAACCATGAGTCTCCAACAGTCTTGTTTTCAATTTTAATTTTGTAAACCTGTAATTCAAAATTTCATGTTACAGGCAATCACCATATCTATGTGCAAGACTATTAAGTGATTCTGTTATAAGGAATACAAGATGAAAATTACAATTTGTCATACAACTGTAAAATGGAAAATTAGTGGCAAAGCCTAGGGTTATCTATGAGTTCAGCAATAAATGAAATAAAATTAATGTTTTTAGCCCCTGAACTGCAAATTTCAATAAAACAAGGTTAAATTACCTTTCCGTCTGCAGTTCAAATCCTTAATCTTCACAGGTTAAATCAAGCTGACATGTTTCAGTATAAGAATACCATTATCAAAGCACAGTACACCGATCTTACAAAAACACATTGTTCCTGTGGTCGTCATAAAGTTAAAATAAATTAAACAACAAAAACACAACACATACATATGATAGATTAATAAAAACAAAATTTGATAGGCCTATCAAATTTCGTTTTTATTAATCTGTTGTATGTACGTGTTGTGTTTTTATTGTTTAATTTATTTTAACTTTATGACGACCACAGGAACAATGTGTTTTTGTAAGATCGGTGTACTATGCTTTGATAATGGTATTCTTATACTGAAACATGTCAGCTTGATTTAACCTGTGAAGATTAAGGATTTGAACTGCAGACGGAAAGGTAATTTTAACCTTATTTTATTGAAATGAAATAAATCAATAATAATTTTGTGTAGCAGTATGTAATGATGTAAAATAAAATTAAGACATTTTTAATACTTGTTGATGAAAACTACACCTTCAATCGTGAGTAACATTCAAGTTGTCTGCTTCGATCCCAATTCACTGAGAGCCAAATAAGAAGGCCAAGAGAAGAGCATCCATTGTATATGTAACTTTGCATACAGTAATAATGTGACAGTTATAAAAAAAATACATTCCCTTCTCTTCATCTCCTGCAAGTGATTTCAAAATTTTTGGTATCGACTTGCTAACACTTTAGATGTTTCAAGTCTGGGTCTAGGCTAGTCAGCAGTGCTAGTCTCAGTACAAGCACAAAAAAGGGCTTTGGCTCAAGAACAAGTGACAAAACCAAAAATTAACGTATAATTTTTAATTTAGTTTTATTGTTGATAAAAAATATTGTTCCATAAGTTTTTAATTTCATTTTGGTTGTTACTCATCATAGTTAGGCCTATTGTTATTAATGTTATTGTAAAAAAGCAGCCGAGGTACCGGTATATTTCTGGTTGCAAATTTGAACCCATCCTTAGCTTATATAACATACATTTATTATATATATAACACAGATAATGTTAATTTTTTAAACATGTATACAAATTTTTAAGAACTAAAACTATTTTAAAAGCATGTTAATAATTATGGTCTAAATTTTAGTTCTTAAGACCTCCAATCTGTCAAGTTTGTCTTAAAATTTAAAAAATTGCACTTTGAGGGACAAACATCAGTCAACTCTATGTCTATGTTTTTTCTTTTTTTTGTAGACGAGGGCCAGGCTTAGAGGTTTCCATGGACATTCACTGCAACTTATTTAGCTTATTGTGCATGTGCACCCTCAAGGTTCCGGCATTATCACTTAGCAAATTGCCATTGGTGATTGGCGGGATTCGAACAAGGGGCCCTAGGAGCTGAAGTCCCGCGTTCTACCACTACACCACGCCGCTCCCCCAATCTCAGTAATGCTAACATCACAAAAAAAATTTTTATAACTTACAGTAAAACGAGCTCTCTCCTCCATGACCTCATAGCCTACTATTGGTATCTGTATGGAAGGGTCGGACTGTGCGACATGTTTGAAGCCAAGAGGGGTTGACGTGTAAGGCAACAAAGGAGTCGAGGCACACCTCTTAAGGCTGAAAAGGTTCACAGAGGTTAAGAAATTTACATTGTTCTTCGAGTAGTTTGTTGAAGAACAAATATAGTCAAGTAGCAATAAATTATTCAAGTATTTATCCAAGAGACTGGTAAAGCTATTTATTTATCACAAACAGTTAGGAATGATGTATATTTAATGATGAGAGAATAAATTTAGGAAAATAGAAAGCGGTGAAAGGTTTTGGTTTATTTGATTAGCATAAATCATTATAGCCACAAAAAGTTGAGTACCTTACAAAAATATTAGGTAACTGAATTCCATCAAAGGTCTGGATTTTCAACGGAGTAGTCTAAAGTTCACGACAGTGAAAAACAAAGCACAATCATTTTAATCTGCCTTGAGGTTTCAATGTATAATGTATGAAAGTTTGTATGGTATGTTAATCTTGAATGCACTGTCTCTACACCACATGGTCATGAAGCTTATATATGTATATATATATAATTAAATTACTTTTGAATTGGAATAGCTGCAGTAGACTATATGCTTACCTGCAGTTTGATATTACGGAGCATTGGGAGTCTTCCAAATTTATATCCTCAGTTCTGTTTGGTTTGCTTAGACCTTCGTCGCTTGACGAGTTTGAAGGCAAGCAAACATCATTGTCCTCTGAAGATGTACCACGAACTTCATTCTGATCCATGGCGTAGCTCATGACACTAAATTGTTCATGATTACAATCAGTTCTTTGCCTATTATTTCATGATTAAATAAAAAATTTGAATACAGGTTTTAGGTACCGAGTCAATGAAGTTTGAAAGAGAGCCAAGAATAATTCATAAACAAATCAGTGATTCTTTTTCTTTTTCACACCTACCTAATATCAACAACCGACTCACTGTACGATTGCAATATTACGATGTGTCGATTGTGTGCAATTGATGTATCGATTGTCATTGCAACATATTCAATGAGATCTTTGTTTTAATTTTCTACCGATAAACCAATATTGGCCGACTTAAAATGGCCACATTGACTTATGGCTAGACAAAAATTTTCTTTATTAAAAGGTACCACTTTGTCACCAACAATCGACAACCGTCAAAACTTTCAAATTAAGTAGGGCCTAAAGGTATCGTTACATTTTACCACAAAAATCAATTACTACAACTGTTATCAATCCCTTCCTTCCTATTATCGACAATCGAATGAGTAGAATAATTGTGAAGAGGTAAGATGTGAAACAGAAAGGAAACTGCAACCACCAATTGTTTATGATGTAGTGTATGTTTAGTGACTTGAAGCACTGTTTTGATTGTGTTGACATTGGTTACTAGCTACAAATTTTGTTTTTAATAATTGTAGGCTACAGAGATATTCCGTAGAGGTTTATAATCAAAATTAAACTGGGGCTAATTAACAAATTGGACGTATTAGTAAGCTTATGCAATGTTAGGCCTCAGACATCTTAACATATACCAAACAGATATTTAAAATCAAGAACTTAGGTATGTAAATATCACGTACCAGCCAATATTTAAATGCTATAACATTTAAAGAAAAACAAATATGAAAATACTTTCCATCCAAACAATGATAAAATACTTACCCTACATCTAGTAAAGTACTGTTTGTTTTGACGTAAGTATGAATGTTACAGGATCACCTGTTACTGACAGTAAGTAAGGGTGACCAACACACACATCGAAAAATAAAAACTAGTCAACAAGATAGCCAATCTCTAACTAACGCGAGATTACAGATGTACTGTACGCGAATAATTTATTACTCTATGTTACATCTCCGGCTATGGCCGAGCCAGCTGATTGCAAGGCGCGGGGGGAGAGGGGGGTACTTTTCTAAAAACATTATTCAAGAGCCCTTCTGGTTGAGTTTATCAATATCATATGTAAATACATATGATACGCAGTTATAATGCGCGAACTATAAATTTCCAAGGGGAAGAGACGACCCTCACAGCCGCGGACTCCCCCCCGCCGTGTTGAAGGGGTATTACAAACCCCCCCGGTTAATACCCCCACAGAATATACGCCGACGACGTATTCCTCCCCCTCGGGTACGCCAGGGAGTAGGTTTCTAAATATGTAGATAAATATGTAGATTTTAAAAGGTAGATTTCAAGGAGGAAGTTGGTTGAGACAGAGGCGGATGTATATTGTAGGAAGCGTGCTGTGTTGTGATAACAACGCTGAGGCTATATTGCTCTGAGGGCAAGGCCGTCAGTAGTATAAGGTCGTATAAATGGGGCAGATTTCCTGGTATCGGGGTCAGTGGGCCACCGGACCTGCAGGAGGGGTCGGGTGAGTAACTGCATCGAGGGGGCCTTGATAGGGTTAGGCTCTATCGGGACTTACGCCGTTTTCGGGGATCTAAATTTGGTTCGTAATTTTGGGGTTGAAAGTTGATTATTGGGAGTAAAGTCTTTTTGGGTAAATTCTTGTTGGTTACAGTTTCGGGGTATTAATTAGTCCGGGACTGATAGTCCGGTTTTGAAGTAATTCATGCCATAACTGCCTCCAGGACGTTTACCTGTGTAGACGGAATGATAAAATTGTTGAAACTTGACGAATAAGTAAATACAGAGGAACTAGGAGGGTTACCCACCAGAGAGGGGAAGTTAGGCTAGTCACCCAGAGAAAATAAGAGTTATAGAATTAGATTATCGGTGAAACAAGGTTATGGAAATAAAGAAAGGTTTACCTGAATTCAAATGTGTAATGTCTTTATTGAGGAGGCCAACCCTGAAGTTTTAATCATTTAAGAGAGAGTTAGCTACGCTCCCAAGAGTTGTGGTCGGGTGTGTTACCTACTCCAGGCGCTGTTGGGTATAGGCGGGGTTTCACACACACACGTCACATTCCTCTTAGCATCACAATTTGGGACCCTACCTGTAAGAATAATGTTTTCCATGATATAAAATGAAATTAATATCCCAACTTGATGGGATATTGAAACTGGTGGCTGTTATCATAGATAAAAACATCCTAAAATTTTTATCTATGCTATATCATATTTCTTTGTTGATCCTTCTTGCTATAAAATTTAGGTATATGTATTTATGTATAAGTGTCGTCTAAAAAGTAAAGACCGTTTAGTCATTTCGTCTATTACATCGCTGTAACTCCACCTTTGCGATTGAATGTGCGGCCGACCAATCACGCATTTTATTTTATTTTTACAGCATTTTAAAACAGCTGTGTGCAATAGTGCTGTTTTGCGGCCTAAAAAGTTTACATTGCATTGAATTTATGCCTGAAGGAGGAAAAACTATTTTAAATCCATTGGGAGACTCTACGATGACTTGGCATATCATTAAACGAGCGACGTGGAAAACTTTCATCGCAGTCAAAGGTTATTCTCCTGATTTATGACGACGATACATGCCCGTCCCAGTGGTAAGTTCAAAGGATTTTTTTTGCCCAATAAAGTAGACATTTTCGGAAAAATCCCGCACAATTCTTATATCTGGCCCTAATTAAGTGATTACCTTCTTTTTCAAGGTTAGGGGAATTTTTACGGGGGAAAGTGTTTGCAAATGGTAATTGAGGAACTGAAATAAGCATAATTTGATCTCCTTACTTAAAAAAAAATCCAAAACCTAATTACTTGTATCATATTTAATTTATGATAGACCAACGTTATCAAGTCAGCTCCACTTGGCGGGATTTTCAATAGAAATAATACCTGATAGATCGGCAGCGAGGCTCAGCTCACAATGGGCGAGGTATATTTCCTTGGGAAAATCTGGCAAAACCTGGGTTTGTTCAAAAACGGGTAAAATGAGAAAAATAATATTTGTCAAATTGGTAAAAATCGTGAAATCTGCAGTTAGTCGTTCGGCGGTGGTTTGAGGTTTGATAGAAGAGGTCGTTGCATAATGATGAACTTGTAAGAGAAAAACTGCAACAAATAAAGTTTAGCGAACTTTGGCTATTAATTGTTAATTACTTGGTTCCAATGCAACGTAATTGTTAACCTTGATGATGCATGTGTAAGGAAAGCAGTTCTTGGTTTAGTTATCATCACTACTGTTCATTCTTCATTCCAGGAGGTTTAGCTCATAATACTACTCTGACTCTCTCTTCCTGGTTTAGTTAACAGTACTGCCTGAAAGGTACTGCTTTGTTATTATACTGGTAGCTATTGGTTTGGAATGTTCATTTCTGGTTCAGGTAATACTACTGTACAAGTGAAATTTAGTTAGTGGAAGGCACTTTTTACTTATACCCAATGTAGGCTATTTACTGCTAAATACAGGGCGTTTTTTTAAACGCAACCTATTTTTAAGATTGAATAGTGCACATATAAATATGAAATGAGCATTGTTTTATGCATCTTTAAATTTTATACAGCCTATTATTTAAGTTTGATCACATTTCATTTAGTTCACATTATGTGCTCAAACAATTCGCCACTGGCATTTGTATGAAGTTATGCTCTCTCCATCAAATTCCCGAACACGTATTGCTAGGTACCTCTTTGAATTTCTTTTATTAAATTTGTTATGTTTGTTTTGAGGTGCTGAATATCCTGTGAATTGTTTTCGTAGGCCTTACTGTTTATGTATCCCCAAATAAAATAATATGGTGGGGTCAAATCCGGGAATATTGGGGGGAAACGATCCTTCACTGATAAAATAAAGTTTTGGGTTGCGTTTACTAAAAAACACCCAGTAGCTGTGTCTCCGTTATTTATTGTCCAGTCGTGTTGAAATACATTGATGGTTGATGGTTGAAACTTCGTCCACCCCCCCAAGCCATAAGAAGTACCCAAGTATTATTGGTTACCTATCTAGAGAATTGAAGGCTCTTAGATTTTCAAAAATTCATAGCAGAAAAACCAGTTGGAAATTTTATACAAATTGGTACATAACTCATTTTTAGCCGAAAAAACACTAAAAAATCACACACATTTACAATAATTTGTTTGGTAATCTTTATACATTTTCGTAACTTATATTGTGGGAAAAAGTTGAAAATTAAATACTTCATAGACAATCCAAACCATTGTAAAAATTCACAGCCCAAATAAATTAAATTGAATATACTTTTCAAACTTTTGGTTTTTACTTTTTTTAGTTTTGTTTTCATCGTAGGTTCTGTCCTACGTCACAGGTTTTATTGAGGGAATGTTACTTTGTTTCTAGTGAACTAAAACCAACCTAATCAAAAAAAGCAGTACCTCTTATAAAAAAAATGTTTTTATCATAAAAAATATTAATACTCTTAAAACTATTAATTTATTAATTTGGATTAACAATAATGATTTTAGGAATTGGGAGTTAATTGAATATGATTAATTTCATATGATGATTACATAAATTTTCTTTCATGTTAATTATAAAGTTTTTCAAACTGAGCAATGTCAACTTAATTGTAGATGTTATTGCCGTTTATAATTTTTTTTTCAAAACTGCTGTACCTCTTCGGATTTTTGGGTGATAGGCACTAGAAAAAGTTTTGACACTTTAAAAGTATCTTATCAATTACATCTTGTAATAAAGTCATTTAGAAAATTACATGACAATAACTTCAGTCGGTTCAAAAATACACATAACTA
Organism: Flexamia atlantica; assembly: GCA_035578135.1. Taxonomy (NCBI): domain Eukaryota; kingdom Metazoa; phylum Arthropoda; class Insecta; order Hemiptera; family Cicadellidae; genus Flexamia; species Flexamia atlantica. The sequence goes on along the minus strand of JAQJVK010000008.1, from coordinate 5,125,076 downwards.
TAAAAAATCAATAGTTTTGAAGAGAAAGATTTTATACTCTGTGCTAAATCATAATCTATATTGAATTTATTACCAAATAAACAAATTCAGTTTTATAAATATAAATGTTTGTATTCCCATACTAAATTTAAGTGATATAGAGTAAAAATATGAAGTGAAATGTTTATTTAAAACAAGAGATTTTCAACATAAAACCTATTTTGGTCATTTTTCAAGGAATTACTTCCAAGTTTGTAGATAACAGATTTGCAAGCAATGAAACTAATTTCCCTGTCATTTTTATTAATATCTTGTATCTGTGAAAATATTGAAGATACAATAATACAGCTAGACTCTTACGTATTTAAAGCAGTATCAGTTCCTGAAACAGTTTTTAAGGATGGCCTAAGAGACAACATAAGTGAACTGTACATGTCTATCGATGAAGTCTTTGACAACGTTCAGAGGGGGCAGGAGGATAGCAGAATTGTGGTTAGGAATATTATCAATCGAGGAGGACTCTTGCTTCCGAACCTCGTGCCAAACAAAACACACCTTTGTCAGACGTACAACTGGACGTTACTTTCCGTCAAGGAAATAGAAGAAGCCATCGGAGGAGTGAACTACATGTGGAAGAGGCTGAGGGAAAAGGTGGAACCTCCCGTCGTTACAACTACGAATAGGTCTTGAGAGACTGTCGGTGTTTGAACTGCTTTTACAGTAGAATTAATACAACTATGCAGTGCGAGAGGGAGGGAAATTTCACATATCTTTTGCCAGTAACAGGCACGTCCTTCACGTAAACAAATAAAAACCAACGAGTATAGTTTGCAAGGTCCTGCCAAGTATATCATTGGCTGGAGCAGCTTAGTTTATTTGTCACGACATCGTTTCCCATTGGATGAATCAATTGGTTTGTTGTTTTTTATATCTTGTCCTGAAAGTTTATTGATTGTCCGCAAGATATTGACACGGAGACTAATGAATTTTTGGACATTTCGGAATCCCTCGTGTGATTCCGTCGGCCTTCATAGAGTTGCTCTGTTGTTGGGGAATAAAAAGTGTGTAAATTACCTCCCTCTACCGCTTCATAGTTGTATTAAGTCTACTATAATGTCCAAACCAAAGTTTTCAATCTTTTGGCGTTGATATATATAGCATAAAACATTTTTAGTACTATTGAAACCAAGATTCAATAATTTTTATTGGTTTGTAAAAATTAATTCTTTCTTCTCTAAAATGTAAGTTGGAATGCTCAATAATAAAAGTTTAGCATTTCATTAACTTAACCCTAAATATCAAGCAATGAAGATTATTTCGCTTCCATTTAATACATGACACTATTTTCTGTTTCATATCAAACTATTCACTTTATAAAAATATATTTTATTCGACTCTTTATTTAACTTCTATGCTGCATAAAACTTTGGTGAATTTAATTGAAGAACTGATTGTTTTCTATTGCTTCCATGGTATTTTGATTTAAACATTTTTTCTTGAATTTGTTTAATGGCAATCTAAATTTGAAAAATTAACATTCCTAGAAATTTTTTAGACAATAGATATTTTATACTGATTGGTTCTGTAAGTTGGACTAGATCATGTCCTCTATTATCAAAATATTAGCCGTTGTTTGATTCAATTTTTCAAAAGATAAAAATTCAGACAATTTTTTAATTGAAGGTTTAAATTAGGATCAGTTTATAGAGAGCCAAATAAAATATCTTTCTCAAACTCACAAACTAATTGCTTATTGTACCAATTTCCGTTGCTGATTTCCTGTTTTATAGTACTTCAGTCCAGTGTTCCTTTCAATGATTTTTTTATTTAACAGTCAAACTCGCCATAAACCAGCTGTAAAACAGCTTTTGAACATAAGTTCGACACATTATTTCAACAAACTCTCACTAAGCATTCTTCATCGCATTGACTAAAACTATGAGAAAAAATAATTGCTTGTTCTTGCTCAATCAATAATGAATAGTCACACTTTTCACTCACTCGTGTCACTTCCATTGCACATAGTCTTTTACAGATATTTCTCCATGTAACCCTGCATGCCTGAGGTTCGGTTGCGCCCACGGATGTATATGATTGTTGTCGGATTGTACGACCCTGTCTCCAAAGCGACCCATCTGTTGTAAACCTTGTAAATATTGTACTTAAACTCCTCACACTTATGTTTGTCCCATTTAAATTTCTCCATGAGGAATGAGATGTTAACATTTTCAACTGAAGAAAAATTAAGTCCTCCATAGTTTTTTATTGCGTCAATGGCAGCCAAACCTACCTCATCTCCCTTTTTGACTCTTGCCATTATGTCACCCAGAGTTAATTCCAGGTATAGAAGACTCCTTCTGACTGAAGTGTTGCTCTCGTTCGTAATACTGTCCACAAGCTGGTTGTACATTTGTATCACTGTTTCTCCCAATCTGTTGCTTAAGGTTGTTTGAAATATAAACAGCAAACACAATAATCCATAGTTTTGGTGGTGCATAGCCTCCCCCTGGTCTTAATAATCACATAATGTTTGAACGATTTTTTTCTTCCCTAAAATTCATTTTTACCACCCCTTTTTTAATGCTTCAAAAGGGTTAAGTTTTTTCAAAGTTTCAAAAATTGTATGAAGTTCTTAAGAGCTTACGTTGGATTCATTGAGTCAGAAGGATAGTAAATGATATGTTATCAGATCCATGAGAAAATAGTTTTAACATACAACTACTTTGAGCGTTCACTACTTAGCTTTTCAACTAAATTAATTTAATCATGTAATCGGTGATTAAAACCAATAGACTGATAACAAGATTCTAAAGTATAATACATAAACTTTTTAATGTTTCTGCTTTACTTTATAGACTTTAAATAAGAGTTTTTTAACGTTTTTGAGAAAATAAATACTTTTCAAAATTATTTACCGTATATAAAATTAAATGTTTTTCACTATTAAAAATTGGGGTTTGGTTTGGATTCAGTTCTAAGCCATGATTCAGATTGTCAGTCGTTATGGTTTAGAAGTATGTTTACAGCAATGCAATCTTTAATGGAGATTTAAAATGGTTGGGGGATGGAGGAGTAAACCCTTTTACCCCATAAACCTTAAATTAAAATTTGCTTTAGCTTCTTATTGTTATTTTCTGTGGAAAAAATATTTTGTTTATATTTTATTGCACAGAGAGTGATTGAAACACTAAACATAAACATATGACAGATCAAATTTAAAAATGGCTACGTATATATCAATATTGTTGCTTTTAGTTTTGAGCGATAATGAAATAAAAGTTTAAAAAACATTAATGTATGATAGCAATACAGCTTTCATTTTCACCAATTCACCTCTTGATCTTTACTTTCAGTTCAAATGCTTCATTTATTTGAACATTTTTTCTGATTTTTTAAACTCATTCATCAAAGTTCTAGGTTGTCAAAATTAGTCTTAATGTTATTACCAATAATATTTTATTCTTGGATTTGATATTTTAAACACAATCAGTGACAGGAAAACTATAAGACAGGAATATTGAAAGAGCCTCTGTATGAAATTAAAGTGAATCGTTTACTGACAACAAGCAAGACTGCAAATTATAAAACTTGCTCAGTTCCTTGATCAATGAGTTCTTAGGTATTGATTGCCCAGAAAAATATGAAATGATTTTAATCCATAGAAAAAATGTCAGCGTAATTGACATTTTACAATTACTTAATTTCTGGTAATTTAAGCTCAATCAAAAAAAAATCTGTATTCAAACATATTTCAGAGCCTAATTAGAAATATTTTCTATAGGAAGAGAGTCACATGTTATTTCTACTCCTGTTTAGCTTATTATCTTTTATACAGTCCTATCATTTAATTTATCAGGTATCACAGTCCATGTATTTTTCAAAATTGAACTCAATGTCATATCACAAGCACCATACTAATATTTTATATAATTATGTCTGTTGGAGCGATTCGTGCAAGCTCCTCAACAATATTACTCCAAATTCTTCGGGTGTCGTCGATAATTGTAGAATACTCGTCGATGTCGGTTGAGTCCCACTTAAATAGTCGGACAAACTCGCCATAAGGTATCTGCCTGATATGCAAAGGTCCGCCGCATATGTACAACTCCCAAGCCGCATCTGTCGCAGGAACTCGATTTTCAACGGTAAATTCATTTTCCAGTTTCTCAAGTTCCTCCAGGAAGATTGTCGCTGTTCTGACCATTTCATGTCCTGGGCCGTACCCACAGGTTGGGTTTTTATAGAACATTGTCAGATTTCTTCCTGCCGAGAAGAGTCTCTCCCACTGAGGAGTTATTGTGTAGTTGTGGTGATACACCCCACATCCCGGAGGGGGCTCTGAGTCATCGGGTTGTGGAATTACATTGGCGAAGTACGCGGGTATTTGTATCGTAAGCAGTAGTAAGAACATCACAGACTCTCGAGACTCTCATATGTAGATGGCAACTGTTTGACCTTTATAATAGTGCTTGTTGACACTATATAAATACAACCATAAATTATGCCATCTCTGATCTTAAAATTGATTTAACTTACCCAACAGCGATGTTGAAAGTAAGTTGTAAATAAATATTGTTTCCCCATCAGAATCGTGCAGTTTATGTGGGGGATGTTTTCTAAACAGAAATGACACCTTTTATAGTATTTTTACTAGGAACAGTAATAAACAGTGCATTCACTTTGGATCATCCAGTGATAGAATTATCTGGAGCCGTTGTACAAATTTACAAATTTCCAGAAACTGTTCGGAGTAAAGATCTTATAGAGGCTGCAAAGGATTATCTGTACTACCTTATAAAAATCAAAGAGGAAGCTAAAAGCGGAAAAGAAGAGAGTATAAAGACGCTGAAAGAGATTTACTTGGAGGGAAACCCACCGATGCACTTGAGGAACATTCCATGGGGGAAGTTGATTGAACAGTACGAGTGGAACCATGAAAACATAAATGAGTTTATGGATGTCATCCAGGATACGAGGAGTGTTTGGAACGAGTGTTTGGCTCAGCTGGAGAAACATAAGGAACCCGATGAGATTTTGTGATGAAGATCTGACGATTGAGGTAAGTGACTGAGACACAGTTCGCTACTAACCGTAACTTATGATATTGGTAAAAAAAACTATTGAAAAGCAGCGGGGCTAAAGAAGAATGTTATCCGATCTCCCCCCCCCATGCCTTGCAACCAGCTGACCTGGCCATGGCCGGGAGATATATTGTGTGAACTGTAAACCATTCTTTGAAAAACTATTGTTAGACATCTATATTTCAATACGTGAGGTGTTATTCTTTTTTTTTTTTAGTTACAACTAGATAAAGGGTATATGTATTTCAAACTTTGAGTTATCAAACTAAAGGTGTTTTCACTGGTTCCACATAAATGTTTGCCAATATGTCCCAGAATTGAAGGAAAGGGCTTCATTAAAGTACAGAAATGGACTGTAGTTTTGGAGCAGTGGCGCTATCTGTCGACATTGGATCAAACTCAATTCACTTTGTAGTTTACAGTCAATCAAATGGACAAGGTTTGATATAGTTTTAGAAGTTAACCACAAATTGCAGAAACTATTTGCCATGCAAAGCGGAGCACTACCTAATAGTGATTATTTGTTTAAAGAATGTTTTTGTCCAAGCACATTAAAATTAAAATATTAAATTCTTACTAAGCTTCATAAAACATGCTCTGAAACTTTCATCCTAAAGAGGCTAGAGTGACAATTCTTTGGCAACGAAAATAACAAAAAAACTATTCTTAGAAATGTTTTGGTTTGGAGTAATGAGGCTAACTGGAATTTCCACATTAACAACAATAAAAAATATATCTTAAGAAAAAATAGTCCCTAAAAACATAAATCTTAAAAAGAGAAGACATAAAAGGGGCTAAATGTTTATAAAGGAGATCAGTAATGAAGTAGCCAGCTACTTTACATGAATGTTACATGGCTATATTTTTGTTTATAGCCAGGATTGTTTATAGCCTGCAATCCGTATCCAACTGAGTGGTGACACATTGCTCTACCCTGGTGTTGGTGCAGTCCTGTTTTCTAATGAATAAATCAAACTATTTACAAACCAAATGTTCATTTAAGCATCGTGAACACTGCTATTTAAAAAGCCTATAAATAAAATAATTGAAAGGGTTTTCAGAGCTTTTTAATGCAAACACCAAACATGGAAAATAAAAATTAAAAAGTATTTTGATAATACAAAATTATAAAATTTACAAAATTTAAGCCAGCATACACAACACAAATTAAAATCAGGGAATTCGATTATTTACTTTACTTGTGTACTTTTTGTAAACTGTTAGGCACATTGATTTTTAAACTAAAAGTTACCGTTTACAGAATAAGCTATTTCAAATACATCCTAATCAACTATGTAACAGTCTTTTACAGCTTTGGAAAATATTTAATCCTTAATTGTTGCTTTATTTATATTTTATTCCCTCCTGATCATTATTTTTTTCAAGCGCTCTGTTGAGGAATAGTAATGTTTTATATAGTTAGTTCAATCAAGTGATTTTCCAGTTATCAAGAAGCCATTTAAATAACAATCTCAGAATCATACAAAATTCCGAGTTCCTCAACTAGAAAACCATAAATTCTTTTTGTTTTTTCTATAATAGAATAATATTCGTCTAATTCTGTTGCAGTCCAGTTGTACAAGTCGACGATTTTGTCATAAGGAATTTGCTTGATGTGAGGAGGTCCTCCGCATAAGTACAACTCCCAAACAGCATCCAGAGATCGGAACTTATTGTCATCAAACGCTTTATCCAGTTCAGAGATTTTCTCCAAATATGTCCTAGATATGTTGAACAATTCTTCACTACAGCTACATGACGGATTTTGATACAATTTTGATAAATTTGCAGCAACAGTGAACAACTCTTGCCACTCGGGAAGAATTATGAACTTTTTGTAATGTTCAATACCACAGCCAGGAGGGGGTTCTGTTGTAAGCTCGGCTGTGCTGAATACTCCAATAATCAGTTGACTTGCCAACGAGATCATATTGATAACTATATAAAACTTGTGAGAGATATAACTATATAATTACTTGTAAACAAATAATATTTCACAGGAGTTTTCGCAAAAGTCGCAAAACTGGTAACACCAGATTACAAGAAGTTGTTACTACCAATATCCTTCTCAAGAAAATTATTCTAAAATGATTACTTCTAAACATAGCTATCCATTTGTCTTTTTAGTTTTAACAGTTTGCACATTTGCTCTTGAAAATCCATTCCTTGATCTGTCACAAACAATTTTAAATATTTATAAAGACCCTCAGAATGCAAAAACTGAAGATTTGATGAAAGCAGCAAATGACTATCTTTACGAGCTCGCTAAACTAAGGATGGAGGTAACGATCAACAAAACAGGAAGTGCCGACCTCCTGATGCAAGTTTATTTGGAGGGAAACCCTCCATTCCACTTGCGGAATGTCCCGTGGGATAAGTTCATCAAATATTTAGGTTGGAGCGATACTCAGATCACTGGCTACGAGGATATCATTTCAGACACGAGAAGGATCTGGCGGGAGTGTTTAGAACAACTTGAAAAATATAAGGACCCTGATGTGATTTTGTAAATAATGATGTGTTTGTATATAGGAAATTAACTCTTTTTCTCAGGAATGTTAATCTATCCAAACAAACGAGTTATTAGTGTGAACTAAGACAGTTTACAATTTAACAAAAACTTGGTAAGTTTATGATAACGGAAAAAGGAATTCCAATCTGCAATTCATAAAAATATTCTCGAATACTCAGAAATATCGTCATAAAAGTTATCTGTTAAAATATTTGAATTTGCGAAAGAAATATTAGTACCTTGTGGACTGAACCTTGCTCGGTATTATTTCGTTTTTAGCAGTTCATCCAATTACCATGAAATATATCCCACACGCTGTATTTTCCCTAGATGGCTGTAGTTTTTAAAGAGCTATTATGATTGCTTTATTTGTTCACACTTTCTTTGTTTATTTATTTATTCGTTGCTATCATGGAAACTTATAAATGTTAAAATTTTACAACTTGAAAATCATTTTATCACATTAGTAGATTTTCTCTGGCCAAGTAATCTGCATAGAACACATTTTTTAGTCATGAATGACTTATTTCCAAACTTGGAAGGAATTCCTCATCAGAGCCGTTTTTGAGATAATTGTGCAAACAAGCAACCAAGCAAGCAAACTTACAAGATTACATTGCTCATATTAGGATTTTAATATTTTCAGAAATGCCAGGCTTGGGGAAATAATTAAATAACAATACAAATGGCTGTAAAATCAGAATTTAAGAAATAATTCAAAATCTGAAAAAAATATCTTCATCCAAAAAATAAAAAAAAATTAAATAGTGAATCAGTAAAGATCAATTCAGGATTTCAGGATGCAAACATTTTCCTTTAGACCTGTTTTGTGTAAGGTACAGTATCTTCATTGTCGGTTATCTTTGTTCAGGCTAAATACTGTAGAGGGCATTTCATGGTTATATAATCTCTGAGATATTTTTAGATTGTCATATTGATCAAAGTGGCAGAAAAGAATGTCACAGAGAAATTCAAAAGAAAACAAACATATAATTTGGATGTCTTTTTATTTCAATTTTAAATTTAATTCACACTGACTGACAAACATGAGAATGTTAATTTACTTCTTTTTCACAATTTGTGTTATCAATTCTTGCTTTTCAGCTATGACTGATATAAAGGAATACAGTGAAAAAATACTGAATATTTACAAAAACCCCTCATCAAGCACAACAGAAAAACTACTCATGTATGCGTTCTTTTATCTGGATGAACTTTTCAAACTGGAAGAAGGCATAGAAGAGGGAAATGATGAGTGCAGACAGTTCTTGAGGAAATTCCATGATGAAGGGGGTCCTCAACACCTAGACAACATTCCTTGGGGAAAATTCATAGAGGAACTGAAATGGAAGGGGACTGATGTGTCTGAGTATGAAAATGTCATTGAAAAATCAAAACGGTCCTGGGCTGATTTGCTAAAAATGTTGAATGAGTACAGTCACAGTGGTGATGAAGAGAATGAATTAAAATAAATTATTTTTTTTACTTTGTTTCAGCTGCCTAATGCTACATTCAATTTGTGGATATTTTAATAGTGATTAATTAATATACTGATTTCAAGTCACAGAATTTAAACTTATTTTACTTTTAGAAAGTTTTGTTACAAGTTAGAGGTTGATATTAAGTTTTGTGAGGTGATAATGAAGTACAAGTAGTGTCAACTTTGAGAGAGGTCCAAGTATACCTTTCCAAGTATTAGGCCAACCAGCCATTAATTAAAACTTCATTAGAAACAGCGAAATTTACAAATTTATTGATTGCGTTTTAGGTGAGTGGCCTAAGTTTTTTTTCATGAGTGTACTATTTTCGCTAGCACCAAAAAGGGCAGGTGAGTAAGTGTGCTGCTATCAATATTATTATTATTTTTTTTTTTTTTTTTTTGGTAGTTAATAAACTATTTGATCACATTTTAAAGTAAATACAAGTTTACACATAAAAGGCCTTGAAAAATGCAAATAAAGTTTTGACAGTTTAATTTAATTTAGTCGTTCCAGCTGAGGTTTAGCAACAAATTTGATGAGTTTAAATTTTTAGCTGCTTGCCCCATCTGGTGCTCGCGATAATAATACTGTAGATCCAATGGAAAATGTGGATTATTCTATTGAACATTGTTTATTCATTATCAAACTAGTTAATTTTCTACTTACAAATTTGATTTATTAGTATTTTTGGCTTTTGTTGGATTTTCATATGAAGTCTGATTAAATAAGGCACATTTTGGAAATGTCCTTTTTTTATACACCAGGTTACTTAAACTGTTTCGAACAAAGTCACAGGCACTATAGGAGGCGTTTTTAATAAATATCAAAGTATTTATCCTTAGCATGTTGATGAAACACTGGACTCTTAGGAAGACAATGATTTAGTTTGTCGACGAGATATCTAACCCCAACTGGTTACAATAGTTATAACTTATTTCAAGAATATTATAATTCCTCAAATGTTTGTAAAGTATTTTTATTGTAGAATAAAATATTATCATTTCATTATTTCAAACAGTATGATTACCACTATTCTATAACCTGTTGAATACCAAAGTTATGTGTTATGAAGGTAAAAATTTGAAGCAACAAAAAAATTGCTGACTTTACTGCCCTTTTTAGATGTGGAAAATGGTACTTTCCACCTTCATATGATGTTCAGAAAATAGGTGATGAACTGAGGTATATATTTAATGTCACAAATAAAATTCCATATTATATCCAGCATAACTGATGTAATAGGTGACAATGTCAGTGGTTGCATCATAGTGTGGTGAAAACATAATTATTATCATTCTCAACATAATTTTTTATTTGTTTCAGTTATAAAAATCTTAACATTTTAATAATTTCTATACATTTTGGTTGATAAATTCTCATAAATCAATTTATCCATTTTCCCCTTATATCTGTAAATGGTTAATTTCTGATTATGTCTATTACTTAAAATTTTATCTCAAAGACAAGAGAGCCCTCCCATGATTTCAGCCTGCTTTACAACTAACATAAACATAAACTATTAAGGGACAAAGTAGAAATAACATTAGTGAAACTGATACATTAATATATGTAGTATTAAATGTTCTAGATTACTGTAACACCACTATCACTCCTCAGCAAATTTTCCTGCTTTTTTATACTTCTCAACCATCTTCAGCAGTCGATCCCAAGTTTCAGTCGTCATCTCTATGTACCTCGCCAAATCATCAACTTCTTTACTTGACCAGTTGTATGTGTCTATAAACTTTTCGTAAGGTACGTGTTTGATGTGTTTTGGCCCACCTTGGGCCACCAGTTCAGACAACAGTTGCATCGCCCTCTCATGTTCCTTCTTATCCTGAAGAGCCTCTTCCAACTCCATCAGCTCGTCCAAGTAGAACACGGCCGTGCGCAGAAGATCTTCTCCGAACACGTGGCCCGGATCTTTGTACACAGCTGTCAGGTTGAGGGCATAGTCGATTAAGTTACCGTATATAAACTCCGCAGTTGACTGATGTATGTATATCGTAAAAATTCCAGAGAGTAAGAGTGTACTCTTAATCATGTCACACAGTTTGAAACAAATATTTTTTAGCAAAAGAGAAACATTTTTATAACACAATATACACTAAAATCTGGTCAGAATGATATGTATCCATTTATTGAATCTAATATGTCATGTAGAACAAGATCCTAGAATTTAGTTAAAAAGCTGTTGACATTTATTTTACAAGTTGTATACTAAAAATTGCAAACTCGTATTTTGATTCCATGTACCATGATTCTGTTAACAAGTTTAAATGTTTAGACACATACCAGCAAAACTTAAATAAGTTGTTTTCTTTTTCAATATTTATTGACTTTTTCCAATTTTAAACATAATTCACAGTTATATCACCACTAATATCCTCTGTCATTATCACTTGTCATGTACATGGAAGAGTTGACCGTAATCATTGTTCTACTACTGTCTGTTATTGTCAAGGCAGATGTAATCGGTCATATACAGACTTTAGATTATGTAATTGGTCAGTCCATTAAAAACCCTCAAAAAGACGGAGGGGAAAAGCTGTCGTCCGATGTGTTACAACTGTTCATCGTCCTGGATGAGATTCATGACATGCTACGAGATGAGAGGGAAAAGGGGAAAAACATAGTGCGAAAACTTCTCGATGGAGGAGGGTTGAAGTTGCCAATGCTTAAACCAAACTATAATCATATCATGAGTGTGTTTAACTGGACATTAGATGAATCCAAAGTTTTGGGAGTTGCAATCAAAGACACAGTGAGTATGTGGAAGAATATTGAAATCGGAATGGAAGTTATACCCACCACTGAGATTGACTATGCTTTAAATCCTGATAAAAACAGGTAAAAGTTAATAGTTTCTTTTTAAAATTTTTCTTCTTGATTGTGGCAGACACAGAGGAAAAAGGGGCAATTCAGATTAATATTATCTCCCAGATCCAGTTAAAATTAATGGCATGTTTGTTTTTTAATCTATTTTATTTCCAAGCAATTACGGTTTTCATATGCAGTACATTTTAGTTGATTCAAGACTTTTTTTAAAGGTACAGAAATGGTTCCTCATTCATTTTACTTTTTCATTTGTGCTGTGTATATAATGTATATTTGTATATTGCAAGAATAAATTGTAAGAAACTCAAACAAATATAATCAATTTTGTTAATTTATTTACCCTGCTTAATTATCAAGTTCTTTGAGAAAATACATTAATAATAAAATAATTGAGAAATAATTTAGTTATAAATAATTGTTGGTTTCCATAAACTTATGGCTGGTTTATGTTGTTAACTATTCTTCCTTTTTCACTTCTAAAAATAATTACTCATACATAAATGTTTAATAATTTACAAATGAAAAGCATTTTCAGAATGTAATATAAAAATATTCATAAGAAATATCGTGTATTAGTTTTACTATATAAAAAAATATAAACCAAAGTTTTATTTGCTCTGTTGTTCACTCACCACTTCAAGATAGTGGAATAGAGGAGTTGTTATTAAGTTTAGCATTAATTTGGTGTTAGAACATTTTGTTCTAAGTGCTGTTCAGTTGTAATCATGGGTATTTGACCATAGGACATTTGGGAATCATATTATATCCAGCAGCAAGATTTTGATGCAATATTTTCTTCAAAGATGTTGAATCAAGTCTTGATCCCTTACCACTGTGTGAGAGGGTTGACCGTGTGGGGTGCCGGCGTTGTGGTTACATTCAGCAGCAGTAAGATGTTGTTCCAAGTGTTTTCCACTCCTCCTAGAGTTGCCTGCAGCATCTCATAGTCATCTGGATTGTACCCAAAAGTCTCTCGAACTTTGTCAGGATCATACGAGGTCTTGTGGAAGTGAATTCCCCCTTCGTTCACAATTTTCTCGTAAAGTTGCATTCCCTTCGGATCCTTCGCTTCGATCATGTCTACGATATCGTCCAAGTTTGTGTACAGGAAGTAGCCATCAGAGAGAATTATATTTCCTTTCTCCGGTTCTGGGTTGAGTAGCAGGTTAGTCAACTTCTTGTCCAGTTCGACCAAGTTAACTGTGTCATTGAATGCTGAAACTGATACCACTAATGTGCAAAGTGCTATTAGCAGCATGTTTTTGCCAAGCACATTTAAAACTATCAAATGTGGGTTTTTAAGTTCACATTAATTTGTTATTTTACATAAAATATTGTAATGAAGACTTAGTAGTATTTAAATAGGGTAGTTAACAGTAATCACAAGGCCAATAAGCTTATAGGGACATTAAATCATGGATGCTGACATAAAAACAAACTATTCAATGCAGGTCAATATTATATATGAGATACAAAAGCTTACAGCGAATTTTAAAATATAATTTATTCTAGACACCAAAAGATAATGTTCCAGTTCAACCTAGTTTATAGTTTAATAGCTTGAGTAAAATCTTAATGTGTTTCAATTTATGGCATATTTATCATAATTTGTTTGATTATTCACTAGTGTTATTTAGCTTCTACTTTTTTTTCTGAAAGATTTGTCTCAATAACCAGTTCGAATTAAAACCAATCTATTATGTACAATCAATTGTGATTGTTGCTAAATATAATAAAAATAGTCTTATCTATCCAGACCTGCATCACTCTTGGATGTAAATCTAAAATATTACAACTATTATTAAAGCTGGAAACAGGTATAAAGTTATTGATTATAAGGCAAATAAATATGAAGAAATTTAATAGCTTCTTCCCTGCAAAGGGAAATCACAAGAACATTGTTATTTGGTATTAGAGCTAAAAGCAATTTTAACATTTTGATTGGGAAAACCATTAAATTGGTTCAAACATTGACCTTGTAACTTCAGTATCTAATAGAAACCTTACAGACATTAGGTAGAAACAACTTATTTATAAACCAAGTGACCTGCCGGTGCCAGAGGTATACCCATTTGGTTTATAAGTAAGTATTGAATTCACAAGGCTCTAGGCCAGGTTAGAAAAGGATAGAAATTATCTTATTGATCTGCCACAGAACCAAGATTGAGATTGAGAGAAATTGAGATCTGCCATATGTGGCCCCATAGAAAAAAATATAAACAAAAAACTTGAAAACGTTTGGAACAACATGCTTCTTTATTAATTAATTGTCAAAAGAGATATGTTGCTCCAAACATTTTCAAGTTTTTTGAGTTCTGTAAGGTACACTTTGTGTATGTTGTGCAATTGATGTCTTTACAGCCTACTGATGCTAAATTCACCGGCAGATTATTCCAATCTTTAATCAACTTTTCTAACTTGGCCTAGCCCTCATGATTTCAAATTTTATTTATAAACCAATGACAACTGCCCAGATTTGATACTGATCAAGATTCAAACTGGCAAACTTCAGATTATAAAGCAAGCTCTATAACCTCTTGGCTACCTAGTCAATTTTGCTTCCCTGTAGTTAGTTGAGAAGAGTCTTGTAAATGTGAAATACATGCCCGGTTCAAGAATCTTATTTTAAAGGTCTTATTTTTTATGAGAAAATTTGTTTATGGGCTTTGTTTCAAAAGAGCCCTCTGTCCTTGCTGATCCTTTTCAATAAAAGGAAATTGTGGATTCATTTTCCTCCTAAATTTTAAATACTAATATTAAGAGGTTAATATTCATACAGTTACTATTCCAAATTATTCAAAGGTATCCACTGTTTAAAACTTAACACTTATGATTCACTCAGAACCAGTCTATCTCCGAGGAGGACAGAGAGACAGTTTCATTGTCCGGAACCACTTCTCCCCTCGCCAGTTCCCGAGCTCGGATCGCTGCAAGCACTTTCTCATGGAAATGTTCACCACTGTCCGGGAGTGTGACATTCAGTAGAACTCCGATACACTTCCAAATACTCTGTATCTCTCTGATAGTTCCCTCTAGTTCCTCAAAATCGTGCTCTGAATATTTATATGTATTTTTCACTTGTTCGGGATTGTATGTCGTGTTAATGAACCTGACGCCTCCGACATGTGCAAACTTTTTATAATATTCGGTTCCTTTTGGGTCTTTCTCGTCCACAAGATCTAAGACTTTGTCGAGATAAGAGCAGAATTTCTCTGAGTCATTGAGTAGCTTTCCTCCTTGCCCTGGTTGAGGATGAACAAGCAGTTTGGTCAGATGTTGGTCCATAGCGACTAGATTTATACTATCATCTAATTCTACACTATTGTGAAAAGAATGGTCTGAATCAAAACTCTTGTCAAATGCTATACTGTGACTGAGCATGTAGTAAAATATAATTATAAACAACATCTCGGCTGATCAATGAAACATTTCTGTCTTCATCAGACAGAGGCTATCTCATCGGCAATCTTGTTACTAAGTGTTTCTCTATAAAGATTAGTGGTAGGTACTCCGACCCTCTTTTAAGTTTGGGACCTTCTCCTGTGCTTTCTGTGTCTCATTTAGTTTATATTATGCACAATGTAGATTGCCTTATTAAAGCATAGAAGAATAGTATAACATTTAACCTAAACTTTTCTAATGTTAACTGATAGAGTGTAGTATAATGAATATTATTATAATTAGTTTATTCTTGGGTGCTGTGTGTTTTTGTCAAGAATTTAATAAGGCTTTACAAGACGTTATGAATGATTCTCATATCGAGTTAAGTGATCTGGACAAAAAAGTGTTAGATGTGATTGTTAAGTTGAAAAACAAAGAGGAGTCTTTAAACTTAATGAAAACTTATGTGAAAGAATGTTGTGATTTAGAAATGCAGATAAAGAATGCAGAGAAAGAAAATATTACTACTTTAGAATCAGAGGAGGTCACCAAATCAAGTGTATTGTTAAATGTATAGAAGTTTGAAAAATTAATCCTGCATAGGAAAAAGAGTAGGTTATGTTTACATGTACACAGCCTAAAAAACATGTACATTTTTTTGTACAAGTTTAAAATTTCTTAAACTTGTACACATTTTGGGTGTTTAATAGGATTATATTTCTTTAAACACACTTTAATACACTTTTTAATAATATACTGTGATAATTTTAGGAAAATGGCTACTTTTCTAAAAATAGCAACATGTTTTAGAAGAACTTTGTTATGATAAACTTAGTTTGTGTATTTAAAATTTAAATATTTGGAAATTATCATGAATAGTAAGTACTTCCTGAAAAAAATCAAGGGGTAATATGCCAATCAGCTCATTTTTTCCAGTTTTAAAAACACCTTTTCCTCTAATTACCTTTAAAGGCTGCAGTAACGTAGAATCTCACCCTATACTGAATGAATATTTACTGTGGTGAGCTCAAGTGTGTGGGATTGATATTTGAAGGTGGCAATAATTGTACCGATACAGGGTGGTCTGCAGATTGCATCATTTCGGCCCTACAAATTAGAACTTACTACAGTATTAAATATCTCCCTAATTTGATTTAAAATCAGCTCAGTGTGTTGTGTGCTAAAACTATTTTTTTGTCAGCTCTTAAATTATGTTTTTTACTCTCTACATCTACATTTGTTCAAATACCATTGAAATAAGAAGTTTAAAAGACAAAATTTCTTGAAATTCCTGTGGTTGAAAATATTGACTGATATGCTCTATTGTGAATGTTAGTAACAGTATATCTACAAAAGATATTATTACACAAATTTTAAAATTGGAATTATGCTGTGAAATTAAAGTTAAATAACAAGAATTATTAGACTTTTGGCCCTAAGAAGAAATCAAGACCTGAAATACAAATTATATGACAAAATGACATTCCTCTACAGTAAATTTTCTTGAGAAAAGGCCTACATAAACAGCTTTACATTTTTTATGTCTTGCCTCTTTAAAAAAATTGAATAAATTAAAAGAATGTTAAGAAATTTCAAATTAGGTTTTATGACAATTTAAATAATGTATACACATGATAAATGTTTAGGATTGTTAAATAACTAATTTTAATTTTAAATGCTTTGTTTCCGTTTTCTTTTCTCTTTTTCAAAAGATTAAAACATTCTTTTTGACACCATTCCTAATACAATGTACTCTTTGGATAAAGAACTTTTTTATTAATTTAGTGTAAATGATTTTTATTGCGATTTTCCTCTTTAATCTCTTTTGATCCAGTTGCATTTTTTCCATTTATCCTCCATAAGAATAACTATAAATCAACAAATACCTAGACTAATACTCATAAACTACCTAGAAACTTATATAAAATTCAAATCTTAAAACTCACAGCTTGTCCGATCAAAACAATCTTTCTTACCTTTTTTTTACATTTAAATATATTGTACAACAGTTGATGTATACAAACATTACCAAAAGATTTTTTTAAAATCGCAACACTCAGGAGCTAAAATTATTTATTGTTCCATTATTTTTATCTGCCTCTAAATACTGGTGAAACTTTCGTAATAAGATCCTTATTCCTAATGTCTGAGATTCAAACTCGAGAAATTCTGAGTCCGTCCAGTCCCATTTATCTCGTAGATCAACTTTCCTGAATTTGTAATTAATGAACTTTGGTTCGACACTTTTGACAAAGTCAGTGAGATTAACCGACAGAGGAGTTGCTATCTGATTTTTTTCCAACCAAGAAAGAACACATTCCTGTGGGTCAGTATTATTACATTTGTGATTGATTTGTTCGAGACGATTGTAATATAACTGAGACCCATTGAGAAAACTCATCCCCTCTCCTGCTGTAGGTCTTGACAGCATTTGTACTAGTTTCTCATCCAGTAGTGGAAGTGAAATGTTGTGATGATGAAAAGCATTTGACGAAGTTTGAAGCACCATAAAAACCACAATACACAAGTTAATCATTTATTTTTCATGAGTTTCAGTTATATTTAATTCTGTGTTCTAAATTAATACAAACATGTTGTTAATTTAATTAAATACATAGGCTATATCAGGTGATTTAATTAAATATTAATTGAGGCTTAATTGAGGTAGTGACTGATTAATTTTATCACCTCATTGTATATACAACATCAATAACATGTTCTCACTTACCAAATAATTACTTATAAGTTCAGTGTTTTATTACAATTCAAGTACACAGAAGTTTTAGCATTTTTACAATGATTTGTTGGACATTTTCCTTTATTTTAATTTCAAATGCAATCCACATACTAAGCATGCGGACAACTTACCTCACCTCTATTGAGAAGACCTTTGACATTACTATTCAAGAAATGGATAAACGAATAGTGAACTACCTAACAGTAGAACCTCCTCCGATGGCATCGAATGTCCAGCTGATCGCTGAGATGAACGTCATGTTGTATCGCTACCTGTTTGATTACTTCCACTTCCTCAGCAAGGCAGGTGATCTGATACTAGAAGACAACATAAACGCCTTCAGAATGCTGCAAGAAATCGGACTGGAAGGCCCAAAATTGCTGCAGTTGAATTTGACAAGAACTGAGTGGGACAAAATCGCTAAATGGTATGACTACCATGAGGGGGAAATCGAGGAAATGATCAACAATATTGCGGCGATCAAGTTGATGTGGGAAAATCTGAAGAAGGAATTAGAGTGGTACTTGGAAGACAGGGATGAGAAGAAAAAGAAAAGGAAAGCAGGGAAATCGTGATAAGTTTGACTGATAATAAATCTATTTTTTATAATGTTGTGTGAACCCAAAAGCGGTCCCAGCCAGTAAGTTTAACTAACCAAACTGAATATTTGTTTTTAAATAAACTTTAAAAAGGTACAAATACTACAAGGGGATGGAGAACAATTATATCAGTTGTACATTGAATTTAAGGCATTTATTTGTAGTTTTCACTATAAAATAACTTAAAGTGTAGTCATCTATCAGGAATGACCTCCACTGACTTTATATCAGGAGGACTTTTATATCACTGTCCTCTATTAATTAAAAGGTGTCAATTATTTATTTTCAAAATAAGACTTTCAATTATTTAAAAATATATTTTCTTACATTAGAATAACAATAATTATTTGTAACTACTATTCATCATTTTTAAGAAGTACTGCAAGGACTTTCTTTTTACATTAATTAAAACTATTAAAATCAAAGCAATTAAAAATACCCCCGTCGCAGCAGACCTGCGAACTCAGCGAATTTCCATAGGATTTATTTTGTATATGTGAGCATTCAACTTGTTTGAAGGAAAGTATCATTTGAATACGTTAAATAAATGATATAATAAAAACTCATATTTAATCATTCATGAGCTTAAACATGAGGAAAATTAACAAAGATACCATATTGGTTTTCATTAGTAACACATACACTTTTATATTTTATAAATTCTTAACCTTTTAATTTTTAATAACTGTAATCTTGTTAGCTATAGAATATAAATGTAAACAAACATATAACCAATGAACTCAAAACTCTCAAAACAAACAAATAGTTTAATCTCATGAAAAACTTAAATTCAATCATATGGTCAGTTTTATAGTAATTAAAACATCCCTGTTGCAACAGACCTGGACATCTCCAGCCAATTTCAATAAAACATATTATCAATTCTCATAATTGTAAACATATCATATATTATGCTACATTTTCAGGCAGCTTAGACAAAGACATCCCCCCCTCCAAATGCTCTTACTTTCTTTATTAAATTTAAAAATAATTTGTATTTTTTGATATAGTATATATTTTCTGCAAAATCTTGATCAATGAACTCTATTCAAAATAAACACAAATAAAATATTCAACACCTGCAAATTTAATCATATGTTCAGAATTGTATTTTTAAAAAAACAATCTCAAATCAGGGTGACTATACTTTTTGGAGGGAAAAATTAAAAACAAAATATTGGACAACGTACTGTGTTTAGCACATCCAATATTATCCAATATCTAAGCAACGGACTGACATAGAATAATAATTCAAAATGCTAAATTGTTTGTTTTTTTAAGCTGAATTCAATTTTGACAATTAAGTTTAAAAATAATTAGTAAAAAGGTGTTAAATCTTGAAAATAAATTATATTTTGTGAAAAAAATCTTCTTGGAGTAAGTCAATCTTGCTGGTTTTCGAACTCGAAGTCATGAATGACGCTTTACACGTTTGTTCCAAATTTCATCAAGATCGGATCTTTTTTACAAAAGTTATCGCGCCTACGGACAGGTATATATATATATATATATATACATACATATATATGAAAATGAACGAACAGTGTTTTTGGGGTCTAGGGACCTCAAAATGAAAAAATAACATGGTCCCGGGCTTAAGTCTCACCGTGCCACCTACGGTAATAGCTACTTCCCTATAGGGGAAATTCGCTAAAAGACACTAAGCTTGATGTGTAATGTGTACGGTTAAAGTTGTACTAATCCTATGAAAAACCTCAATTTATTAAAAAAACTTTTTAAAACATTAGCAATATTTTACAAAATGAAGGACAGAATTATATTGAAATATAGCTTATCAACAAAGACTATAATTAATGATAAGATTTAATATTGGCACAAATTTCTTCATAATGCTGAATCGTCAACATGCTGATTAAGAAACATTTCTGGCAAATTTTGTTTTCAACTTTTCTAGTTTTATCAGTTACAACGGCTTTTAAAGTTCAACACCATGTAACAAACAACACTGGTCAACATTCACATAGTAATATCCGGGACATAAACTTGCATGAACTCGATGAAAGAATAATCAGAGTTCTTCAAGACCCAATTAAACACAACACGCAAGGAGCTCAGCTGTTGAAAGACGTTTCTGAATATTACAGCTACTTGGGAGAGATGACCAACCACATCGACAGTATTAACAACTTGCACCTGCTAAAAATCATTCTCACCCACCCTCCAGAGTTTATCACTGTTCCGTATGACGAAGAGAGATTACGAAACGTGTTCTCATGGACGCAGGATCAGCTGGAGGACTTCACAAGGGTATTTGAAGGGTCTTTCCTATTGTGGAAAAGACTAGAGAGTATGGGTCATAGTAATTTTCAGGAATGAATTCAATTTTATTTTCCTGAAAGTTTATTTTAGGTATAGTTTATGATTTTCAGTTTGGAGATCTTAAATCACTCAGATGACAAACTTAAATGGTCCAAATTTTAAGATTGCCGACTTAAACCCCCAAAAAAAAGTGAAGTGATCAAACTTGCATTGTTTTTGTTATATATTTGAACATTTGAACCAACAATAATGTAATATTGTTTGCCACTTACTGTGTGTGTTTTCAATTGTAACATTCAGATGCAACAGGTCACTGTTTTTGAAACTATACACCGCTTTAAGATTATTCTCATCGTAACTTGTACAAATCCAGAGAGGCCCGGTTGCATTCATGTTTCTGATGGTTTCTAAGCTGTATGGATCATTCTCCTTAACCAATTCCTCCAGTTCTACCAGCGTGAGGAAGTATTTGAAGCAATGCTTTAGAAGCCTCTTGCCGCCTCCCTCCTGCGGATTAGTCAGCTCTTCAACAATCACAGAATCAAGGTCATTTATTGTCATATTTTTATTTGATTCTGCACTGTGATAAAGTACTTCTGATCTACATAAAAGATTCAAATTAAATAAAAAAAATGATATGACAAGTGAATATATTTTCATTAGAGCTCTTACTTAAAACTTTAAACCTCTATATCAACTTTTTAACACTAGCCCAGGGATCTCAACATAATTTACCATTTCATATTTCATCAGTACCGTAATTTTAAATTAGTCATTAAGTTTCTAAATTTAGATTTGTACATACCAAATCTTAATTAACTTTCATTGAGCTCATTATCATCAAAAGCTCCATGATTCATCTTCTTCTGTTTCTTTTGTCATGTTTCTGGCCCCATTTTTCTTTGACTTCATATTCTGTAATCGTCTCAACAGCCTTTTGTAGACTCTCTTAGTGCCAGATATCGTAGCTCTCAGTTCGTTAAATTCACTTGGATCCCACTTATACAGATAATACATGTCATCCTCAGCCATTGTCTGGTTTACAAACTTGGGTCCGCCTTCTTTGATAAGAGCTTCGAGTCTTTGCTTGCCTTCAGGGTCTTTGTTTTTCATCAGTATTTCGATGTCATCAAGAATGTTGAAATAGTTGTAAGCATCGTTTAATAAATCTTGTCCTTTGTCTTTTTGAGGGTTTGTCATTCCTTTAATTATTCTCTCATCAAGCACTGATAGAGGAATGCTGTCATCGTAGATGCTGGTGGAAGATATCAGAATTGGTAGAAGTAAAAGAACTTTAAAACTCATGCCGTTTTTGTCTTTGAAAATCTTGTACTCTATGAAATCAGTTATTCATTAGCTTCCAGTGTTATGTTGTAGATTAAAATTATTTGATTTTGAAGGTTATTGTATTTATGTCATCTATTTAGTTTATTTTGAGATTCAATTCAACAATATCACAAAAAAGCTTGGTTATCAAGAAGATATTTCAGGTATAACTGCAACTGAGGGATTATGAA
This sequence comes from Flexamia atlantica, assembly GCA_035578135.1. Classification (NCBI taxonomy): domain Eukaryota; kingdom Metazoa; phylum Arthropoda; class Insecta; order Hemiptera; family Cicadellidae; genus Flexamia; species Flexamia atlantica. The sequence goes on along the minus strand of JAQJVK010000008.1, from coordinate 5,102,671 downwards.
AAAAACTACATTTTAGACTACCAAGGACTGAGAGCTGAAATTTGATCGTAGCAATGTGAAATACACATATGTGCCGGTAACATGCTTCCAATTATAACAACGCCCGTTAAAAACTTGCCTATAAATGTGCTATAACAACTCTTGTTTATTGATAAAATTTAACCCACAACCCACCCACCCATCTATATCAGTATTTCTTGTGATAAAGAGAGATTATTTCATGTTGATTCTGAATGATATGGAAGAATTCATTGGGATTAGTATATTGATAAAATAAAAGCAGGGCTAAACATCTTTTCTCATTTTGGTATCAATCTTTTGTAATATGTATGAGCCACCGATTTTCTTACATTAATCAATTATGTGAGCTGCTTATTAGGAGCTTAACTTTGTAAGCTGCACAGTTATAATTATAACTAGCCTACACCTCACAATACCTACAAAATATCTTGTTGGAAATGTATATCAATTAAAAAGAAAACCTTCATCTGTGACTTGTCTGTGTGCTGCCGTTTCAACCTTTTAAGTACACCTCGGCTTATCCAGCTTAATGTGGCTGAGATCCAGATAAACAAAAATCATTCCTTGTCCAGGTAATCCAGGATTTGAATAATTCGTGTCCAGATAATCTGAGGTGTACAATATATGGTCGAGAGGGAAATGTACCCCTGGTTAACCCCCCATATCTACAGGCCACTGGTAATACATAAAGATGACAGACAGAAGACATTCATTAGATTATATACATATACTCGAGTATGTAGATAATCCAGCAGAATAAATAATTTGTTATAACACAAATTTGTTGATTTCATTATATATTATTCATTGTAGAAGTCATGGAAGGTGCAGAAATAAGCCACCTGTTTGTTAGTCTTTGAAAAAAATCCAAAATGACTCAAGATGAACCTATAAACACCAAAAAGCGAATTTATTAAAGATCACATAACATATTTTCAGAAGGCGTAAGAACAGGAATTTTATCAGTGATCTTACAGGAGCTGAAAAAATGAATAAAAGTAATTAGCTCAGGAGAAAATAAAAACTTACTTAAATAAAATTTAATGTGTAAGTATTGTGCAGAATTATACAATAAAGAGCTATTTATGAACTCTTGGGTGAGTCGAATTGAAATATGCTGCAGGCAACTAGAGAGTCGGGCTCATAAATTTATTTTAACTTTAATATATTTATATCAAAATGTGTACATGTATCATTGATTAGCTTATAACTACATAACTAGTCTCTTAATGTATTAAAATCACAAAAAGGAATCAATGAAGTTACTTTACAATAATATCTCATGGGTATAAATTTTGAACTTTCCTAGCCCTTTCTTAGTCTTTAGTTAATATTTCAATTAAACTAAACCTTTTAAGAACTATTTCAATATTTTTTTACAAATACACCCAAAGTATCAAAATATACCTAACTTGACTGAAGAATTACAAACAATTTGTGTGTTTGGTATATGCTAAATACATGCACATAAAAATTATTTCAACTGTATTGAAATTTAAAAGGTTGTTTTATAAGTGCAATCCATTTGGCCATTTTCTAAAAGGGTTCATATTAAGCAATATTTAGAGTTATTCTAAAATATTTCTCACTTTGCCTTGACATTACATATTTAATATTATTTCTGACCAGTATCTTTATTTGGTTCACTCTGCATACTTGTGTGAGTTGCTTTTTTATAAGTACCTCTTGTCTTCCCAATTCTGCCTGGTGTCCGAGTAACATTATTTCTTCTCTCTTGAGTTTCTCCATCGTCAACTTTTGTTCTTTTTTTATACGTACCTCTTGTTCTACCAGCGTTCCTTGGAAGTCTAGTCACTCGAGTTATGTTCCTCAATCGAGTTTCTGTCAAGTTATCGAATGGATCATAGTCATAAAACGGGTCTTCTGTAGTAGTTGTTGTCGTCGTCGTAGTCATCACAAACGTTTTCCTCAAATTTTCCAATTTGTTCCATGTATACACGATACCTCTATAGTTCATTATAAGTTCTGTCGCATTGTACTCTGTCCAATTGTATTTATTCACTAATGTGGTTTCATTATAGTCAACTGCCAAGCAATGTGGCCCTGCTTTTATCAGCCAATACTGATCTTTGTGCATGAATTCATCGTATATTCTAAAACCATTTGGATCATGAGCATAGATCATCTCACAAACATCATCAAGTTTGCTGTAAAATTCATATGTGTCTTGGATGACTTGTCTTATTTGGCTTTTAGAGTACGGTTTGGTCATTCCCCTCACAATTGCTACGTCCAAATCCATCAATTCTTTGGTTTCATTTAAGTAATGTGGTTGTAAAAACTGTCCGGAGCAAATACTGACACTTGTGTACAAAATAAATAAACTTAACATATTCGGTTTGAAATTAATTATATTCCTCACATTTACTGATAGAACAACATAGCTTACAAAACAAATCAAGGGGTGACTGAGACCCCCTGATAAAATTGACTCAGTTCAACTCCATGAGTAATCTCTTCATGAGATCTGATAACTTATTAACACAATGAGCTAATTATATACATTGTAGTATTTTGTTGAATCATTGTCTTTTTAATCAGTATGTCTTTTTATTGTTCGAAATAGACAAAATAAATTTATTTTTTAGATTGCCAAAAACTATCGTTATGTTCATTCTTGCCTGTGGCCTCACTGTTATTGGTAGGGTCAGTCCAAAGTCAATCCTCCCCTGACCTCCTCCTGCTTATGACTGCCCTTATGTCAATCCACATACATTCTCTGACTATACTTTCGCAACTTGGCCAACATGAGGAGTGGGCTGTAATATTCACTTTAAAACATCCACTTCAAAAATTTGACAGTTTTTCATTAGTTTTTTTATTGGAATTTAGTTATTCTAATTGTGTTTCTTAGTACATAACAAATAACTTATTTAATATTCTACCTGTTATATTGTACCAGTGACTATGTAATGGAAAATAATATTACAGCTAACAATTTTTTAGCGGCGCTTTGCGCTACACGCAGTCAATCTAGTGGTAATTAAAAATACAATTTTCAGAAGAGATAAATGAAAAAACTATTTTTTTAAAGAGATTAGAATGAATTAACTTTATTTTCACGAGGTACATTACAAATTATTTGAAAACCTGAAAGTGAACTTACTTCATAAGTCACAGTACCGAACTGTACTGTGATCAGTCGGAAAAAATACCGACATTGTAGCAGACCTGTACATTCAGTTAATTTCCAGTGCTTGAAAACATAATAACCTATCATCGAGTGATATATAAATTTTTCTTTATGTGGTTAAGAACAACATGGAGAATAAGTAAACAGGTTTGCTGCTACAGGTGTATGAAAATTGGATTGTTTAAATCAATATTCAGTTGGCCTCGACTAGGTGGAGCATATATATAAAAGGTTATATCAAAATAAAGGAAATATATAATTCTACTTATTTCAGTGTAACCCATTCAAGTGAAGCCATATATCTAATTTAATGTTGAGAAATAAAAGAGAGATATAAAACTTATTTTCCAAACACTTATTTGTCTTTCCATTTGGGTTGCCTGAAAGTTTATATCTCATTTTAAACATAATTTTTCAGATTCAACTGTCACTTAGTTCCCAGATTTTGCCTCAGCCTTCCTCAACTGTTCCACCCTTTCTTGTTCCTTCTTTTCCATTTCCTCCTTTTCCTTGGCAAGAGCCTCCTGTGTTTTCCTGAATCTCTCTTCCGCTGGCTGAAATTCACTTTCGACCTCTTTCCAAATATTCTTAGTGGTTTCAAATCCCTCTAGTATTTTACCAAGATCACTGTCCGTCCATTCAAAGGTGTTTTTCAATTTTTCAGCATCGTAGTTTGTCTTCAGAAACTGAGGACCCCCTAGCTTCTGTAGCTCTAAAGCCTTTATGTAAGCTTCATAAACGTCCTGTTGTATCATGTCCCTGGCATCTCCGAGCCTCTCGTTGTACATGTTAACGTAGTTTTGTAGGTATTGTCCTCGGCCGGGAACGGGATCGGTGAGTTCTCTGATGATGTCATCATCGAGATATTTTAACAATGGAGTATAGTCCAGGGGTTTCCCTGACCAACACACTTGTGCTAACTGCACAGCTAGAACAATAATCAGCGACATTGACATTATATACTATTCTATTTTTATTAGTTTTAAGTAATGATCCCATCATCCTCTAATGTTTTACTTTGTACATTAACTCAAGTTTATACTGAATTATCAAGTAATGGAGTAGAGTAATTACTGTTTTATTAACCGTTAAAGCCGTCAATTTGATTGTAGGCAGCATCGCATGAACTTCAGATAGTGATAAAGAATGTTTTAAAATATAAAATTATCACTGGGATCTATAGTTGATCAACCAAATGTTAAGGATGTAAATTGTAATTTTGTGGTATGATCAAAATTTTAAACTTAAACTTTAATAATAATTGTTAATAAGTTAACAACTCTAACTGCACATTATATGAAGAAGTGTTAATTTGAATGTAAAATTATGCTCCGATTACTCCTTTCCAAGTTTGAAATCTACCATGTGTGCTTGCTCTATGAGTAAATTGTCTGTAATATTATTGTTTTCCTTCTTGTTCTTGGTCAAACCTACAATGGAGCTACAAGACATGACAAAACGTCTCATCTCACTGGACAATGAGATTGTAAACTTAATGGAGACGATGACCCCGGATAAACTGGGACTCTTAGTTATGCTGACTGAGAGTTTTGATCAAAAGTTGGAGGAGCTGATCAACATTGTTGATGAAGAGAATAACTTGCCGAAAGCCAGGATTGTTGTGATGGAGTTTATCGAATACTTAGAGGAACATTGGAACCGAAGAGTCCCTCGTTGTGTCGGACTGGAATGGAATGGAGATGAACTGATGAAACGGTACAACTGGACCGAGGACAACATGGACGATCTGTTCCAACAAGTGGGGGCATTCCAGTACGACTGGGAAGTCCTGGAGGAGATATTCGGAATGGTAACAACGATGGCAACAACTAGACGAACCCGACCTACTAGATCTCTTTACAAGAACAAACCTACTGGCAGTATATTAAAAGAATAAATAGTAAAATATTAATCAGATTTTGTTGTTGTACGAAATGTTATTTTTTAATTTAGTTTCTGAACATTTTGTCTTTTCTTCAACAAAAACATGTACATAAGATGTGATTTCTAACAGTGAAGTGAGCACAAGACTTTTTTGAAGATCTACAATAACACTTTTAAACTTCCATTGTCTATGAGATAAATGTAGAGCAAGTTCTTGCCTTATAAATTATTTTTATCATTTAGTCACTTTCAACAGATTTTTTCTATCAATTCTCTTCAACCCTGCTCCTATCCACCAATTTAAATCGCAAGCACTTTTGTCATGCTCCCAAAATATAAATATATTTAGAAAAATTTTATGTTTCTATGATTGGTATGTAATTTCAACCTTGTTGATGGTGTTTGCAATTTTCTGAATAAGAGTGCATTTGGATAAAATGAGAACAAACACTTGCTTCCTTTTGCGAAATTTGATTCTACAGATCAATCCCTTGGAAAAAATTTTAGTGGCGAATTTATTTTTTAAGCTATAACTGTCATCTATAACATGTATAAGGACAATAAGTTTTATATTTGAGATAAAAGATGAAATCATCAAAAATGTAAATCACACATAGCTAAATAAAATAATATCGAAACATGTTAATTGAAAATGTAAAAACCCTGAATTTGTTGTTTGAAAACAAATTATAGTCAAAAAGATTTTTCAGTAAGAATTTATCTCATTTTAATAAAGGCCCTCGCATATTTATTAATTTTTAGTCCTGCCTTTTTCGACATTAAAGTTGGCAACGGTCCTAAATTTTGAACAACAAATTACAAACAGATCACCTAGAGCATTCTGAAACTGTTTATTGTATTCAAGCTACCTTGCCAGATGAAACACAATCAATTCAATCTTTATTGTAAAGCTTAGCTATATTTTATGTCAATTTAAATACAGACATTATTATTTATAATGATTGTTAGTAATTACAGTAAACCGAAATAAAGGAAAAATTACTATTTAAAAAATGAAATGTGCACAGTAAAATGCAGTGGGCTGTCGCCCTTAGTGCGTTGGTGGCTGTCACTGTTCACTTCTCAAAGGGGAGAAGACCCCCTAATATTTTGGAAGAACCTCAGCCCAAAACGACATTGCATATTTTGGATGACAACATTGTGGAATACCTCACAAACCCAAGTCCTGAGGGAGGCAGGCAGTTGTTCAAGGACATCAGGGAGTACAACAAGCATTTCAAAGAGATTATCCATGGATTCCAGGAACGAAAGTTCCGATTTGTCAGGATCGCACACGTGATTTATGACAAAGGTGGGCCGAACTTCATGAAACTCAGGATCGACGGGCCCATGTTCTTTAAAGTCAGTGGTTGGACCATGACTGACATGGGGGAACTGTACCACTGCTTGAAAGCTACCAACAGACTTTGGATGGATTTTAAAACCACCTACGAGGAAGTGAAAACAGCGGTGAAAGGAAACTGGACTCAGTTAAAGTCGACGTATCAGAGCACCGTCGCACCCGACGTGAGGTGGAACATCACGTCCATGTTCCAGGACCTAGCAGAGTCTCCGGTCGAAGAAGAAGAAGAAGAAGAAGAAGAGGAAGAGACAAGTATACCAGGGACTAATGAAACATTGGTGTAGATACCGTATCGGATGATCTGAAATGTTTAATAATTAATAATTAAAAATAATCGTATATTAGGTAATTTGCAGTCATATAACCAGTTTGATAAATAAATGTATTTGCTTCATAATATTATTTTCTTCAAATGACTTTCCATCTCCTACAGGACAAGTGTTCTTCATGAATATTGGATATGTATCTATAAACAAAAGCGAATTAAGGGGAATATATTTGGTTGGGGCTGTTAGGGGTACAAATAATTCAACAAAATGTTACTTTAAGGAGATGAACTTGCTTTGTGATTGTATTAAAAATTCATACCACAAGTGGTTTTTAGGGGCTAAAGCCTATGACCAGAAATCAGAGAAAAACTATTTTTTTTTTATTAAAGTGCATAACGTACCTACTTTGTAAGCTGGCTTTTAAATAAACTATCTGTTAAAATTTAAGAGTATTTTACCAGTAATCTTTTGAAAAATATGTTTCAATTTAAGAGCACATGATTAGTGGTTGTAGCAGGAACATTTGGTTGAATGCAAAGTTAAATTTGTTGGTTCAGCTATGCAGAGGAATGTTCATAAGCACTATGAATTTATGATGTTCGAAATTGCTTGAACAACTGAATTTTAATCTTGATCCCAATCGTCTTAAGGGAAATCAATCTTAAAATGGAAATGTACTTTCAGTAAAATAAAAATGAATGAAGGTTTGTAATAATTTTGATAATTAAGTTAGTTTTTTGGATTGAAGTAAGAGTCTTAATTATTCATTATTATCAATTACCAGTTCAAATCAAACTTGTAAAGGTTTGAAAACTACCAAGTAATTTTGAAACATAGCTTAAGCACAGAACACAGGGGCGCCCGAGGCTGATCCTGGTTACAGGGCCCGCAATTGGATGTGGGGGCCATGCGGTAATATAAAACTATTCGAATCTTATAAGAATGACAAAGATTCTAATCAATTCTTAAAAATATGTCATAAGTGCTAATAATTAAAAGCGCTTTTTACGTATTTTCTTAAATAGAAGTATGGGAACACAATTAAACTAATATAATATCTTGGAATATTTGAAAATATATTTTTATGTTCGATCAATCAAATGCTTTGACTCCCAATAAACAAAATTACTCCCCCTCAACATTGCCAACCTGACAAAATCATATGGCCGCAGGAATACTATTGCCTGTTACCTCCAGATAGTCTCTAACCTCCTTGAACCTCCTTGATCGCAAGCTTTACAAACACAAAGTCAATATTATTAATTAGATAACATCGTTTTGAAATGAGTCAGTCTAAATCATAGCTATGGTATAATAATATTTTGTTAATATGGAGATATTTTGCACTTAGTTTTAAAATGTTTGTGAATGTCATAAGCAAACATAATAAATCAGATCAACATTAAATTGTAAGACCAAATCAAACTTCGTAATAGTAAAACAGTCATGTTGATCTATATTATGGAAACTCATTCTACAACCAACAATACAACAAGTTCGAATATATATCTAAATAATCTGTATATATTGTAGACATAATTCACGTTTAAACCAAGGAGGTTAGACACCAGAATGGAGGTGTCGTTCAATAACATTTCTGCGGCCCACTAATTTTGATAGGTTAACAATATAAATGAAATTAATTTTGTACTTTACATTTCAAAAATTAAAAATTATTTATTTCGCGCAAAAACTATACAAATCAGGAAGCTTGAGTAAATACATTTTTTGTAAAAAAAGTAAACTTAAATATAAATATATATATATATATATATATATATATATATATATATATATATTGCGAAATTAATTTCAACAAGGGAATCAAGACCCATGCGTGGAAATGAGTCGTTAAGGAAGGAAGCTGATTATATGATATACAATTATTAAAAAGGAAAAAAAATTCTTAAATCTAAGACAAACTTATTGCGCTGGGAGAAAAACAGTGACAATGACGGACGGGCCGACCGTCATTGTCACTGTTTTTCCAATTGAAACCAAGATCCGGTCGGGACCCTGTCTCCCAATCAGTGAGCCATTTCCATAAACTTTTTTTGTATACTGTCACAGAGCATTTGTAGTTTCGTAAATGTTGAGGTAAATTATGGTATAATGTGTGAGCAGCATAGTAACAATTATTTGTAGAAAAGGTTCTTTTATGTCTCGGTAAGCGAACTCCCACCCCCAGTGCATGTCATGTTCTATAGTCGTGTAATGAGTGTTCAGAGATCTATGAAAAGTTGTTTGATGTCGAGAACGCTCATGAAGGGTAGCGTCCGACAGAGCATCGGAAGGGTAGCGTCAACACCTGCCCAGGGCGGCTTTAATTATAGCCTTTTGCGTCACCATTAGAGGTTGCAAAGTGCTACTATATGCACAGCCCCAAGCAATTATCCCCCCCCTCAATGAGCGGTTGGACATAAGCATAATAAACAAGTCAAATTTCATTAAAATAATAATAGGTACTTTGGTATTATACGGAGGCCACCCTCATACAGCGCGCTGCGGCGGTTGTGTTAAGTTAGATTATCATAAATATGTGAGTAGGTATTTCCTCATTTCGTTACGAATCGAATGATACCAAATAGTGATGTGCGATTCGCGAACGAATCGTTCAATTTGAACGACTCATCGAGTGATTCAAATGAATCATGATTCATTTTTCAAAAGAATCGATTCGAGGCGCGAATTAGTTGCAGAAAAACATGCCGCAGACGACGCGACGCGACGCGACGCACCGGTTTTGTTCATAATTCTGCGCGTCAGTCAATTGCGTTTTAAGTCTATTTAATTACGTGTAGGACAAAGGAATGGGCATTGATGTGTTTGGAGAGAAAAAAATAGGAAAAATAACAATTGCCATTCTTCCGTTCTTAAAAACTTAATAAAGACATTATTGGATACAGATATAAAAGTAAACGGAAGTATTCCGGGCGAGGAACGAAAGAGGGGAGGAAGGGGCAAAAGGGCGAAAGGGTGGTTAGGGAGGGAGAGAGGAGAAGCACGTGACAGGTAGAGAATGTTAAGAAAGGAGACAGGAAACAGTCTAATCATTGACTTTATACCTAGCAATATGGTTTAATATTTAAAAATGCATCTAAACAAATCAATTTTAGGTTAGAAATAGTTTTGATAAACCATAAAAATTAATTAATTGTAATTAAACATTTAAAAACCACTTTATATTCAATAAAAACCTATTGAAGTCAACATTATTTGGTAAGCAGTGGATAGTGAGTCAAATCAAAAAGAATCGAACTGCGCATCACTAACCAAATGAGTCTTACTTTCGCCCGCCAAAACCCGTTGACAGGTGGTGCGCGAACTCCGGTCAACGACCAGATCTGTGCCACCGGTCTGACACTTAAATGGAGCAAAGTGGTAAACTTATTGGAGCGGGTTAGTTCGATGCACTTTATACAGATGGCGTTGTAAAAACATGACTTTCTTCTTCTTCACTGATTCAGCCAATCAGAACGACGATAACGATCTGCTAAACTTCCCGTTCCGTTTCCCCTGATTTTCTGTCACGACGCGACGTGTACACAACCATAACGAGTTGGAATTAATTTGAGTGTGGGAAAATACCTAAAGTACGTTTGCAGAAAGTTGTTCTAGTGTAAGTTGTTTCGCGAAATACTGTACTGCGTGATTCATGTTGTGCTTAAAGCTATTGATGGAAAATAAATACGTAGATCTTTACATAAAAGCACTTAGTTAATTTTTATTAAGTGCTTTTATGTAAACATCTACGTATTTATTTTCCATCAATAGCTTTAAGCACAATAAGAATCACTCAGTACAGTATTTCGCGAAATAACTTGCACTAGCGGCAAACGCACTTAATCTAAACAAACCGGTAAAGTCATTAAAATTTAAAGTCTAGCAAACAAAATAAGAAAACAAAAATATAAACAAAGCAGACGACGACGATCGATATGTCGCATCGACGACGATCGATATGTCGCATCGATGACCATCGATATATCGCATCGATCTTTTTAGTTCGTTGCACTTTATTCAGATAGCGCTGCTGTTCCCTTACCACCGAGTTAAAATGGGAGTGCCATCTCTTTACGAAGTTCATTATTACTCTATGCCTGTGCCTACTTGGAGGGGATTTGGCGGGCTAAGTATGACTCATCTGGTATCATTTGATTTGTAACATGACAAGGGAAGTCCTAATAACATATTTATGATAACCTAACCTAACATTACCGCCGCAGCGCGCTCTGTAAGGGTGGCGATCGGATGTGGACGATAGCGGCGGTGACGACTTGAACCAAGGCCACACTAACCCTCAATCCTAGCTGACATCACTGCCTTCTGGAAGGCAGAACACAAATACCGTTCATCACATTCAAGTCAAATTTGGACAGTAAGTCGATTTAAGTACGTTCTTCCTAATGATGTAGTTATATTTGGTGTCCAGCAAAACAATCTCTCTAAAAAACAGTGGCCTCCGTATAATGCCAAAGTACCCAATAAGAATAAAAATAAACGAAAGTCGAACGACTCAGTTATGGGAATCAAACAATTGAACTGATCGAATATAAAAACTTATTTTCAAAAATTTGACGATATTAAATTAGTTTTGTCCTTATCTTACTTTAATTTGATAAAATACGCAGAAAAGTATTGAGATTATAAATCTGTATAGCATTTTTGTCATGTTTTAAAAGCTTACCTATTCAAATCTTTAGTCGTCTTCAAAAGATTCGTTTCGTTTTAAAATACTGTTCAAAGAACGCTAAGTTATTCCTGAAATTACCCCCATGAAAATTTTCCTTCAGATCTGATGAAAAAAAACATCAGACCTGATCAGAAATACCATCAGAACTGATCATTCCTGGTCAGGAATTGGTGCATTTTCTGACCAGACCTGATCAGGAATGTTGTGATTCCTGATCAGGTCTGGTCAGAAAATGCACCATTTCCTGATCAGTTTTGATTTGTATTTCTGATCAGATCTGATCAGAAAATGCACCAATTCCTGATCAGTTCTGATGTACATTTCTGATCAGATCTGATCAGAAAATGCACCAATTTCTGATCAGTTCTGATGTATATTTCTGATCAGATCTGATCAGAAAATGCACCATTTCCTGATCATTTCTGATGTATATTTCTGATCAGAACTGATCACAAAATCCACCATTTCCTGATCAGTCCTGATGTGTATTTCTGATCATATCTGATCAGAAAATGCACCAATTCCTGATTGTAATTCTGATCAGATCTGACAGCATTCCTAATCAGGACTGTTCAGAAAATGTATAATTTTTTAATGTATTAAATAGTTTACAGTTTTTTACAAAACTGCAGATTCTATTTGGATAGGTAATAAAAAATTAACACTTTTCAAAACTGAGAAAAATATGTTGTAATTATATTAGCAAAAGAACAGCAATGTTGAATTACATTTTACAATAAACGACAATATATATATATATAATACATTCTGTTAATAGTGCATTATAATTTAAACTATACCATCATAAAGTAAATTATAATGTTTATTGTAAATTACTGTCTTACTTTTAAACATAATGTTAAAAAAAAACTAAGTTGTAAAAGTATAACCTCAACTCAGTTGTAAGTAAAGTTATTAACAGTAGCTCAGTTACGGTAACGTTTCTGGAACATCCTTATAACAATGAATACACACAAAAATGATGAAAAGCAACAAAAAAAACTTTAAAATGGGCAAAACTATTTTTTAAATTATATTAAAATATGATATGAACAACACCAAAGGACCTGAAAATGCACCACTTCTAAAAAACCATCAACCAAGCGGTGTACATCGTTATTTGGTATTTATAACAAAATATATCAAAAACATTGTAATAAAAATTAAAACATTATATAATAAATTAAAATGTTTCTATAATACATTATTGTATTAAAAATCTCTTTAATCGTGTGCGGTCGATTGCAAGGGCACTTGGCACTGGCAAACTATTTTGATCGCGAGGAAGAGTGAGAGAGAGGAACATACACTGTATTCATGCACTCTCTCTTCCTTGAAAACTTGCTAGCACTGTGTTAACATTAAAATTTGATATTAAATTAGTTATTATAAAATGTGTTACAGGAGTGCTGATGATGTGTGTGTATGGTTGTAGCTTGGAAGAACAGTAGTAATTCTGAAGATCACTTTTTGATTTGTTTTCAATAATAAAATAGTACCATTCAATTATGTAAAAAAGGCCTGGTTTGCACACATGACTAGTACAGTTGTGAGAAGCCAGTAAAAACAAAGGATTCTTTGTAGTGAAGAACAGGATCCTTTGTTTGTACTGGCTACTGACATCAGAACTTTTCACCGTATAAACCAGGTGATGATTCATCATTTCCTAAACCGTAGGTTAGAAAATGATTTGCATAAAACAGCGTCAGCTGACATGTAACTTTTAAACTTAATAGCAGAGAACGAAAGAGAGGGAACGGGTACAGTGTATGTCGTTCGCTCTCGCTGTTGCCCGCACTGTCTCGCGGTGGACCGCCAAAGTTAAAAACAATTGTAAGAATTTTTACATAAGACCTGCGCTTTTTAACCAAAATCCTTACTGTTTTTAACAATAAAAAACTCAAATAAGCTGTTTATTTTAGTTTGTGTATCTCGTAGAGCTTTCTTCCCAAGTTTTTTGTAATTTCTTATTGATTAATGACTTGAAGGTTATGTTTAGTGGATAACATGTTTGCTGCATCTGAAAAAAGGATGTTGAAGATAATTTTAAAGGGATATTACATGACAAATCAACACAGTCATTTTACTTCACCATCTCAAAATGTTATTAGGATTGGTACCAAATCAGCCATTTAGCCATGAAATTAGCTTTAATCAGCCATTTTGTTAAAAATCTCTCATTCAAAAACCAGTTTTACACATAAAATTATAATTCACACGCTTCAATACAATTACAAAACAATTAAGTATAGCCTATTAAATTATTGTTCCTTTGGTCCCCGGGTCATTCCAAGTCAAATCATCCAGAAAATAAAGGATTTGTAACCCACCATCTCAGAATTTGATGAAACTTGATGATTTTGTTCTTTTCACATGCCTATGGAAGAATACCAAATTTTAGCATCATATCTCAAACGGTTTTTTTCTTGCAGACATTTGAAATTTGTAAAAATCTGTCGTTTCTGTTGTTCCCGAGCTCCAAGATAAACTTGCATAGCTTAAGAAAAAAATTTGTATCTTTGCCATTTTTAATCCAATTGTTATGAAAATTTGCAGTAATATTAAGTAAAGTGTGCTAAATCCAGAAAAAAATAAATCATAATTATCTTTCTATATATATAGGTCATTGAAAAAAATATTAATTTTTTTATATTTTTAGTCCGATTACAGTGTTTTACAAAAAAAAATAATATCTCCTAAAGGCACATTGACAATCAGGTAAACTTTTTTTTAAACTTATCTACATTAAACAGATGCAGCAACAAAACACATGGCTTTTTGCATGCTTTGTAAATTAAAAAATCTTTTTAAAAATGTCCAAATAAAAACAAGTTTTTGAATTTTTTAATGGAAAAATTTTAAAAATCTAATTTTGGTTTGCACCATTAAATTCAGCTTGAAAAAACAAATATTTTTGTACTTTGAATGTTTGTTCTATGTCTACTGGTTGCTGAGATATTGATTGTTGTTAATACGTTACGTTGTTCAATGTTAACCTTATGGAAAATAAATAAAACTCAATATCTCACTTATTTTTCAACTTATCACAATAAAATTTGGTATATAGCATCTCCTATTTGACTTTTCTTTGATGTTGGCTAAAAACATAAACATTTTCCATTCCTATGTCAGCAATCCTGCATACTCATAGAAACGGAGTGTTAGCTTATCGTAGCAAAAAATAAGCAATTTTGCTGCCTTGGGAAAGCAAAAAATAGTTGATTTTCAATGAACCCACACACCAAATTTTATTATGATAGGCCCTAAGTTGGAAAACAAGCGAGATATTGAGTTTTATTTATTTTAGTAAAGAAATAATAGTATATTTTACTACTAGTCTCGAAAGTAGCCCGATTTGGGACAAGATAGTGTTTTACATGCGAGGCGTCAAGCCTCGCATGTAAAACACTATCAAGCCCCGAAATGGGACTTTTGTGATGAGTTTTGAACAATTCATTTCATTATGATGCAAATAAGTAACCAAACTTGTAATAAAAAATCATCCAACATTTCATAATTTAGTCATTTCTCTATAAGCAAACACAACAGGGCTGAGCTTTCTATTTTAGTTTAGAGTCAGATGGTTGAACTGTCAAAACTGGAACTTCGTTTGTTTGGGTACGGCAAAATTTTGTTTGGGTACGGAAATGCAAAGTTTGGGTAACGAAAAATCTGCTGATCATTATTTCTTTTGATGTAAGGAAATCGAGGGTTTTCGTAGATCTCAGCTGTACGGTAACGGGCAATTTTCGTATACAGAGTGATGAAAAATGCTTTCTGAGGTCATAAATACGTTAAATCAGTTAAAACTGTTTTTTGCAGTCAAATATACGGTATTGCTATAAGGAACTTAAAGTTTCACCTAAATTTATTTTGAATTGCTGTTTTAGTAAGTAGACTTCTTGGCAGGTTACCTGTGTTAGTTAACACTGGGTTTGCAAATTATCGTGGCCTATTTATATACAATTCACATTTATAGTTTTTCACTCCATGAAGAAAGCTTGTAGTTACAATACACGCTTGCTTACCTACATTAAATGCAAATTAGTTAAAAATTAGCAAAAATGTCTAAATACCAAGAATATTTGCTACCTAACATTATTTGTCAACCTCGGAACATCATATCGTCCAAGAGAAAACAAAAATTTGTATCATTATAGCCTACCATAGTTTTTTAAAATTCCTTTCACACCACATGAGAATTTCCGCAGATTGATGAAACATCCAAATGAAAATAATCTTTAGTGTAACATCGATTAAAAAATTACGAGCCAATAAGGAATCTGAAGAATGTTATAGAGTTTTCCGTGCGCTGATCATAAAACATCATAAGACAAAAAGGAATCATAAGACACCCACAGAAAGCAATACTAAAAACCTACCTGAATTTTTTCTCCTTAAGTTGTGTCGTAACTCATTGTGTCGTAGTTACTTGAAGACCGCAAATAAGTCTAAACTTCCAATTTAAAACCTTAAAAGCCATTATGACTTTAACTGAAACTGAGGCCAACGGCGTCTCACTCCACACTCCACACGTCCACACTCTACTCTACTCTGGCTCCAGTTCAGTCCAGTCCACCGCACCGCACCGGTTAACGTTGCGGCGTCGCGCGTCGTCTGAAGAGAGGTTTTGTCTTGACACAATTCAAGCATCATGCTAGTGTTGTTATTTATGGCCCATATTATTTTGGCAGGGTGATTGTATTAATTTGAAATAAATTGCTTATATTGTGTCAGGCATTTTTTTAAATAGTAAACTATTATAAAACATATTAAGTATACCGTAATGAATAGTGTAATAATTTTATATAAATAATTCATAACATAATTTATAAATCCGTTAAATTTTTAAAAATTATTTTTTATATTTTTGAATTTAACCCTTTTAGTGCCGGAAAAAAATTTAATGTAGGTGCAAGAAGTGCCGGACATTTTTTCATTGTTACCTGCAAGAAGTGCCAGGCCTTTTTTAGCAAAAATGTAAGGGTTTGGGAAAAAAATCACTAAAAATTTATTTATTAACATTTTTTAACAAATCTTTTTTTTATTTGTTTCTAAATACCTCTAATATTTATACATGACAAGAAGAAAGACAAATTTCAAGTTTCTGGTAAAAATAAATGTTAATAAATTTAAAAAAATTTTTGCATCATACTCATTTTTTATGTTTACACTAAAAAAACATATTTAGATTTTACTCTGATGAAATTTTTATTAGTTTTATGTGAAACTACGTTAAAAAACAAGTACAAACCATGTATAAAACATCAATTTACTGTAATAGGTTATGAATTAACAAAATAAAACGATAACCTTGCAACAATGCAGAGTTGAACAACGTCACTAAGCAACCTACTTAAAACAGTATTATTCGTATTCCATATTTACACTAGAAACATCATTTAACATTTAAAAAGATCCACAATAACAAAATACAAACTTTATTTCAATTATAACCCTATAGGTAAAACAAAAACATAGCCTAAAAATCACACAATCGAAGTTGCATCACCGCCATATGAAATGCATGGTTATTTGTCTGCCAACAGCTGTTTGCATTTCAGTATGTCATTTCAGCTAACCATAAAGACAGTTCAGGAGAAAAGTCACATGAAACGAAAGATTTGACTATAGAAAGGCATTTGGCA
Source organism: Flexamia atlantica (assembly GCA_035578135.1). Taxonomy (NCBI): domain Eukaryota; kingdom Metazoa; phylum Arthropoda; class Insecta; order Hemiptera; family Cicadellidae; genus Flexamia; species Flexamia atlantica. The sequence goes on along the minus strand of JAQJVK010000008.1, from coordinate 5,085,639 downwards.
CGAATTCCAGCCAGTAAAAACGAAAAAATATATTTTATATGTATAAAAATGTAAACGTCTCGCTACGAGATCCTGGCATACTATGCAGTTAGAGACAGGATCTCGCTAAGAGATCCCGGCACTAGCGGTAGTTAGTGTGCGCGTCTCGTTACGAGATCCTGGCACTAAAAGGGTTAAGTTTGGACTAAATAAACGATTACTGTAGAATTTGTGTATTTTTTTACACCGAGGATGATAGTTTTTTATATAAGCGCACAAGATTTGTTAATCAAAACGTATAAAGATCGAAATGAATAAACAACAAAATAAAAAAATATGAATAATAAAACGTTATATTTGTTATTTAATTTGATTTTATATATACTTTTGATTCATATTTTTCACGTGAAAATAACGTTTTTAATTTCACTACATTTTTCACTTTTCATTTTTTCATAATTTTCACGTGAAAAACATGTCTCACTTTTTACTTTTACGTTTTTTTACTTTTTTTACGTGAAAATAACGTTATTTTTACATTGTGTGCTGACTGGGTTATAAATTAATTATTGAATAAAAATATTCTTCGAAAATTACCTCGTGTATGAAAACATATATCTTTGAAGCTGTTTTCTTCTAAACCAAACAATTTTCAATTTAATATTTTATCGACATATATAGGAATATTAAGACATGACTTCAAACACTTATTAGTTCGCATACCTTAATGTGTTGGGATTATGTCAGATCATATGATATCATATTCATGACCAAGCCTGATCCGTCCTGATCATGTTGAAATCAGCCCTAATCAGACTTCATTAGTTGGGATCAGACCTGATTGGGTTCAGGAAGAAATGCAGCAGATCTGATTGGGTTTAGGATCAGACCTGATTAGGTCTGATTATATCAGATCAGACATGGTCAGATCTGATCGTGTTCAGGAATTAACACATCAGATCTGATTGGATTCAGGATCAAACTTGATCGGACCTGATGAGATCTGATTGTATCTGATCGGTCTTGATCAGATCTGATCAGATTCAGGAATTGACGTAGCAGACCTGATTGGATTCAGGATCATACTTAGTCAGACCTGATCAGGCCTGGTTATGTCAAATCAGACCTGGTCAGACCTGACTGGTTTATGATCAGATCTGATATATTCCTGTACAGATCTGATCAGACCTGATTTAAAATTTTCATGGGGGTAGGCCTACTACATTACTCCTCTTCACATTGCCTATATTTTCGTCAACCACTTCTTCATCAACAAATGCATTGCAGCAATAACATGCAATAACTCCACCATAACGGACTCTAACCATAGAGTAATAATGAACTTCGTAAAGAGATGGCACTCCCATGTTAACTCGGTGGTAAGGAGACAGCAGCGCTATCTGAATAATGAGCAACGAACTAAAAAGATCGATGCGATATATCGATGGTCATCGATGCGACATATCGATCGTCGTCGATGCGACATATCGATCGTCGTCGTCTGCTTTGCTTATATTTTCGTTTTCTTGTTTTGTTTGCTAGACTTTCAATTTTAATGACTTTACCGGTTTGTTTAGATTAAGTGCGTTTGCCGCTAGTGCAAGTTATTTCGCAAAATACTGTACTGAGTGATTCTTATTGTGCTTAAAGCTATTGATGGAAAATAAATACGTAGATGTTTACATAAAAGCACTTAATAAAAATTAACTAAGTGCTTTTATGTAAACATCTACGTATTTATTTTCCATCAATAGCTTCAAGCACAACATGAATCACGCAGTACAATATTTCACGAAACGACTTACACTAGAACAACTTTCTGCAAACGTACTTTAGGTATTTTCCCACACTCAAATTAATTCCAACTCGTTATGGTTGTGTACACGTCGCGTCGTGACAGAAAACCAGGGGAAACGGAACGGGAAGCAGATCGTTATCGTCGTTCTGATTGCCTGAATCAGTGAAGAAGAAGAAGGTCATGTTTTTACAACGCCATCTGTATAAATTGCATCGAACTAACCCGCTCCAATCAAGCTTACCACTTGGCTCCATTTAAGTGTCAGACCGGTGCTCTAACCTCCTTGTTTTGAATAATTTAAAGGTCGATGAGGTCGAGGTGTTTTAAAAATCGCTGGCATTGAGTAAGTTATCCGGTTTTGCAGTGAGTTTTCCGGTTTGCTAGTTTTTTAGACATGGCAGCGCCCTTGGAGGTTTAACTTTTACTTTCTCCCCCCTATACATAAGTATATGGAGAAAGTATTGTTTTCGTCAAAATTTTAGAATTTGAGTTGTTAGTGGATATATTCGTTTTAGTTCTCCCTGAATCCAAAAAAAGTGGTTTTTGGCGTGGTGTCTGTCTGTCTATGTGTGTGTGTGCGCGCGCGCGCGCATGTGTGTGTGTGTGTGTGTGTGTGTGTGTGTGTGTGTGTGTGTGTGTGTGTGTGTGTGTGTGTGTGTGTGTGTGTGTGTGTGTGTGTGTGTGTGTGTGTGGATGTAAACAAAGCTAGAGACGACACCAGTGGTCCGATTTTCATGAAATTTGGCATGTAGGTATAAAACCATGGTATCTCCAGGCGTATTTTTCATTTTTTTGAATTTTTGATTTTTAAGGGTATTTACCCCATAAAAACCCATAAAAAAATCAAAATTTCTCAAAAACGGCTCTAACGATTTTGATAAAAATTTCATGGTTTTTAGTGCTTAAGATGACAAACAAAATGACATCACCCACATGTCTGTAAAAATTCAGGTTCAGAAGTTATAGGGTTTTAAGTGTTACAAATTTCATATCTTTCAATTTTCACAAAATCTGTGATCTCTAAAGAAAATATACTTGCAACCATTAAATCTGACTTGAAAAACTAAATAATCCAGTATTTTGAATCATTAGTTTACGTCAACTGGTTGCGGAGATAATTGATATTCTAGTTCGGCGGTAAACGCAGTACGTTGCCCAATGTTATTCTTATGGCAAATATTTAAAAACCGATATCTCCGTTATTTACTAACCGATTTTGATAACATTTGGTATATATTTGCGTGATAATTAATTGTTAATTTGTTTTATTTCACTAATGTTTTCTGGTTTTAAATGACTTGAAGGGAGAAAGTATGTGTCAGTTTCCTGATACCGTTTATTTTACGAGATGAGCAGTCGCGGAGGCCCGCATTGTTCCGAAAGTCATAACTCCGAAAGAGCACTGTTCCGAAGTTTTTTCGGAACAGTGCTCTTTCGGAGATATGCTTTCGTAGCAGTGCTATTTCGGAGATACGCGATTTTAACCGTTCTCTTGGCGACTGACTTGAGTCAATCTTTTAGTTTGAAAGATTCGTTCGGTTTTGTATGGTTCTTCGTTCTTATTTGATGCAATTGATCCGATTTGGGGTTAGTTCTCTGGCATGATACAGGTTAACCTTCTGAATATTTGATACGACGTAATTTATTGAACATAAAATTGGAGATGTGAATGATGTGATGCTCTACTTAAGGTAGGTGAGTAAAAATGAACTAAGTTAAGGCTATTAATATAAGTTATTTATGTCTAGGACAAGAAATAGGTTGAAATTAATCTATTTTAATTATCCCCTTAGTCCTATTTAATATTTTATAAATTAATTTAACTAGGCTAGGATTAATAGACATATTACAAAATGTTGGTGATTTCTGAGCAATATTTAACAGATAATAATCTTAACTTTTACCAGTCAAATTAGCGTAATGGAAACATACAAAATTCTATGATGGGTTTTATGGGATTTAATTGTGGAGAACTTGTCACACTACATCAAATTAGGCCTAGGCCTGGTTTCTAGTTGGTTGTTCTTTTGGGTTTTGCTCGCTTAACCAGAATAGGCTCAGTCGATATATTCACTAATGATTATGAATGAATAAAGTAGGCTAACCTAGTTGATTGTTGAAATTGATTTAGCCTATGTTCCCCAGTTTTATCCTGGTTAGGCTACGTTTTAAAAACATTTAATTAATCAGAAACAGGACTAGGCCTAATATAACCTAAGTTAACATCCTCACCTGAACATCAGGTAAATGTTTACTCATCGTAAAAAAGTTGGCCTAGGCGTGGTAGAAAATTGAAGAGGAGGACAGTGTGCTGTAGTTTTAGGGCAACCTACTAATCAGGGGCCAAACTCAGTTTTCACGACTACATAAGGCCTAAGCGCTTAGGTTTAAACTGTAATTTGCAGTCAAATGTCCCTTAAAACAATTTTGATTGGAAAGATAATCAGCTTAAGTTTAACTTATCTTGATGCTTTAGTCCTATTTTTTCAAAATGTAGGAAATATAGGGTGGAGGCCTATTATGTAAACTGTAGTTTTTTTTTATCAGCCAGGCTTTCTTTTAATAGCCAGTTAACACCAGAAAATTTAACTTAAAAAGATCTTTTGTAGTATATTTGTGGGTGCCCAAATTAATCATAAGAACTGAACACAAATAAGTATTCAAGAGCCAATGAATAGAGAATTATTAAGTTTAGAGCCGGAAAAGCTTCAATAAGTGTAAAGTCAGAGAAATAATAATTATTATTACCTAGGCCTGTTATACTATTTTGTATAACTGACAGTGTCATCTGTTTATGAATTCTTAGCTTTGCTATAGCCTACATTGTGACAACAATGGATTAACCTATGGTACTTATTTAAGTTATTTATTGGCAAACTTTGTCCAAAATATATATATTTTAGGTCAAATTGTAATGGAAATCGCAAGCTGAATCAGAATGTTAAGAAAGTAGGGCCTACATTTTTATGATCTAAAAAAACAGCAGGCCCCAGCTGAGATGACTTAAATCATGAGCTCATGGTGGCTCAGGAGGCCACTATTGAAAGTCAGTCAATTGTAAAACTACTACTACAAGTAAAAACAGCTACTTTTACTTGGACTAGTTTATGCTACCATATATTTAGATAGAATTGATTAGCTTAGGTGAGATTGAGAATCAGTTAAGGTTAGTAATAGTACGTTACGTTAGGATTGGTTCGTAAGCTTTAATGTCGTTGAGGTTCATGGGAACTTGAATCTTAGAACCTAACCAAACATTACCCAACTCATTTCAAACCTGAAATGTGACCCGCCAAGGGAAAAGGGACAGTAACTTCCATTTTTCAAAATTGAGTTACTGTATGGTACCTGAGGTAATAATTTATTAGTAGCCTATTAAAAATTATCTCTAACTTCTATATTATGTAAACTGCTTGCGTTAAGTTATTGCCTATGTTTTACTCATAATTTTGCTGGAAACTTAAAGGTAAATATTAACCTACCATTGAATTTGTGTCAGTTTTTTGCATTTTTTGTCAAACCTTGGTAGATGGGGTGCCATGGGAAGGGTTTAACGGGGGATTTATAGGTGATAAATTTCCTACATTTCAGAAAAATTCAAGAGGAGTGCTGGAAAGTGAATAATTACCTTAAGAAATGTTAAAAAACCTAGGCCTATTCAAAGAAGTTATTCAATTAGGCCTGTTTAATCAACCAACCATTCTATGTGTATGTGTGTAAGAATGAGCAACAAGTGTTGGTGTGTCCAAGTGTGAGAGTGATTGCCAAAATATTTCTTGTAACTTTTAGTTATTTACAAATTTGACATATTGTAGCCTATACAATATGAAATTATTGTCAAAACAATAAAGATAATATTATTAGGCTTAACGTATGGTAGAAGTTATGTTTTTTTTAATGCTCTCACTATTGTTCAGTACTTCCTGCATCAACGATTAAAAGGGGTCGTTAGGGACTGGTATATAGTGTCAACTTACTGTATGTCTTTCAAGATTTTCTATAGACCTAGCTGTACTTAGTTATTATACGGAGGCCACTATTTTCTGAGAGATTTTGTTTCCTGGATACCAAAAATAACCATATAATTTGGAAGAACATATATACTTTGATTGACATAATCATGATGAGCGGTCTTTATGTTCTGCCTCTCAGAAGACAGCGATGTTGGGGAGGAATGAGCTGAACGCGTCGCCTTTGCTAACGGCTAAAACACGTCGCCACATGTACGGCAAGCCTTATACAGCATGCTACAGCGGTTATGTTAGGTTGGGTTATCGTAAATATGTTTGTAGGACTTTCCTTGTTTCGTTACGAATCAAACCAGATGAGTTATACCTTTGGCAGTGACAGGGAATGTGCGCGCTCCACTCAATGACCTGACCTTTGGCCTAGGATTTGCTGGGTAAAAGTATGACTCATCTGGTATCGTTAGATTCGTGACAAAGCAAGTAAATTCCTATATTTATGATAACCCAATCTAACATAACCGCTGCAGCACGCTGTATAAGGGTGGCCTCCGTATAATACCAAAGTACCGACCTAACTATTACAATTGCTACACTAACTAAAACAGGCAGAGACAATCAGGAGACTGACACATTCTTTCTCCCATAAAGCCAGGTAAAGCAAGGAAATCTACAATAAAATAAAACAAATTTACAATTAACATTATTAAGTAACAATAGTATGTTTAATAATATTATTACTAAAAATAATATTATATTTTAAAATAATATAGTAATTAACAATATTATTTTTAAGTTTCATTAAAATTGGTTAGTAAATGAGAGAGGTGACAGTTTTTAAATATATTCAACTAGCAGTTGCCCGTGGCTTCGCTCATGACACATAGCGTGAAACAGCTGATCTTGCCACTGCTCTTAGAACTGTCAAATTAGTACCCACAGTTGTTTACATTTCTGTGTTTAAATGTTTACACCCTGATAAAATGTAAACATTGAAACTTAGAACGATCATGGGGCATAGCCCGAGGGGATTTTAAGGAAGTGAATAGGCCTATGTGTTTCCCAGGTTCAAGATCTACCTCTGTGTGAAATTTCAACCCAGTCGGTTCAGTATTTTTTTGCGTTCACTTGTTGCCACATCTAAACATACATACAGAAACCACCTCTTCGTTATAATATTCTAGATAAGAATAACGTATAGCAATGTATGTTACAGTAGAACCCCTCATATCCGGCCTCCACGGGACCGAGCCCAGGCCGGATAACGATTTGGCCGGATAATCCAACCTATTATGAAAACAACGATATACCCAAGTAATAACACGTAGGTAGTACGTCCAAAGTAGAGCTTTAAGTCGCCTTTTTGGATGATTTTAAAAAATATATTTGTTCTAACGTGTATTTACTATAGTAAAACCAATCCTACACATATTACACTTGGAACACTAAGGGCCGGTTTCGGAGTTCGGGGATATCTTAACCCCGGAGTTAGTTAACCCGTGGACTAAGATAGTCTTAGCATGAAAAATCGGATTTCGGAGCTCGGAGCTCGGGGATAAGTTTCTTAACTCTCGGGTTATCTCAATCAGGATAATTTTATCTTTGGACTTATGCAAGGAGTTACCAAGGTATTTTGGAGAATTTTCGTATTTGGGTAGTGGTGGGTACAGTGTGCAGACGCATTTTACTTGTTCTTTCTTCTCTTCTCGATTTAATTCGGCTCTTGCTGTGTTCGGGTTATGCCACCCGAATTAACTCTCGGGTTAAAGATATTCTTGGAGTTAGTTATCCTTGAGCTCCGAAACCCGATTTCTACAGTTCGAGGATAAAAACCGGTTCAAACTGGTATTTAGTCTGAGGATAAAGATAACCCCGAGCTCCGAAACCGGCCCTAATTGATCTGGTTTCACACATTGTTTTAAACTAATTAAATAATTTCCCTATTCAGTAGCATTTGCTATCCCCATAGCTTTCGTCTGTTTGCCTGCCATAGGTCTTCAATGAGACTTGACAAAACAAAACAATTAATAACTGCACTGGATACATATTAAACAACAGTTTAAAAGTTACTAGCTCAACTGAGTAGTGTACACATAGCAGTAAAAATGATTGGCCAAGTTCACTATTACCGAATTAAGGAGGATCCTACTTGCCAAAAAACTTGGCGAGCGATTCGCCGCTTGTGGTCTCATGAGAGTTGTGTAAAACGAGTCTTGCTGAACGCACCCGTACACGTTCGCTTTAGCCAAGATTATTCTGATTGTTGGTAATAAACTGATGCCGTGAATAGATAGATAAAATGATAAAATGTAAACAAACAGAGCGATATTCAAGAATATAAGAGAGAATATGCGTCTGTAAGCATGAAAAATATGTTTTGATATAGGCATATGAGAAGCGAAGGGGCCGGATAAACCGAGGACCGGTAAAACCGTGGCCGGCGGTTATGATGGGTTCTTCTGTACTGTGTTTACCACAAAACCTAAGTATCAATTTTCTCTGTAACCAGTTAACGTAAACTAATAATTCAAAATACAGGAACATTTGTTTTTTCTAGCCAAATTTAATGGTTCAATTATATTTTCTTAAAAAGTTAATTTTTTATAAAATTTGAAAAAAATAATTTTTTTACTCTTTAAGTTTCAGCTAAATACCGTCGGTCTCATATTAAGACCTAAGCGCGGGACCATCATAACTTTTCGTTTGAGGCCCAAAGACACCAAAAATTTGTTCAAATTTCTAACTATATAGGCCGGCCTATATCTACATGTGTCTGTAAGTACAATAGAACTCGTAAAAATGGTCCGATCGGAATGAAATTTGACAAAAACATGTAGGTAAAGGAGCAATGTTTCAGAAAAAAACCTGCCAAAATGGGTTTTTTCTTCTTACAGAGAAAAATTATAGCAATCTAATTTTGGTTTTAACCATTAAATTCAGTTTGAAAAAACAAATAATTTGTTATGTTTAGGTCAGCGGGGATCAGGACAGCTGCAGAAAGACACAAGTAACTTAAGATGCTATCACGGGCTACAGCAGTGCCGGGGGCCAGGTCTTATTCTACCAGGCTTAAGGCGGAAGACGAGATGCAGCATGCTCAAATACCTGGTAAGTTGTGCATACCTATTACTTGAGGAATTTATTTGGTGTTGGCCTATCAACATAGTTTAATCAAACTCGGACCATTGGCGGCTCATGAATTTATATACTGAGTGTTCACAGTTAAAAAATATTTACAATATATAAATGTCTTACGTTATAGAGGGTGTCCACAGAGCGGGAATTTCGCGAGAACCGGGAATTCTACGGGAATTATTTTTCATCGGGAAATATGCGTGAAATATTCATGAATTTTGTCAAGAATACAGGAACTCTGGTTTTGACACAAATGCGTAAAGCAATGGAGGGACGATTTTTATGTTAGTGATTTTTATGTCTCTGAAAGAAAAAAACAGCAAAATTATTTGCTTATAAAATAAAAAAGACTTTTTTCAGTTTCTATTAATTCTACCACCAACCTATTCCACAATATCATTATTGCGCCAGACAGCTTGGGACAGAAGATTAGAAAGCAACAAAAAGTGGTTACATGTGCATGCGTATTTGGCCAAGCCTATAAAACCGGAAACGATGAGACCGTCGTGTAGTTGTCTTAAGACTTACTCGTCCCTGTTCCTTAAGACAAATATCAATAAAAGCGTGGGACTGAGCTAAACCGAAGAACGTAATTGTGAAATGATTTATTTATTGATAACACAGAATGATTATTATTGTATAACTGATAACAATAATATTCTACTTTGTACAGACACTTTTTAATTGTGTTTGAAATTAATTGGTGTAATCATATACCGTGCCTTAAAATCCTTACTGTTTGTTTTTCTGTAATAAATGGGTGAGATATATATTTTCCTATTAACCCTCTTTTTGTAGAGATAAACATTTTGTACAAGTTAAAAATTTGTAAAAGATTGTAATTTGTTAGAACAATATTTTCTTTATCTTTGATAAAGCAATTAAGTTTTTTAAGCAAATAATCAAAGGTAGATCACAGTATTCAAAATCGTTTGAAATAGCGGATAAGGAAAAAATAATTTATAGTGAAGGGCGAGTATTCGACTTTCTAGTAATAACTCGACTTTTTACAATCATGAGACGAGTAGTTAAACTATTTGGAAAAATAAGTCAAGTGAGTATTTTCATGAAATTTCGTCGGTAAGATAAATTGCGTCAAAAGTGGTGTCAAAAGTCGACAAACAATACCCCCCCCCCCCCCTACCGACTGGTCTGGGACCTATGCCCCAAAGTAGACTTTAAAATATGCTGATTTTTTGGTTTTTTATAAAATCATATTAAGATTATCCAGAATGAAGTATAAACCGATTCGATAAGAGAAATTGATGCAAGAATATAATTTATTTTATTTCAAAAACAAAAACTACATGGCAATTTTATTGTTACTATGCACAACTACACTGATAAGACAATGATAAGAAGACTCTCAAGGGTATTCTGGAAAGAGTCTCGTTATCAAGGGAGTCGTGTTAACAAGACATTAAGAGTCATTACAGGGATCAAGGAGACTTGAAAAGTGTACTTTTTATTAAGGATTTTGTGTTATCGAGTGTCTTCTTATCGAGGTTCTACTGTACCATTGATTATCCACATCAATAATCAGTGCAGTAACCATTAACCATAAATCAATAATCAATAACCATTGCAAATGTGGATAATCAATGCAACTACTCGACTCTACTTGACACTCGTGTAGTTGGTCCACCCCTTTTAAGAAGTATTAATTTTAAAACTAATTTAAAGGCTTCCAATTTGTACGGTAATTTTTGATTTCTTTCGACCTTTTATAACTTTGATTCGATATTTTAACCGATAAGAGACCTGTTCTATGATAAATGAGGTATAACAATCGACAGAGACCGGAATTTTGATATTTTTGACCCTTATCGGTTATATCGGCCGTAGTGAAAATTTTTCTTCCCCGACAAGAGGTCCCTTTTCGCTTTCCACAGGGCTTGTAACAGGTTATTTTTTTATTTTTTTCTACCTCAAGAACTGCTACAAGCCCTGTTTACAGTATTCATCTGTCAGACGATCTTGTAGCAGCATCGCGGCAGACGAATCTTATCATCCTAAAATCGTGAAAACTAAGTCTCGTTGTGTGAAAACCAAGTCTCGCCGTCAAATCTAGGCAGATTTGTGATTAGTCTGTCTAGATTTTCTTTTTTACCAAGGTTAAGAATGTATTATCCCCAATATAACGCCGGTTTTCTAATTTTTAGCAGCATTTTTTGTGTACAAAAGGTTTTTTTGGTTATTTTTTCTTATTTGAGTTATTTTTTATTTTTTCAACCTCAAGAACTGTTACAAGCCCTGTCTCACATATTATCAATGAAAACCAATATGATCCCCTTGTTGATTTTCCTCATGTTTTAAGCTCATGAATGATTAAATATATATTTAAATGTATTTTTTACAAAACTTATTCATACAATATACTATTCCCTACACATGTTGATTGCTCACATATAGAAAATAAATCCTATGGAAATTCACTGAGTACACATGTCTGCTGCGACTGGGGTATTTTTATAGACAAATGTCAATTGGAAAAAGTTCACAGGTTTCACAACAGATTGTTGCACTTTAGCTGGAATTTCAAAAGCCTCCTGTGCATAGGCTTTTCATGGGGTAATTTCCTAACCCGCAAAAGGCTCATCTAGAGAGTAACAGCCACAATTTGTTACTAAATATGTATATTTTTAAAAAATTCTGGAGTTCTGGATATGCTCTGTACAAAATCACCAAAAAATCCTTTAATAATACAGATCAGTCAAATATGCATAAAAGTTTTTACAAAAAAAAAATTGTTATGCATTGTACTGTACTTTCTTTGGGTTTAATCATATACCTATACTATAGAGAAGTATTTTTGTTTCAGGAACACGGCTATGTTGTCTCTGCAAATGAAGATGAACTTCAACTATTGTGCAATTTCACCTAATTTGTTCTGAAGATAATTTTATATTGCTAATGTTATCTGCAACAATATGAAAACCATTAATTTATTCAGTTTCTGAAGGAACAGTTATTGTATAAAAAAAGTTATCTTGAATAGACAGTTTATAAATTTCATTTATTATACTTCTTTACCCCCATTTCAAACCATGAGAGTTCTGAGTTTGTGAATCCCTCTGGGTTATCAAACATAAGGACCAAAAGTAAAATGTTCATACTTTTTTGAAAATTTAAATTTATCTATTAATTTAAACTAGATTGCTCAGTTGCAGCTTTGCTTGTAAACACTGCAATCTGTGGTTTACTTTTAGAACTATTTCAAAGCATGACCATACAAAGTTCAGTTGTAATAACAAAATCAACTGAGCTTCTTCAGATGCCGATGGATTGCGCCACTGTTCTTAAACCACAGTCCTTAACTGTACTTTAATGATGCTCTTTTAAAAATTCTGAGACGTATTGACAAATTTACATAAAATTTGACACCTCAAATGTCAAAATCTGTTAAGCCATTATTGAGGTTTGACTGTAAAAGAAAACCACTTGTGTATTAACATAAAGATTACTTAATGTATTAGCATATAGATTACTTAATGGAAATCTGTTGTTAAATCATACCTCATAACTCCAACTTCCACAAATTCATGATGGAAATTTTAAGATATAAAAAATTGATAATAGAGAGCCATAGATGGCACCATGATTACTAATCAGACTAATGCAATAAGTCTATAACATAGTGCATTAACGCTCGTAAAAATATGTTCAGGTATCAAGAACATTAAAGTATACTGGGCAAAAAATTTTTCTCATATATGTTGTGTCCTTCAGTCTGTTCCATTTAATATGACAGTTCTTATTATAATCAGATGTTATATTTGTTTTCATTGGGTGCGTTCAGCCGCAGTCACCGGTGGGTAAATCTACATACCTGTAATAAGTGAACGGTAGTGGTGGATTTACAACCCACTGATCATTGTTGAGCATCCACTGATGTTGTGTTTACAGTGGATTCGGTAAGTAACCGGACATTGTTGATTGTCAAGGTGCGGTGGATTTGCCTATAATGGACTACAGTAACCGGTTAATCACGGGTGACTGCGGCTGAACGCACCCATTGCATGTTTACTTTCAATTCCTTTACAAAATATCAATGTACCAGTAAAATTAATTTAAATCTTTCCATTATTTTTACATTATTCCTTGTTAAATAATATTAGAAATTCAAATTCAAGGACATTTTAATATAGGAAAGCTCTTATCCCCTTAAAAGAAGACAGTATAACAACATAATTGACAGAACACGAATTATCAGTATCAAGCATGATTTATTTGTTGCAAGTGGGAATAACACTTCATTAGACCAGTTCTCTTAAAAATACAAGTACTAGTACTCCAGTTTTTACAGATACATTATGAAATTGCAAAATTCAATTGATAATCGAGAGCTCTATGGCACCATGATAACCTAGATGTACGCAGTAAGATAAATGCAAAGATAATTATTTGGAATATTGAAAGTTTTTTTAATTGTCATGTTACTTGCCAACGATCAAAGCTCAAAAATTGAAAAAACACTTTTAAGAAATTGGAGAAGCAATTTATAGTATGCATTAAAATATTTATATATTTATTTGATTACTATTGTAAAACATACACGTATAATATATGTTTGTACACCACAAAATTACAAGTCATCATAGTTTTGATAAAATATTTTAATCTATTTGTAAAAGAAGTTTTTAAAATATACAGCGCAATGAAAGACTTATGTCTTAACCACTTAACACTAATTTTTAATGTTTATCAATGGTTACTTCAGAATATATTTTTAAGTTTTCTAGTTTGAAATGGGACATATAATTAAAGGTTCTGTACGGGACTCGTATGAAAGGAGGTTCAAAATCAAGTGATTTTTATATTATGACTTACGGGTGTTGTTATTTCATTACTAAATAGTACCGAATTAAGAACTTATTTGTGAGTACGGTATTTTGTGTTTAAGTTGATGCAGTATGCTCACGTTATATACAAAAATGTTATTCTTAAAAATTACGTGATTTAGGCTAAAAAAACTGTGGACTTATCAAAGAAAACAAACAAAATGAATGTCAAATATGTAACATCTTCACTGAAATCTTCTGACTGCACGCACTGACTTAGGACCATGTAGAAATTTGTGCAGGCAGAAGATTTCAGTGAAGATGTCATTTTATCCAGTGCCGCACACCACCAGAGACAATCTCTCCAAGTTTTAATGTTTAATGGTTGGTTTTAAGTTGGAGGACTAGAAATTAATTAAAAGTGAAATGTTAACAGTTTTTTAAGTGGGATTGAGATAGGGTTACTATTTTCGAAGGAGATTTCACTAAAAATAAACAGGAAAAAATTATTTTGATCTGCCTGCTCTGGAGGCTCATCTATTCTGGAATGACCGAGCAACGAAAGTATTAGCGACATACTTTTATTTTTACCATAATATTTCAGTTTTTGCACTGAATTCCAGATAACCCGTCATTTTACTTCACACCCCATCAAGTCGGATGTTCCACAACACGATTCGACCATAGGGAATTTCGGTGTTGTTTCTGTTGTTGCATCACTGTATTGCAAGAACAGTCTTACCACCTTCAGGGAAAACACAGAAAAACAGGGGCGAGTGATCGCCCCTACGAAAGTCCAAAATGGATAAAATCAAATATAATCCTTTGATTTCAATAATATTAATATTTTTTGTATAGATAACATTCTGGGCAGACTTATTGTGGTCGTAGGTTGAACTTTCTAATGTTATTCTTATGGAGGAAAAGAACAATTTTATATCTCACTTATTTATGAAAGTATACTGATGAAACTTGGTATAAGGCTTCATCTGGTTGTGGTCTATCGATATTTGCCATAATCCCTCTAAATAATCTATTATTTTAAGAAATATTTAATTAGTACATTTTATTTTAGCATGGATATTTTGAAACAGCTATACTTAAATTGTAAGGGAGGTAATGGCAGTTTTTTAATAACCTCCATAAATATAGAATTATACAATGGTCACGTTTACGGCCGAACGAAAATTAAATGTTTCCTCCGCCGCTATCAACGTCTAGCTATGACTTGTTTATTATTTTTTGGGGCTAAAAGTAAATTTTCATTTAAATTTGTGATTGTTAGAATACTAGAATTGTTATGTTAAACACCCATCTTCCGCTTAACTACTAATAACAAGAATTACTATAATTTTTAATAAAATTTTTTCTGCAGTTTTTGAGAAATTGGAATTGTTAGTTTTTAGAATTTATTTAGGTATAATAACTACCCTTAAAAATTTAAAAAGTCAGTATTTGGTATTATAAATCCTAGGGATAGAGGTTTATAGTACCTATATGCCGAATTCAGTCAAAATGAGACAATGTATTTGGCGTCTGTTTGCAGCCACGCACACTGACATAGGCCTACAAGCACACTTTCACATTTTTCGGACGGAAGACAAGTTCCAAAACCAAATTCTCAATTGTTCAATTCAGGCAACACACGGAAACCAATATTTTGACTTATTATTACTCAAATTCGACATTTTTGACGAAAACATGCTATAATTTAAAGGGAGTATGGTGAGTAACATGAATAAGGTACCTTTTTTACACAAGACAATATAAAATATGTGTTTAAAAGAATTATTTTATACTAGTATTCAACCAGCTATTTTTTCTCAGAGGCAAACGTATTTGATCTTTCGTAGTTCGTGTTTTTTCAAACATAGTTTTCTGATCGGAATCATATGAGAGATTTTGCATAAAATTAGTATTTGTTCTTATGGAGTTGGAGTTATGGAGTGAACACAACATATAGCAACCGATTCCAACCTCCTCTTAAGGTAGCTTACTGAAATTAATAATGTGTCTTTATTGTTTCGACAATAATTTTATATTGCATGAACAATATTTTGTGTACATTACCCTAAAATGTAACAAACTAAATACCTGGACGTAACGGATGAATTTTGACGCTATGCACCCCCTATTTATTTATCATTATTTTAATAATTTTCAATAACGGCTCTTAAACCAACATGGTGTTATGTAGCGGCTATTTATTTTTAACAGACATTTTTCTTAATTTTAAAATAACAAATCTGAATGTTATGAAACATATACATAAACATGTATTACAGCTACAGCGCTATTAATTGATATCAAATAAATATAGACGTTCTTCGTTCTACAAGACATGGAAGTTTGAAAACGTCCCGAATCTTAAAAATAAGCCCCACGTGTCAAAATGAAAAGAATGCATCAGAATTATTTTTAAATAAAACCTAAGTTATCAAAATATTGCCAATTGAAGCATGAAAGAGGTAATTTTTAATAATTTTATTTGTTATTTAATCAAGCTGAACGATAATATTTTTAAACAGTATTTTCACTAATACTTTACACAACATTTTATTAGAATATTACATGTTACAGATCAATAAACATCTATTGGGTTATATCAACCAATATCAGTTACTCTATGGCAAAACTAAGTCGATTGGGAACAAGTTCGAGTTAGGGATCGACTCTCATGGTTGATCTATTAAAATGAGTCGTTCTTTTCGGAACAGTGCCTTTCGGAGGTATGATCTTCGGAGATATGCCCTTTCGGAATTATGCCTTATAAACACATATTTTGTTTCGGAGATATGCTTTATCGGAGTTATGACTTTCGGAACAATGCATGGCACTCGAGCAGTCGGTCGTTGGTTCTAGTCCAATGGTCCAATCTAGTCGGAGTTTCCGTTTCCGTCCAAATCTTTCCACTTTCCAACCTTCGTTCAAAAGTATCCTCATTATCTGTTTTTAAATTTTAAATTTCTGCTAAACAATAATTATTATAAAACTTTGGTAACCTAACTACCTAAATAATTTAGACATGGAGTTCTACATTCATAACCTTAAAATCACATATGTCAATCAATATTCAAGAGTAAATAAGTTATCACAGAACAAACAGAAAGGCAAATTATGTACGTAGAATTGGCAGTCAGCAGGACAGGAATATTAACGTGAACATGAACCGGAAAACAGTTCTAGTTCTAGCATGCTGTATGTAGCTTTAGAACCTAGCATCTTTTTCCGGCCGTCTGATAAGTGAGACGTCACATGTTGTTTACATGCTGTTCGTAGTAAACAATGAAAAGACTGGTTTGGCCCTGGCCTGTACTGTGCATTACCATGGCCACAAAACAAGGTACTTATTATGCTTTCATTAAAGTATTGGTTTTTGTTACAACTTACTATCATTGGAAATTGAGTTCCGTTTCTGATCTTTTGCCTGTACAGGTTATGTCTACTAGTTGCTTTAGGTATTATAATGAAAATACAACTCCTAATATTATTTTGCTGGGGGAAAGGTTATTTTGACATCATTGAAGATCAATAATAAACTTGACAGTACTCATTGCCAAGCACTGAAATCACAAAAAACCAACCACTTGGCACCTCATGATGATTTGTAGACACTTGATTACTTATCTGATTTGAGATTGGGGTAACTTATTTTAATAGTTTATTTTCCATACGACTAGGCCAGTTTGAATGATTAGAGTAGTCAACAGTGTCCAGCGCTTTCATACATCCTAGTTTTTTAAGAACAATACAGGTTTTTACACACGTCCGGGGTTATGATGTGTCCAGGATTTCAGGTAAAAGGTCCTGGGTTTTACATAGGCCTAGTGGCTGCTAATCTTGACAAGTTTGTATTTAGGTAAAGGTAAACCATGGTAGCCCTGAAGAGGGGTTCTAAAATTGCGTAGAACGTTTTTTGTCAAACTGGTTGCTTTTCTGCAGTTGCATGGTGAAACAATCAAATTAACCTAAGAGTTGATGCCTACAGCATTAATTGTCATTATAAACAAAATATTTTAAATAATGTTCCTAAAAAAAACAAGTCAATCTGTGAAATTGTATGACATTACAGAAATTACAACCACCTAACTGAAACTAACTTCCTAACCTAACCAAACCAAATCCAACCTCAAACTCTCCAAGAAATCATGTTGGCATTTCCTTCAGTGTTCTAGATTGGGTTCTCAAATGTTGATGCTAAGAATAAGGGACGTCAGTCGTGTACTCAGGATCTATTCTCACTGTAGAGGGGGAGGGGTGTACTTAACTGGAGGGTGTGTGTGTTTTTTGTGCACATGCAAGACATAGACCAATTGATCAACATACAGATGACAGAAGTGGTGGCGGGAGAGATTAGAAACTGCAACAGCTGACTAGCCTGGACAGCAGAGAGAGACAATTTGTCGATAATGTTGAGCTTAAAAATAGTTTTAATTAAATAAATTCATCCCCTCAGAAAACAGTAAAAATTTTAATAGACTGTGAATGTGACTACAGTAAACATTGTTGCTATCACAGGTTCCCCAAAAAATGTATAAAAGTAGGCCTATTAGGAACTTTTTTAATTTCTACTTAAGCTATTGAATAGAAAAAGTTTTTACTCGGTTAAAACTGCAGTAACCATTATTTTTTAACTCGTACAGCCTTGGTACATGGTTACAAAAATTATAGGTTTTCATAATAGGCTTATATTAGGCCTACTTGGAAATGTTTTAGCATGCCTTAGATACATAAAACAATAATATCGTAGGTTTTGCTGGCTGAATACGGACTGCTCTCCCTTAGCAGGTAGAAACTGGCATACGGATTGCTCCCCCTTGCCTTGTTGGAATGCTTGTCAATATTTCTCGACGAGACTGTAGGCCTACTCAGCATTCATATCCATATTTATGATAATTAATAGCTTTTTATGTGTAGGTACTTTTGAGATATGAAGATTTGTTGGGGAAACTTATTTTTACCCACAAAATTCACGATTTGTTTCAAAATTTAACATGAGCTTTTACGGTATTTGGGAATAAGAATTTTTATATTATTCGCACCCCAAAAATATTGGCACAATCATGTAAAATTATGTTCTCTCGGACGAGTTTGTAAACCAGCTAGATCGTCACATCCAAATTGGGGTAAAAAGGAATTCACCCCTTCGCCAGCCGTCAACCAGTTTTCATCGGCTGTGCCGAACTGGGGTAAGTTAGGCCTCAGGGTTATCCTTAAAATACAGTTATCCAGATACGTTTTTCCATCAATGTTTTAAAAATCATTAGAAGCATTTCCGAAAATATAATAAATAAAGAAATGTACTTCACATCCCTATTCTTTGCTGTGATAGTAAAAAACACCATGATAATTATTAGTCCAATAGTGGTACAGTTCTGACTATAAGCATTTCATAATGGCAAGGGGGAGCAATCCTTATGTCCCTGTCGCAAGCGCACAAGGAGGAGCAGTCCGTATCCACCCATTTTGTCCGTTGTATCAGGTTTCGATTCTCCATGTGGAATTCAGCCAAAAGTGATATGGAAACCCTAACTGCTGGATTTACCATTAGGCTTGCTAGGGCCACGGAAGTATTTCTTTGTACATTTTGATAATTGAAATTATTCTTTTTAACTTAGAAGGTTATTGTGAGTTTGTTCGTCACTAAGGGCCTGTTTGCACGACGCCTTTACAGTGGACAGTAACACCTTTAAACAAAAGAGAACAAAAGAATTTTTTTCTACTGTCCTACTGTCTGGTCGTCGTGCAAACAAAGCCTTAGTCAATTCTAAACAGTTACTGTACCTAACTTTAAAATAACAACAGACTAATCTTTAATCACAGACAATTACTTACATGAAATTGATTGTAAGTACTTGCTACTAAAATGTGTGTGTCTTGTTTTAGAGAGAATATGTCATAGACATATCACGTCTGCAGGACCGTTGCATATAAGCCATGCTTTGGTCGTGTCCAAAGAAACCACTTACGAAGTGGAGAAGGCATGCAACCCAGGTCTGACGGAGAGGCAGCTGGAAAGCCTGATTAAGTCTAGAGGTTCAAATTACGAATCTTTGTTAGATCTCCATCAGCGTCACAAAGATTATGAGAATTATGTTTTGGACTCGCTTAAGGATATGGGAATCACATCAAAGCTCTTAACTAGGTCAGTGGAATTCCTGTAAAATTTCAAGAATTATTTCTTTTTTTACATCGTACTTTACATTAGGGCATACTGTCTTTTACTAGTTATAAATCTTTGTACTGAGAACTCAAAAAAAAAAAAAAAACGGTACTATTCATTTTTATTATTACACTCATATGTATACCCTTCTGAAAGCTAAAATCAAAACAAATATTCAGTTCTAGATGTGAATTTTTATAAAAGCGGCGCCCCAAAGCTTAACAGCAGAATTGTAAACCACAGCACTAATTAACTGCTATCTGAAGTGCATTGTTGTAGATCAGGTATACTGTAATGCTAGCAGGCCTAGCAGCTCTCGGTGGCGGCATAGTTTTGAATGGCGTCCTTGAGCTAGGGTATAGTACACCACATGATTGCGTAAGGACACATATAATTTATTGTATCTGTAAGGAAGTAGATCAGAATATTTTTCTCCCTAAAAAATTTCAAACGATCCAAAAAAACCACAATTTGTTGTATCGACTGTTTTTGTTGAATGATTGGTATTTTTTACAGTGCTAGATCTTAACATAAAATGTAAAATAGTAGGTAACATAATCTGTTTGATCAAAACTCCATTTAAACATGGTTCAGTATTATTTGAGAACGTTTTAAGTCATGTATTGAATAATTAGCTAAACACTCAAATCCCAACCGTTTGCTGGCCACACAACCTGTAAGCTTGTATAGCAAACCGTGTCTCACCAGGTTGGATTACACCGAAGAATGGATAAAATCTGCCGACGTTGTGTTTTCTGTTGGAGGGGATGGAACATTCCTATTAGCTGCCAGCAAGGTACTTGACAATACCAAACCTGTGATTGGCTTCAACTCCGACCCAGACCAATCTGAAGGCTTCCTCTGCCTTGACAGTCAGTACACTCATTGTGTCAAAGATGTGTTGCACCGGCTAAAAAAGGTTTGTTTCACTAGATAATACTAGTAATAACAAAACATTTTTTAAAATTTCATAAAGGAAGTAAAAATGTGTGAATTGCTGTAATCAAGGGTACCAATAAGTTTCCTGGTATTTCAGAGTCGTAAAAGTTAAAATCGGATTTGGAAAGGAAACTCGAGAACTCTTTTAATAAAAGGCAAAAAGACCTATTTAATTAGCATAGACAAATGTCGTATAAACTAACTTCAGAGACATAATTTTGGTTTTGGTTAGCGTGATAAATAATGTAATGGAGAATATTTCTTTTATCATTAACAAATTACAAGTTTTTTTAATCGTAAGTTTTTTGTTTATTTTTTTAGATGTAGAGTATGAGTTTATTATCTGTTCAGTTGCAATTTATTTGTAGATTGTATTACAGAACAACCTCGATTAACCATCACTCTTTAAACCGTCACTCTCTGTTATCCGTCACTGCCACTGTACTTTTAATGTGTCATAATAGACGCTGTAAAAACATTGAACAAATTAGTACAACTTACAGTATTGCAGATCTGTTTTCCTCTTGTGTGTAATTTAATAAGAAACATGTATTATCCACTTTACAGGGTGTAATTTCTTCCAAACCATTTTAAATCTTGATATACTGTACAGGTTTAAAGTTAAATTTCTGTTATTCGTCAATTCTCTTGACTGTCACATTCTCGGTTCCAAGGGTGACAGTTAACAGAGGTTTCACTGTATAACCCCTTTAGGTGATCCTACATCTAGCTACAATCTGCTAGTCTTTTAAATTATGTTTTTATTGGTTCATTTCATTTTCAGATATGTTGTCATGAAATTTCAGTAGGTTTTTGAGACCTTTGTTGAAATAAATATAAAAAAATGTAGACACCAATATCAATAAAGGATGTAATCTTTACTTCTAGGGATCTTTCAAATGGCGGTTTCGAACCCGCATTCGTGTCTCTTTGAACAGAGGTGATGAATCACAGGAAGTTATTGATGACAGTAAACTTCGTGAATCCCAAAGGTGTGTTTTTGATTAAAATGGAAATATATATTTACCAATCCATGACCATCGAGGCCAGGACAGTGATGGAGTGATAAATACAAAATTCCACCTTTACCATTTGCCGAAATGCTTATTTAGATGGTGTTGGAGAGAGGGTAAAATTATATGAAAATAAATAACATACTGAACTACTACTTTGGGGTTGAAAAATTCGTGAAGGTTGGCAAATGATGGTATTTTAGAGTGAGTTCAGGCTAATTCCTAGAATTGTGCGAAAATAAAACCTGAATGTATACCTGCACCAAGATATGAGGTATGTTCGGAAAGTAAGTTCCGTTTGGAAGTAAAAAAGTTCTCAATGCATT
Organism: Flexamia atlantica; assembly: GCA_035578135.1. Lineage (NCBI taxonomy): Eukaryota > Metazoa > Arthropoda > Insecta > Hemiptera > Cicadellidae > Flexamia > Flexamia atlantica. The sequence continues at coordinate 5,063,540 of JAQJVK010000008.1, read as the reverse complement.
TACAACAATATTATTATATACATCTTAAAGAGCTTACCTTAATCTACTTTTCGACATAGTTCCCACAATATTTAGGCACTTGTCATATTTAGGGAGAAGCTTTTCAATATGTGCTGGAAATAATTCTGCCGTCTGTGCACGCAGCCACCCGCTGACGCCATCTTTAAGTTCATCGTCATTCATAAACCGAGAAAGGATACAATGGTGTACAGAAGAGTTTGTGAAATTTGTGGGAAACACTCAGAGGGATCAGTAATTTTGAATTTCCTTTTTTCCCGAACTTAAAAGATGGTCGCTCTAATGTCCAAGATGAAGAGAGGAGTGGCCAACCGTCTGTCGTTACTTACGATCTCGTTGCCAAAATCAATGATACAGTTATCATTATTGTAAGCTTTGTCGGTTTGTGAATGACGATGAACATAAAGGTGGCGTCAGCGGGTGGCTGCGTGCACAGGCGGCAGAATTATTTTCAATACGAATTGAAAAGCTTCTCCCTAGATATGACAAGTGCCTAAATGTTTGTGGGAACTATGTGGAAAAGCATTTTAAGGTACACTCTTTAAGATTTATATAATAAAAATGTTGTAAATGCATTGAGAATACTCCCAAACGGAACTTACTTTCCGAACGTACCTTGTATATAATAGAGATTGATAGAGTGTAGTTAACCAAATTTTACCTTACTTTTGTTAAACATATTAACCTATTTGAAGTACTTCAGAATAATGCCTCTTTCACAAAACTCATTTGGTATGGTGATACAAATAAGATTAAAATAGATTATAGGATATTTTTTAATGGTGTAATGATGGTGATTTATTCAATTACATTATTTTAAAAGCAATTTTTAATGTAGCCTAGCATTTTACCAACTATGTCTGCTTAGGTATGAGAGACATAAATCCCTCTCCTTAGACAGTTAATTCGCTTTAATAATGTGTAAACTACTTAATTATATTAACATATATCTAACCGGTGTATGTGTGTCTTTGGTGTGTTTCAGCCTAAGAATAACTCTCAGTATCATTTTGTGAATGAATTCTTGTAAAACAAATCAACCAAATAAGTCGTAATCCATTTTAAAACAAATCGGAGATAGAACGTTTGGGAATAGGGGGTTATAGCCATATGTGACTCTTGTAATCAACTACAAGATGTTTAGGCCTACTGGTTTGTTTATGTCTTGCGAACCTACATTATGAAAAATATTATAATATGTTTTTTTTAGGACTCCACTAGAAGGGTGTTCTAAAAAGAGAATATCAATTTTAACACCAAGTCAGCTTCCCAATGCTTCGCCCTCCTTAACTCTGCCAACTCTTGCTTTGAATGAGGTTAGTCTGACTACAAAAAACAGAACTCTAAGAAGTCCATTTTAAGGAGTTTTAAGATTGGGAATAAACATGCCTTTTTAATGTGTTGGCCACACAAATTAACTACTTTTGTACATATTTTCAGATCAATCCACTTCAGTAGTTAACTCCTCTTAATACATTTAAAGAACTAGATTGATATTAATCCCATAGCTTTATTTAAAGATATTTACATTTGGCCTAGGTGTTTATAGGCGAGCGGATGTCAGCGCAGGTTTCGCATTTCAAGATGCAGCTACCCCCGAGCGAGCAGCTGACGCGAGTGAAGAGCTCGGGGCTCTGTGTCAGTACGGGCTCGGGCTCCACTTCGTGGCATCTCTCCATGAACCGAGTGTGCGACCACAATGTGGCTCACATCCTGCGGTGCGCCGGCCTCTCCCCCTCCCCCGCCCAGTGTCGGGACGTGGCGGACAAGTATAACGACTCTCTGCTGTTTGATCCAGGTCAGATGTTTGACTTTGTCAGTATCGGTTGTCAACATCTGATCTTGTTAAGAACTAGAGGGCCGTCTAGGGCCGACCTCCCATTGACTGAATGTGACCTTTGCATGTCTTAAAACCTCTCGTGCGTCGGAGGTATAAGACATGATGTTACGATATCACCATGTTGATGTCTGTGGAACATATCCTTATATTGAATTGGTCGACACAGTTACCGTAAGAACTCATATTACAAGTGTTTTTTTTCCATTAAAATGATGCGTGAATACTGAGAGTATTTCATGATGTCCTCTGGTGTAAGATAGATACTTGACTGAAAGGTAGGCTACTGTGCACTTCCAGTTTTTTGTCAAAGGTTAGGGGGCTGAAACAGGGCAGTGAAAATTGCGAATAGAGATAAGCTTAATAGAGTAAGCACAATAAAGTGTTATGTTACATTAACACAATGCCAGCTTAAGAAACAATTAATTAATTGTCAGAGGCCAGAAACAAGGGAACTGCTAACTGGCTAAAAAAAGGCAGAGTCAGAAGTTTTATGGCCAATATACACTATGGCTAAAAGCACTCAGTTTTTTTTTACTTGAAAATTGATTCAATACATCTGGGATTAAAGTTTACATGAGTACCCAACATTTGTAGAGCCTTTATACCCAAAAATAATTTTTGACTTAATGGTGGTGTCTGTAACATATAATTATTTTATTTTCATTGAGCACCACTTGACACATACCTTACACTTAAATGTACTGCAGATTTTTGCTGCAAACATTTCAACTTCAATATCCCCTTATTTGTTATCATGACATGAATATTTTTATTTTGTGTTGACAGAACACATGGAGATGTGCTATACGATCAGAGACATGATTATTAACAGAGTGTGGCCGTCGCCGCCTGGGTTGCCACCACGAGGGTTTGCCAAGACGATCCGGATTTGGTCGCATTGCCGCGATGCTTGGTTGGTCATTGACGGTGGAACGTCATTTGTCTTCAATGATGGATCTGAAGTACTTTTTGAATTGCACCCTGAAGATGCTCTACGAACAGTACTCTTGTGATTTCAAATTGTTATTAGAGATTAGACATTTTTTTGTCTTAAAAATATAGACAATTTGTCAATTATTTTTAGTTGTAAATATGTTGTTACATAGTAAAATTCTTTTCAAAGTCTGGCAAGTTAATCATATTTGTTTGGACAAAGTTAAAAATGTAACATGTCATATGCATCTATTCTTGTTTATGATTGTTGGTATTTAAGTATCTCACTTGCATTTCTGAAGTCCATTGTCCATTGTCTGCTCATATTACACTAAATTAATTGATAAATAAACTGTTATTAAGTTCACTGTAAATACAATACCCAGTAACTTTCATTTCAGTATTCAGTTTTATGTTCAATGTTATAGACTGTAAGTATTATTTTTATTTTTATAAATAATAATTTCTTTACATGTTATTAAATCGTCTCTATTTTTTACTAAACACTTTAGTATATTAGATGAAAGACAACAAATTAATAAAATGTCTTTAGTTTCTATATTACAGGCATATCAAATGTGTTTTTTCAAGTTTATCACCTCCTCAAATTATTCTTTAAATGCATTGATACCGTTGCTCAAAACATTTACCAACATTCTGAATATATCTACCACAACCCAGCCCCTTATTAACATAATAAAAATATAATAAAATTTATTAGTGCATTCTGCGTTTGTCAGATGATCAGACAGATCATGGAGCTACTCCCAGGACTTGGGCACCTAAGAGAACTTAGTCATTTGAATTTATTTCGTGATTTTTCCTTCTTACACAAATACAAGTCTAGTGTAACTTACATATAATTGTTTTGAAAAACCATAAAACTTTTTGTATGGAGTTATTAGCTATATTTCACTATGTAATATTAGCATATCTTTTAAAGTTCTGCCACAATACCATCGTATCTGATACAATATTTCTAAGATCGAGAATTTCTATATCTGACCACTTACAGGTGTCTCTTAAGTAGGTGTAATTAAAGTTGTGTCGAAGAATTTGTGGGCCACCACTTTGCGCTATAGTTTTTGTCATAATTAGTTGTCCAAAACTTTCTTTTTTGCTCTCGACAAGAATTTCTGCTAAATATTTGTTATATGTCTTCAAACATGACATCAATGTAAAAGCAAGTCCTGACAGATTTCCTCCATTTATCACAGCCAATATATTGTCCTCTATCGAGCCTAGGAAAAATCTCGGAGATTGATCACTGAACGGTTTACATAAACAGGAGTTAAGAGAAGATAACGCAAATAAGTATAAATAAAGCATAGTAATTGACAATTATGATCAAATTTACTGCGTCATCTCTCAGTTTTAACATGTGTTACAGTGAATTAATTAAAAATCCATATCCATCAAGATAGTGCATTATTTTTATCAAGGTGTTCAAGTAATAAAAATTAAACTGTGGTGTATAGGAATTAACTGCAGTGATCATCTTATTGCTGTGTTTTTAGTAAAATAACACATATGGTAAACTAAGTTAAAGATTAAATGTATTATATAGGATTAAAAAACTCCTTGATCTTTTATTTTGATTAGAAGCTGGTTATATTTTACTTATAGAATTACTTAACTGCATAAAGTTTGGTTTTTGAAATATAGTGTAAACATAGATAATTGTAATTAACTCTCAGGTACATCAATCCTCCTTTAGTATGTTGGTTGAATCCTAATTTGCCTAACATGTAGTAATTAGAAATTGTAAAGACATCTTATTTTTTTAAATTTTGTAGAATAAAATATGAGAATCCTGTTCTGTTGGTGTTGGTCGAAACTGAAGATGGTCAATGTTCGACTAAAGAAACTTTGGGCAAAAAGGTATTCATACTTTGGAATTATATAATATTGATAAAAAAAGGTTACGCACTTTAAGACCGTCTTCAATTCAATGTATAGAATATTATGTCTACTTAAGTTTCAACATAAAAAATGTCATTATCAAGACTTGTACAAGAACTCTTTCTCATTAGTCGTCATATTTTTAAAAACTGTTCACACACTGAACCTTAATTTATTTATTGCATGTTTAATTTATTTCAGTGTGTGAATATTTTTTTAAATATGATGATTAATGAGAAAAAGTTTGTGTACGAGTCTTGAAAATGACATTTTTTCTGTTGAAAGTTAAGTGTACATTAGACATTCAATTGAAGACGGTACATAACTTTTATGAAGGTAACTTTTTTTATCAGTTGATTACATCAAATCAGGTGGCGATAACCATGAATAAATCTATAATATTTATGAGTATTTATAGTTTAAAAATAAAATAGGTTACTGACCAAAACAGTTTTAGCTGAACTAAAAATTTTAATATTTTTTATGAGATCTTTATGGTATTCATGTGAAACTTTTTCTTTATTACTGTTTGAAAAAATCTACTACAGTATTCTTATTTTAAAAATGTCTATAAAATTTTTTTTTTTAAGACATAAACCAGAGTTTGTGTACTTTGAAGTTTTGCAAAACTAGTGTTTGGAAGGTACCGCTAAAAAGATTTTAAATAATACGCTCTAAATGAGAATATAAACAGCTGAAAGTACAAAAATAAGATTCTTCGGAATGCTGCAAAGGATAAGAGAGTAAATGTTCAATTTCTTTTTATTAAGAAAGGTGGCAATTAAGTAACATTCTGACCTGAGAAGCCTATGGCTTGGAAACTTGAAGGGCCTTAGAGCCCCAGCTTTGGTAGATTTCCCTTTGGGAAATAGTGCAGCTTCTGGAATAAGAGAATTTCAGGGATGGGAAAGGTCCCATATAGTTAAGAGAAGCCCCTCAGTTGAGAACCACCACATCGTGGATTTGAATGCATAATTGCACTATACATGAAGAATGCAAAATTTTGATATGAGGGTTGTAATTTATAAGTATTAATGTTGCTGTAGGGCAAACCAGTTTGATGGAGTTTTTTATCTCACTAACTGCTTTGGTAGTCTTTCTCCAATAAAAATTGCTGATACTTTATTACTATTTGCTTCAAAGTACATCATAGTTGCACAGGTGTAGCGATGATAGCGATTTTTATCAGTTCACTAATTTGAATAAAAAGTGAAAATTTTAAAAATTTTCAAAGTGTTTTGCGTACTATCTAAAATTTACAACCCTGGCATTCTGTTTTATTTTTGTAGGCTAAATAATTATTTTATTACAGTAATTAATTTTCTAATTACTTAAAGATGTCAATAGGATAGCTCAATAGCAGTTGGGAACAGTCAGTTTAACCAGATATCACTCGATACCTTCACTTTTATCAGATGTAACCTCTTCTCCTTCCGCCACTGCTTTTTTCATATCAGCGAAAGATTTTTCAAAATCCTGCCACAGAAGGTCGGTTTCTCTCAAAAGTCGTTTAAAATCATCAATGTCCACTCCTCTCCAGTTGTAATCCATCTTGAGGACATCCTCAGGAAAAGGCACCTCAAGAAATCTAGGCTGTTTTCTTTTGAGTAGTATTTCTCCGTGTACTAACGCTGTCTTCCTCCTTAGATCGATTTTTTCAATAAAGTCTTGCAAGGTCTCCAAATAGTCACCGACCATCTCAAAGATTTCCTTTTTTGAGTTGAGGCTCGGATCTTTCAGCCAGCTCGAGATGCTGTCATCTACTTCATGCAGGTAGTCACTCACCCCCCAGTGTTCATCTTGGCAACTGAAAACTTTGAGAAAACTCAAGAGCAAGCATACAGTCTTTAACATTGTAAACAGCGAGAATCAGGTTCCTAATGTTTATCATTTTGCGGATCAAATGTTACGATTAAGTGATTAAAGTTGAGGTGGTTCGCTGAAGAATTTTAATGTTTGATTGAAAACTACAGAATTATTGTCTCAGTATTGTGACACAGTTGAGATAATGAAACTGAATAGAGCTCGCACAAGCTAACTATTCAGTTTTGTCATGATTCTATCTTATCTCTTATCATGTATCATACTGTGCTAGAGAAAAAAATAAACCATATATGATTTCAAGTAGTATACTTTTGAAGATGTAAGAACATGTTCTGCTTGTGTTTTCTTGTGGCTAATTTTTTTATGCAATATGAAATTTTGTAATTAAGTGTTTTTAAAGAAATGATATTTTGCAAAGAATTTATTTTAGAGTGGCAGTCCATTTTTTAATTGAATAGTATTTATTACAGTTCTGCTTTAATATCCTAAGTCAAAGGCACCAGGAATGACAAAAGTGAGAAAACAAGCAAATTTTGCATAATCAGTGTGTTAAGATAAACTAGTTCTGACTCTTACTTCAGCGTAAAATTTAACCGTAGCATTTCAAGCTTCAATAAATTTCCAAGTTAATTTCACCAGTTAAATTTTCTTTCTAAAACATAAAGAGGTTTTAACATAATCTTAATACATTTAGGAATAAAATTAAACCAGGAAATAAAATATTTTGTCTAAGATTGTTTGACAATTCTTTTCTGAATATTGTACACTATATATTTATTACAATTCACTGAACATTTTTCATTGTAATGATAATATGAGGCAAGATATTTTTAAGTTATATTCACTCATCCTCTTAGCTATTCGTGGGAAAAGTGAGAACATAAATCCCGAGTTAAAACCAATATTGGAAAAGTTAGATTTGGACAAAAAATATCATGGGTTAGCGAATGAGATTTATAACAAAGCAGATCAATCTATGTCACAAGATAAAAACAACCCATTAAAACACCTGGAAGGACTCAATTTCAATGTCAGAAGGTTGTTGAATTCCATTCCAATACCAGAAAAACTTGCTGGAACAGAAGCTGTGTCTATGGGTAAAAAGATACTCAACTTTGCAAACGAAGAGTTTCAGAATTATTTTGTGGCCGAACCCGATTTGAGGGCAAATTACAATATGAGTGACAAAGACATATTAAAGTTCAAGAAAGTATACGAGGACACAAAAAACTGTATTGAGAAACTAAATGTTATATTTGATTGTGCTTAATACATAATAATTTAGAAAACATGACTGTAAAGTATTTTTATTTGTATTTGCTTACTTTCGTTTTTAGAGTTACTGTTTAGACTGTTGTGTTAGTTACTAGTGAAGTTATATCAACTTTCTCACTATGTGAAATGATGTTTTTTTTACTCTACTGCACTTTAACTCGACTATCAAATTCAAATTCATTCTATAAAATTTACAAAATAAGATAGATATGTTTACATATTTTACAGAAAATACATGCCAGATGCACTTTACAAGGGGAGCTCTAGAGCAATTATTAGATAAACCCTTGTCCATGGCTGAACTGAGGCTATCATTCCTATGTTTTAATAGAATTATGGTTAGGTTTGTCTCTGCTCTAAAGAACAGAATAACTGACTTTACCTTATTCCCCCATAAGCAACAATTAAGACAGCCTTGACAATTGTGTTTTGAATGATTTACCTATATAGTCCACATTGTGTAGGATTCAAGATTTTAGGTTTCTGAAGGCTTGGAGCAAATACATCCATATACACCCTCTTTTGGTTTAGAAGTTAGTTGTATTGCTTCGTTGTTTCACTGGCATCTTGAAGTGTAGGCTTTGTCAGATTAGGTGGAATAGTCGCTTAAATCTAAGTTGATCTCCATCCACTAAAATCTATAGGATTTCTCATTGAAGTTCTTGAATGGTGAAATGGGTCGTCACATAATATGAATATGGGGGTGGGTCGTCACATAAAAAAGGTCGGGTAATAGCAACTTGCAACTCTTAACACAACACAACTGATGAAATAGTGCACAATTTAGGTAATAATATAGCAATTTTATTGAAAAAATAACAGCAAGTTACATTAGTCAATAGCGGTTTAATATATTGGAGAAAACAGATCCTGATGCTAATATTCCTTCTCAATGTGATAAAAAGGAAACTGACATATAAATTTATCTTAAGTACTATTGGTTTTGTTTATTAAGACTTGAATTTTTCCTGCCAGTTTATTTCATTGCATTTTTTATAATCCTTTCTCTTTTATTGCTTTTACACAGTTCACTAAGTGTGATAAGATAAGATGATAAGACGTACTTTGCATCATCCACATTATTGAATTCATGTCGAAGGAATAACTGACATGAAATTTCTCACAACTGTAATATTTTTGTGTTATTTATGCAGCGACTTTGTATACTGTGCAAATGATTTTGAGTTCTTTGGATTCTACCAACACGACACGAAATTCACTCCTGACAATGAAACTGATCATTTGGGTGAGATGGAAAATTTGAATAGTAACGTTCGGAAAATGTTAGAAGCTTTGGAGCAACAGACGAAGGATAGGATGAAAAAGTTAGCTCTTGAGGCCATCGTGCTTGGACAGAACGTGTTGAATTCTGCATACATGAGGTTCGGGAAGTACGCACACCCAGAGAGGTTCGCTCAGTACATGAGTCCAGAAGAGTACAAAACCTTTCTAGAACTTCGTGAAGATACCAGGTACTGTTTAGAGAAAATAGACTCAATATTTGAAACCCTCCCAGGTGCTCTAATGTAGGATTAATCCAAAAAGATGTTATATTGAGAACTAAACACCATACCTGTATTGTATCAATACTTTGTAATTTTAAGCGAGAACATTTTTGAAATTGTGTGAAATGTGTTAAAGTCTTAATGATCATAGTTAGTAAGAAGTTTTTTAGGCAATAAACCTGTTGTATAAATTATTCATCGTGAAATGTGGTGTCCTCACAAAACTTAACAATGTAACTGTAACTATCTTTTATCTTGTTAAAACTTTAGATGTTTTCCTTATTGTGGGAAGTAGAGAATTCAAAAGACATTTGATTTGAAATTAAGTAGATGACAATTGTACTCTTTAATAATTGATTGTTACGAGAACTTGCTCAATCAATCTGATGTGAAAAGAAAACAATTAATTTTTTTGTAGATTGCAAAAACAATGATTTTCTTCAGATTGTAAAAACAATTATTTTTTTCTGTTATATAAAGATTACAAGACTTAAAATTTATACAAGGATATAACATTGATTTTATTCTAATTATTCTGTATAGAATATATAAATTTAAAAAAGCTTGATTTAATAAACGCTAAACGAGTAAAAAAATGTTTGTTTAACAAAGAGAAAAATTTTAAAACCCAAATTTAACTCTTGGACTAACTAATAATTTTGCTACACTGGTCTTCACTTGAGTTGCTACGGTCCACTCATGCGTTAGAAATTTTGAAATTTATTTTGCTCATTGACGTTGGTAGGGTTACTAATTTGATCAGTTTAAGGTCAAGTATTCCTAGATTTTACAATTATTGTTCAGTTGCCTTCCTCCAAATGAAGAATACAAACCACAATATCTTATTTAGGTTGTTGAATGCAACAGAATTTAAATCATCATGCATTCTTTGATTTAATTTAAGACATGGCTATGCTGAAATCTGATCCAATTAGAGTTAATGTCCAATGTCTTAATGCCTTGTTTATTACATTGATATTTGGCGAATTGTTGTTCAGATCCTTGCTTCATGAGGCCTTTCTTTATTTCTGTATGAAAAGTGTTCAACCATGAGTAATTCCAAATGATTCACAAATCAAGTTAATAAGAAACACTTAAATTATAAACAAACCATAAATACTTTAACCTTAGACATTAACTATGACAACACCAAAATTGTTAAACACTTTTTGATTGAACCTACATTATACAATTTGTCTAAAGGATGTAAGGATCTATCTTTATATTTAATTCCCAGATGAAAGCAGTCAGCAGTTTGATTAAGGTTATTTTAGGGTTTCTCACGGTTGAATTGATATTGCCAGAGTTTATGACTGAAAAATCATTAGAAGGATTGCAGAGAGGTAAAGAGCATATTGACAGGTTGAACATGAGTGGAATATATCCTCTACTGGAAAACCAAGTGCTGGATGAACTTGAAACAAACAACTTGACGGAAGCTGATCCTGTGGCTACCGTTCAGTATCTGAGAGGAATATTGTTGCATGCACTGGGTATAATTAATGTCCCCAAAAGATATTTCAAGAAGAAGTCAGTTGTTTTAGTGAAGCGTATCATAATGGATCTACGGTCAGATATGGCAAAGTTGGATGAAGAGAGGGAGGATATAAGTAGGTTTTACAATGATACTGAGGATGAAAAGGAGAAATATTACAGAGTTCTTGAGGAGTGTAAGTCGTTATTTGGAGTGTTAGACATGAAGTTCAATCGTGTTGGAAATGAAACATTTTAGTTAACTTCTGAAATGTAAAAATAGTTGTGAGCAAGGCTTCCTGATTTACTGATCTGCTGTACTTATTGTTTACGATACCTAACTTATAGATTTTCTAGAGATTCTATTCAATATGATCATTTCTAGTTATATAACACTTTTGTAATTTTATGAATACATATGATTATAGGAACTGTAGCTGTCGTTCATTTTTGTATATTCAGTAATTATCTAACACTTAATAAATATCAACAATACAATATCATAACACATTTCAAGTGTAACTCGTGTGAACACCTTTTGATTATTTTTTCACTGTACTGTTTAGACAAATACCTTCTTCTTGTAATCGTTTGGTTAACATTTTCGAGTACTCGAGCCTCAACTCTCGCCAAATGTCCTGAGTCTCGTTTAAAAGGTCGTACATTGTTGTCAAATCTTTTATCGACCAATTGTAAGTATTCTGGAGAACTATATCGTCCATCCTCTTCACTAAGAATCTCGGACCGTTACGTTCCCACAGTATCTCTGCGATTGTTGCCACTTTCATGTCTTTCTTTAAGAATAGGCCTATGATGTGCTTGAGAGTTTTGTTGTACAATTTAATACTATTCACCAAGAACTCCCCAGAACCTGGAGCTGGTTTTGACAGTAACCTAACGATTGTTCGATCCACAGAGTATAAATTTACTTCATCCCCATAACATGCACAAGAATGTATAATTAACACTAAGAAAACAAAACAGTCTTTCAATAAACTCATTTGATTTTAACTTTGACTTGTCTGCAAAGAATCCCTGTGTCATACAGATCTTAACTTGTTGTGAACTGCCATACAACCTCATTGAATCATTTATCAGAGTCATTAGCAATTGGTCATGCAATGAAATCTTGCAAAATAAATTACTTGATTTTTAAATTTGGGTTGAGAGGTAAATAAAGAATGTAAAGAGGAACGTGTTTATTTGTTTGATAAAAACATCTTTGTTTCGTTGTTAATGTTTTGTGTTGTGTAAATGAAACTTTCAAAGCGTTGCAAATGACATTTCCTCAACTTAAAAGTTTAGCAGATATTTTTATAATATCCATGAACTACATATATGCTGAAGGTAGTAGATATACAAGTGTACTTTGTCATGGCTGTAAAGTAAAACTGACATCAACAAATTCCATCTGGACTGATTGTACAGGAATGATTAACAATTTGTTATCAGACAAATCTCAGTTATTGTTGAATTTACTTTAGAATCCATTTTCATATCTCTCTGATTCCTGTATTAAGTATTGTAGTAAATAAATGGCATTAAAGTGATGTTATTAAAACACTGTGTGAGGGAAACATTTAAAAAGATATGGAAAAAGATTCTAGTTCTAGTTCAGGTTCGTCTCTATTAGAAAATATGAAATTTCTACACAAAAAAATTATTCCTTTCAAAGATTCAATTTTACTTGAACATTCACAGAACAGAATGGATAAAGAATTCAAAGCATTCTTGAAAGATGAAATAGAAAGTCTGAATTCTCAGCTTGAAGATTTGGCGATGACTACTAAAGAACTTTCAAGTGACTTGAGTTTAAACAGTAAAGAAGCCAAATTGTATAGTTCTTTATTCCAACAATGTAATGAAGCTTTGGCAGAACTGATGAATGTTTGTAATTCGTGATATAGTGGTAAATAAAATCATTGCCTTTTTTTACTTGATTTGATCTTTATATTTTTAACATTCAAAAGAGGTATGTGGAGGAAAACATTTTAGGGTCTATAGTGCTTAAACCATATAAAAGTGGATAGGTCTTAAGTTTATACAATGTACTACTAGGATCACCATTCAACTAAAGTTTGGTTAAACTGAATTAATTTGGTTTAACAAACCAACTGAAATATAGTTTTACATTAGTAAATCAAATTAAAACTCCCTTATAGTTGATTATTGTAAATTTAAGAAAAGAAACTTGGCTTTAATAACGGTAAATAGGAAATCATCGCTGTGTTAAGTACTTAAATGTTTTAAACCTGTATATCCAGCGCTGTCTGATGTTTTAACATAGGACCTCTAGCCTAAGAAGGCCTTTAGCTTTTGATATTTTTATTTGAGTGATATTTTTCTGGGTTATCGTAAGTTAAAACACTTTCTAGAACACTTTAATGCAATAACCTTACACTTAGATGTGTGAAATGCTGTTTATGGTTGCACTTAGTTCAATACTATGGTTTATTTGGTCAAATCTAGAATAGGAAAAGCGGCTTTTTTGGTCAAATTTAGAATAGGAAAAACGGCTTATTTGGTCAAATCTAGAATAGGAAAAGCGGGAAACTAAAAGAACTTTTTAGGAATTTCCCTATAGGGAAGAAGCTATTACAGTAGGTCTCATGGTAAGACCTAAGCCCCAGACCATGACAACTTTTCGTTTTGGGGCCACCAGAAGCAAAAACACCATTTGTTTGAATTTTTATATTTGCAATATTTATTTACATATATTTATATATGTGTCTGTTAGCACGATAGCGGCCGTAAAAATGGTCCAACCTTAATGAAAATTGGTACAGATGTGTAAAGTGGTAATCACTCGGACAAGTTCGTAAACCAGCCCGATCGGACCACCGGAAGAGGGGGTAAAGGGGGATGAACCCCCAAAAAATGGGTTTTTTTAGTTTTTTATATAGAAAAATAAAATTTATACAATTTTTGTTAACACCATTGAATTCAGCTAAAAAACAAACAATTTAGTATTTTGAATCACTGTTCTATGTCCATTGGTTACCGAGATATTGAAAGTGGTAAACACAGTACGTTGTCCCAATGTTAACCTTATGGGGAATAAGTAAAATTCTATATCTCGTTTATTTCTCAACAAATCTGGATAAAACTAGGTTTATGGCTTCATCTAGATGAGATCTAATGTATTTTAGTCTAAAATCCCTGAAATTTCAATTTTTGTGGCAGCAAACCTGCATAATCATTCCTCATGTTATCCTTATGGGAAATAAAAAATGTTATATCTTACTTATTTCTCGACATATCTTGATAAAACTTGGTAAATAGCTTCTTATAGTTCAGATCTACTAAATATTGAATTTAAACCACCCAGTTTTAATATAATATGAGTAGCAGCAAACCTGCATACTCATTCCCCATGTTATTCTTATGGACCTTACAAAAACATGTCAAATCTCGCTATTGTTGGATTGAAATATGTTGCTTTGCATTTGAAATTCGCTTAGTGTGCAGGTCTGCTGCAATGGGGGTATTTTCTATTTAAATCAAGTAGATATAGATGTGTAGGTTGCACAAGGCCTGTATAACATTAAGTTACATTGTTACATATACAAAATTGAGGATTATCATAGCCGAGTTGAAATATTAACAAATTGATGTTGTCCTGTGCTTAAGCACAGAATATTGCTGCTATGAACTACAAAAAATCCTTCATAATGTTCCTCATAAAAAAGTTATTGTAAAGAGGCCCATTCCATTTCACACTCGCCCTTAGTTCACATCCAGGTTAAAATACGCAGACATACATTCAGTCTGGTCTTTTAGCTGGTATCGAGAAATCCAAAAGGAGAAATCCAGGGGATTTCCAGAAAGCCAAATCTGCAAATGGTTTGCAAGTAGGGTGTCTAGATTAAGAAACTGTAGTAAGGGCATGGTAGAAAGGGTCGTGAGAAAGTCAATGCTTATGTAAAATAAGTTGAACAAACTTGAACCTTTATGAAAAAAATTAACTTTCTTTTTAGTAAATTGTTATTTAAGACTAACTTTATTTATCAAATAGCACAAAATATGATAATAAATGCATGACTTGTTTCTTACATGCTAAAGAGTTAAGCAAAAAAACTTGATCACAAGACCACAATGCTGGGACGTTTTTAGCTTACTTCACCACAAATTATGTTTATGCTTTGTAATTTTTTCTACATCAGGTTTGAATTCTCTCCAAACGACTGATGTGTTTTTGATGCACTCTCTCACAAACAATGAATCATCTGCAGACCATCCGTAAACATTTTCTAAGTTAGGATAGTCTAGCTCTTTCTGAATAAATAGGGGTCCGTTTCTTTTACATAAATTTTCCAAAACCCGAGCAACAAGAACACTGTTATTTAATTTATAAGCTTCTATTGTCTCTGACAGTATTTTAAAGTAGACCTTTAATTGAGTTATGAGCATTTTACCCTCACCAGGGGATGGTTTGGTAAGTTTTCGGGTAATTTCATCTTCCATCTTCTTCAAGTACGATCGTTGTCTTATAAAACCAACAGTACTTGATAGTATAAGTGCGACATATAAGAGAGATAAGTTCCATTTCATTGTGTATGCAACTAATCTATGAAATCTCAAAATGTTCAATAATTAATGTTATAAACCAAATACTTTATTATCAAAAAAGTGTAGTTTCCACAAAATAAGCAGGGTTTTACAGCTTCTGGTACTTTTTAAAGAACATAATCTTTGTCAAGTTTTAAATGTTTGTTTTATTTTATCGGGATACATAGAGTAATGCGTCACAGTTACCAGTTTCATTATAATAATATGAATTTTTAGCTTTTTCTTATATACTTATAAATGGAGGTAAAGATGTATACTCAGTCTTGCATCCAACATACCAAGTACCAAAATAAACTAAAAATATAGTTTAAAGTTAAGTTTATCAAATTCTTGGTTTAAAGTATGAGCACTCAATTATAGCACACAAAATACATTGGTGGTTTTAACACAAACAAAATGGTAATTGGGAACTCAAGAAATGGTCATTCAATTGTTGACTTCCCTCTAAATAGACAGCCCTAGGAGATCAATATTTATAAAGTAAAAGGTTGTTGAAATGAAATTTTCAAGTTAACGTCTGAATGGAATGAATTAATCATAATTGTATGCTGTAATGACTAAAATACCTGGACAGTAAGAATTTTTATGCTAAAAATCTTGAGTGTTTATTGATACGGCTTTTGGTGATTAAAAAACCAAATTATTTCATCAAACATTTCACTGCACTTTGCATAAAGTTTTCTTATCTCTTTGATTTCACTGATGCTGTAATTAAAGTGGTATCTAAGTTTGAAGGTAGAATAATTCAAATCATCAAAATGCGGCCTTAAAGACAGCACAGCCCTTTTCAGACGTTCACTCACTTTAAACTGCTGTCCTTTCAAAACCCTGTACACATTTTTAACAACTCGGTAAAACTTTTTCAGTTCTTCTATAAGTGTCGCATTTCGCGGCAATCGCAAGTTTTCCATCATGCTTTCAATGTATTCTCTGTGGCTGTCAAAATGTTTCTTAAGGCCAGTCACATACAAAAAAGTTCTTGTATTTTTTACATCCGCATCACTTTCACTGAAACGTGCAGAAACACAGTGTACCATCATGATCAGGAACACTGAAATCATCATCCGACAAATTTATCTGGAATTCCTCCACATTTCTTTTTCCTTCCTTTTTTAAAATCATCCTCACTCATGATCGTGTTAAGACCACTTTGACGCTAATCTGCGAGTGGTTACATGTTTAAGTTGTGCTTAAGTCTGGTGACTTTGAGTCATGCTTATGGTGATGCTCAGCAGTTTTGTTACAACTAATGACATTGTACAGTCATGTTATCAGTAAAATACATCTCTCCCATTCCATTAACGTTATTACGAATTCTCATTAAAAGTAAACTATTGTCACCTAACAATGCTGTTAAACAATAGATAGTCAAAGAGGCTGGTTCCAAATACAATGATTAATTCTGCAAATATGTCTGAAATATAGTAACAAATACAGAAATATAATTAGGACGTTTCATGTTTACTGACACATGTACGACTGATAGATGATAAAATGTAATCAAGGGCTTGAAAAATGTCTTTTAAGTGCTTCTATTGTTCCACTAAAATCCTTTTTAAATTAAAAATAGTAAGATACACTTTTTGGAAACTGGGTATTACGAATGTGAAAACGCTAAAATTAGTGAAAATAGAAGTTATTTATAAGTGTTATAGCTAACTGTATTCTGATAATAAGTAGCAGCAATTACACTTATAAGAGACCAACTCTTTATTAATTTATATTTTAAACATTTATCTCATTTTATGTACATACTATGCAACTTGTAATATCCTTTTACAATTGCTCATCTGACGTTAACTGATTTTTTTAAATAGGAAACACACTTAAATTTGTCTTGTTCTAGGGATCCATTTAAAACTGGCTTTTTATGGTTTGCATTTAAACAGTCATGGTTTTGTAACCATATAACATTATGATTGGCCCCAAAAGTAACTTATAACTAGGTCCACTTACCGAACCTTCATAACCTGACTCATAAACTCATAACCTGACCTTCATAATCTTCATGGCTTTGCAAGGGACCAATTTTTTTTGAGTTTCTATGCCAGTGGCATTTTTTTTAAGCTATCGAGAACAGTCCAAACCTTATAACTTACCTATAACTTGTAATCTAACTACACTGGTCTTATAACTACCTAACGGCGACCTTTTGTTAAAAAGCATAATTATCCCATAGCCCACTGACAAATGGCATCTGGACCCAGTTTCAATCCTGGCCAACTTTGCACTTTAAAGTGACCAACTGTTTTTCACAACTAGTACTACATAATTCAAACATAAAAGGAAAATCAATTTTAACAAAAACTTGACTGAGAGTAATTTTATTTTAAATAAAAAAAATTTAATTTAAAAAACTGTTTTGTTATATACTTAATCACTGTACAGAAGTGGTGTTAACAGTGGTGGTGAAGTAGCGCGGCATCGGTGCCACCTGGTATCCGAGGTCGTTGACCAGGTAGTACCGGAAGTCCCGCCAGTGGTCCTTGGCCTCATTGAGGAAGTAGTAGAGTTCTCCGAGCTCCTTGTAGTCCCACTCGTAGACGAGGCGCAGCACCGTGTCGTTGGGGAACACTTTGATGCAGCGAGGGCCGTTCGTCACCACCAGCTCGTCAACCCACTCCTGGCCGGTCCTGTTGTGTTTGTACACCTGCAATCGCACATCTCACAATCAACTGTTCTGTGGGGAGGCTATTCATAAAGACTTTCACAGATTTAAATATCGAAGCCAGAGGGCAATTTCCTGCTTTAGCTTTGATTCTCAGATGATTAAAAAAATACTTCATTATTCTTACGATAAAACACCTATAATTTTATATCATTTAGTCCTATTTTTATTACTTTTTGATTTTAATGTTGACACAAGAATAGTTCGTAGAAGGCCAAGAAAAAGAAAGTGGGTGGATTTACCACTAAATCGAGGAAGATATGATGCAATCGTTTCAAAATTTATGACTTAAGATTGAGTGAAACGGCTAGCAGAATTGGAGGAAAATGTAACATCTCTTATATTTAAATCTGAAACCAAAGGGGGAGAGAAATTGTGTACGATCTAGTAGCTGATCTAGTTTTCAAAATTTTGGGGGTAGGAGCTGCGCGTGTACTTATAATATGTTTGAAAAAACAACTGCTATTTAAAAACAGCTTGAGAAAGAAAAAGACTTTCAATTGATATTAAATCTATCTTGATTATGGAAAATAATTATGTTTTCATTATACTGATACAGAAAAATCTGTTTTCTGTACCTTTTTGTTGGCTTGAAAGTTACCCATTTCAAAGTTACCCATTGCCGATTACAGTCCAGAAAAAACTTTCCGGCCTGGGCTGGAAAGATTTCCACTTCCGTACTACGATTACAGGAAAGAGAGGTAAACAACCAGCTGATTTGCAGCAAACCCATGTTTAATGCATGTTGATAGGTTACTTTTTAGAGCAATGTAGAGACAGCACTGGCAGCAGTAGCAAATGTTTGTTTATCATAGATTAGTTTTGTAGAATTGAGAAACGCAGTGGTGAATGCAAGGAATGTGTTATGATTAAAAATATGTTTTTTCTTAGTAGCATGATGAAAAGTATTGTATGTTACACGGCCAGTGAAGTTTTGCCGTACTTGCATGAAAATCCCACACTCGCCTCCGGCTCGCACAGGAACTATCATGCTCGTCCGGCAAAACAGTACTTTCTAGCCTAGTAGCGTAATATACTATTTATTAAAATTATTATTATCCTTTCAGAAACCAATATCAATGATGTACACCCCAGGTATATGTCATTTAAGTAGTTCTAAGTGGTACTGACATTGGGTGGTTACTCAATGAAAGTTTTTCATTGAAAATTTCGGACAACTCTTACAAATTTATTTTTGGGGGTTGGGAGATGTACAGAGGAAAAGTAGTGTTTTTTAGTTGGAAATTGTGTACAGAATACTTCTTTTTATCTTGTTGTGATTAAAAGTTATTAAACTGGTTATGGACTTCTGAGAAACATGGCAGTTTTCCTGTAACAGGAAAATTGAATCATTATGTATTGATTTCTTTTGTTTAATTTAGTAAGTAAATTATCTTATTGGATAATCTTAATCTACATATTAATACGCATGGGGTTTTCTTTTTAAAGTCATAATCATGGCTGGACAGATTTTAACAAATAAGGTTAAGACATTCCCATGCAGATTTGTCAATACGTTTCAGAATTTTAAGAGAGGATGTCACCAAAGTACAGTAAAGGGCTGAATTTTCACAACAGTGGCGCTCTTGACGACACTAGATCAAACTCTCTGTTCTTTGTTGACAACTAAACATATGGACATAGTTTGAAATAGTTCTAAGGTTAGCCACAGATTGCGGCACTTTTATAAAATATTTGAGTTATAAAACACCAAACCTTAAAAAAAATTGTTATCAAAATAAAAAACAACAGACATTAAGCCTCATGAAGTGCACATGTCTCTCCGGACACTCAAAAGCACTTAACCACTTGAAAAAAATCACAAAAGTATTTGCAAACGAAGCTGCAACCATTTTTATCTATGCTGCAGCAGAGTAATCTAGTTATTTTAAATACATTAAAAAAGGACATATTTCTTTGGGCAAAGTTTTAGGCTTGTAATTCATATTTAACTCTAATTACAAACTCAGAGGTCAGAATATAATTTCATTGTATTAAGAGTATACCTGAATTGACTCGTTAAATTCTTTGTTGAAGACGATAAGACTGTCAATCACACATTCACCCTCACCTAAAACAGGATGCATTATCTTCTCATATAATAAATTGTCAATTCTTGTAAAGTAGTCTCTGTTGATTTCATATGAAAAACTAATAAAGAGGGCACAAGCTACAAACACTAGATATAAATTCATCATGTAATGTCAACACTATTTTTGGCAGAGAAGTAAATCGTATTGTATTGATGAAGAACATTATTTCTAAAGCTCTCTACTAGAAACTGTAATACTACATTTGCAGCTGTAAACTGCTTTTCAGAAGTCTTAATTGAGGTTTAATGGTAGCTTGTTTATGGTGACATGTTCTCATTGATTAGTAGTGGAAGTTTTAATGCTGCGAACACAAAGTGTAAAACAATGCAACCTTGCAAAAGCTTAGATTTTTTACATTAATCTAACTCGACATGAAATGAAAAAAGTATAATTTTTTTCATTTTTTATAGGCAAAAAGTAGTGTATATCAGTGTTAAAAACTAGCGAAAATAGGTATTTTTAACAGGATGGCCGCTTTAGCTATGATTCTCAGATGATTAAAAAAATACTTCATTACTCTTACAGTCAAACACCTATAACTTTATATCATTTACTTATATTTTTATTACTTTTTGATCTTAATGTTGACACAAGAATAGTTCGTAGAAGGCCTAGAAAAAGGAAGTGGGTGGATTTACCGCTAAATCAAGAAAGATACGATGCAATTGTTTCAAAACTTATGACTGAAAAAAGCTACGAAGATTTTGCGAAGGATTGGGTGAAACGACTAGTAGAATTGGAGGAAAATGTAACATCTCTTCTATTTAAACCTGAAACTAAAGGGGGGGAGAAATTGTGCAGTGAACTTCACAGATATAACCAAGAACTAGAATTGGTGCTCATTCCGCTGAAACAGCAGAAGGAAGAAATAGCTTACATGGCCCGTAAAGTGTACTTTAGGCAGGGACCACAATTTTTAAACCAGTTTTTACCAAACAACACAGTTCTGCAGAAAACATTTGACTGGGACAATTACCAGCTGGGCAGATTCTATAGGATATGGTTGGAAACAAGGATGATCTGGGAGCAGTTCAAAGATGCATATTTGGATATGAAGATTAAATATTATTACTTACATATATTATAAACACAAATATATTGATCCATAAAAGCTAGTCAAACTGTGTTATTAATATCACAGTATTCTCCACATCAACAATTATTTTTACTTTCTCCTCACTTTATAGTGTATAGAGAAAGTATTGTTTTCTTTTGTTAAATTTTTCGAGCTTGAATTTTTATTGGAAAAAATTGTTTTAGTGCTCCCTGAATCCAAAAAAGTGGTTTTTGGAGTAGTGTCTGTCCATCCGTTTGTGTGGATGTACATGTATACTTCGTAGGCCATGATATCTCCAGGCTTTTTTATTTTCTTGAATTTTTAATTTTTCAGAGTGTTTACACCATAAAAACTAAAAGAAAACAACAAAAATCCATATTTCTCAAAAACGACTCTAAAGATTTTGATGGAAATTTCATGGTTTTTAGTGCTTAAGATGCCAAACAAAATGTCACTGCCTGCATGTCTTTAAAAATGCAAGTTCTTAAGTTAAAAATGCAAGTTTAATGTTAAAATTTCATTTTTACTTTCTCCCCCTATCCATTGTATAGAGTAAGCATTGTTTTCTTAAAAATTTTCGAATTTGAGTTGTTAGTGGATATATTCCTTTTAGTGCTCCCTGAATCCAATAAAGTGGTTTTCGGTGTGGTTTCAATCTGTCTGTGTAAGTTTCTGTGGATGAAAACAAAGTTGGAGATGACACCAGTAGTCCGATTTTCATGAAATTTGGCATGTAGGTATAAAATCATAATCTCTAGCCTTTTCCCCATTTTTTTGAATTTTAGATTTTTAAAGGTACCCCATAAAAAACAGAAATCCAAATTTATTAAAAATTGATTTTGAAGAAGTTTAATTAATAGTCGTAATTAATGTGACTGATTAGATAATAAAAGGATAAATGAGGATTGGATAAGAGTCCATAACTGAAAAGACTAGATATTTATTATAACACATTATGTACAACTATTTATTTACAAACTGGAACTGCACTCACTAGGTCTAGAAACTACTCTTTGATTGGTTTTTCATCCAGTTTGAAGTCAATAGGTTTGTCAAAGCCCATCAACTTCTTATAATGCTCGATACTGTCAAAGTGGCTGGCATCGACAAACAGGGGGTTGCCTTTGACGATCCAAGTCGTGAACATGCCTGGAATATCGGGAACTACGACATCATCTTTCTTGAAATGTAGCTGAAAATAACAGTAGGCATAATGATTAACTTCGTATTTGTTATTTTTTGCCTCTGAATAACTGATATTAACTATAAAAGGTATAAAATTACATGCGTACTACCAGAGTGATTCATGAAACAGTGAATTTACTGGTGATTTAAAACAGTTTACAATTTACTACTGATTTAAAACAGTGATTCATAAACTAGTGAAATTAATAACAGAGCCAAAATTCAAACTGACGCATTATTAAATGACAAACTCAATTTCCAGTCCAATGCATTGTATGATACTTTTATAAAGAGCCAATTGCAGCTGTTGAACAAGGAGCCGAGAGGTACAAAGTCCACCGACTGACTACCTTCCACATCTAAGTCATTGTGCGCAGGCGGTTGGAAACTGTAATTTATATTCGTAAGCCTACTCGCTTATGTAACTTTAAAATGTGTCCATTCGTCTGTTATGTGTACGTGTTCTGTGTCTTTATACATTTAACAACCTTTTTGAAGTGATAGTTTTGTAGTTCTTGTACAGGATTCGAAGATGAGGATTTAATCCTCGAAACGTGTCATCAATGAAGGATTACTTAGAATCACTCTGGTAGTACACAGGTAATTTTACACCTTTTATAGACAATGGTTGACTATGAGAAGTTTAAATCTGATTAATACATACAGTCCTTGCCAAATAATGTGGCCAAGGCCATCCACAAGCCAAATGTCAAAAATAATCTGCCAAAGTCTTAAGGGTGGATAGGACCACATTGTTTGACACTGACTGTATACACTGGATAAACACCATGTGTGTTGTCCGTACCATGACCAAGTTAGGTAAAAATACCCCTATTGCAGCACACCTGCATACTGAGCGAATTTAAAATACAGAAAACATATTTCAATTCAACATGGCGAGATATGATATGTTTTCGTAAACTCCATAGCATGCGGAATGAATGCGGATTTGCTGCCACTAAAATGGAAATATTGGGAATTTTAGACGAATACACATTAGATTTCACCTAGATGAAGCCCCAAACCAAGTTTTATGAAGATATGTTGAGAAATAAGCAAGGTATAGAATTTTACTTATTTCCTATAAGGTTAACAAACAACGTACTGTGCTTACCACTCTCAGTATCTCAGTAACCATTGACATAGAGCAACAGCTAAATAATGCAAAATTATTTGTTTTTTCAAGCTGAATTCAATGGTCAAAATTAGATTATTTAAAATTTTCTAAGGAAAAATCCAAAAAACTCAATTTTTGGGGGGTTTATTGCCCTTTTCCCCCCTTACAATGGTCCAATCGGACTGGTTTTTAAACTCATCCGAATAATTACTACTTTATAGGCCTGTGCCAAATTTAATTTTGATCGGATCATTTTTGCGAACGCTATCGTGCTTAGAGACACACATATGAATTTAAACTAATGGTGTTTTCGGTATCTGGAAGGCTCCAAAACAAAAAGTTAAGTTGGTCACGGGCTAAGGTCTTACCATGAAACGTACGGTAACTACTTCTTCCCTACAGGGAAAATTTGCTAAAAGTATAATGAGGACAAACATTTAAAAAAATTCATCAGGCACACTAGATGTGAAACACAAAATAAGTTTAAGGAATTTACTAATTTCTAAGTAGACAAATATTCTTGTCTACTTTTAGGGTGTCATTGTTTTTGGTTACCTACACAGTAGACTCCTTCTAGTTTGTATTCGATAAATCAGTCATTAAATGGTTCGGAGAGCTCTTTGAAAGCTAGACATTGCAAGAAATCAGCCTTTTGGAAAAGTTTCTCACGGGATAAATTAACGGGGAAAACATATTTTGCTTAAGCTTGGCCAAGAATACTGATCAATAATAAAAAGTATTTTAGTGTGATAATTTGTTTATCTAATACTAGAGGTCACCTACTAGTTGAAATTCAATAAAAAATGTTTGGGTTCAGTTTTAACTCATTGCTCCAATAAAACATGTGACTGCATTTGCTTTATACATTTTCTCTTCATTCTGTAAGCACACCTACCACTACACTACTTAGTGGAACTTCTGAGTTGTCACCTATAATTCACTTCAATTTCTTTTTAGGCTAATATCTGAAGAAATTCAATATAATTTAAGTAAGCCTAAACATAACCTGGTCAGTGGAGTTCCTTGACAAGCCCCACAAAATAGAACTTCACTAATTTGTTGCTAGACGTGACAAATATTAAATTTTTAATAATAGTCGCATGTAAAATTTATGGTTTTATTATTATTTTTAATTAAATAAACTAACAGGACACAACGATGTAGGCTAGAAAAAGATTGAATACCTGTTGCCAATGGTACAATTCAGTAAAAATAAACTCACCAGCTTATCTAGAGCGAAGAAATTATAAGTCAGCGCTGTGTATTCATCAGTGTTTTCATTGTAGTAAATTTTTCTGACATATCGTTTTCCAATGTAATGAAACAGTAACGGTGTAACAAAAGTGAAAAATTGAATTATTACTCCAGAAAATATAATAACACCAATGTTATGTCCTTCTTCAATCACTTTTTCGAATAAAATCGGCTGGCACCCTAATCCCAAAAAACTAGATGAGAAAGAGAAGAACTTGACTGTGCGGATACGGCGCGAAAGGGGTCCATCGTAGATCTCTGTACCTAGTTCTTTTTTGGGATCTGAACTCGCACACCTTACACAGGCGTTCAGTACAAGCCTTGGCTGCAACAAAAGATGCAACAGCAGTGAAAACCTGTCAGAAATAACAGCTCTCCTGAAAATCCTAAGTATAACTTAAAAATAAGTTAACTTAAAAAAACTGCTGTTGAGCTAAACAGGGATCATAGAATCAGTTGACCCCTACTGGTTGACAACTTACAAAAGAGCCTTCTACCAATCGATTTCTAGGTCTTATTTCCATACCGCAAGACCTAGAATCCTGAAATTTGGCATTTACGTTCCTCTTAGGCCCTAAATGATCATTCTTACTTACTCCTGAAAATCCTAAGTATAAGTTAAAAATAAGTTAACTTAAAAAAACTGCTGTTGAGCTAAACAGGGATCATAGAATCAGTTGACCCCTACTGATTGACAACTTACAAAAGAGCCTTCTACCAATCGATTTCTAGGTCTTATTTCCATACCGCAAGACCTAGAATCCTGAAATTTGGCATTTACGTTCCTCTTAGGCCCTAAATGATCATTCTTACTTAAACGGTTTTACAAAATCCCCTTGTCAAAAATGCAACTGTGGGCAGGCTCTTTTCAAAGTTGCCGGCCTTTACCATCGCAGCTTCTCACTGTCGTCAATGAAAACTCTATCAAGTTTTGTAGACCCACTGAAATTTGCTTATATGCATCATTATGCTCTACATTTTCTCATTGGCATTTGACTATAGTGTAAAAGATTCAGAGTAATAATATTAAATTAAGAACAATTAAGTAAGATGTGTTGACATTTTTCAGGGAGGGGCTCGTTAAGTTTCAGTGCCCGATCAAAGATTTTCCTTCCATCCATACCAAATTCCCGAGAGTCCCAAGGGTCTTTTCCCCATATAATGACATTACCATAACAGGACAATAATATTCGTTTGCTGCCGATTGTATCATTGATGCTAAAAAGTTAACCCGTTCTAGGCTATAAGGCCTAATATAAGAGATGATAAATCCAATATAGGCTACGTTTAAACGATAGGCCTACGTTAGAGACAGTTCAATTTTCAATCGTTAAAATGCAGACCGCTTTTGGAACTGCAGCCCTCATTCAATCAAAATAAAAACAAATTGTGACCGTCTACAGGAAAAGAGACCTTATCTTCCCAAGGAAATTTTTTTCAGTGTGGCACTTTTTAGTAGTTCAGGTCAAAATTTCAAATTTTCAAGTTTTGATTGCATATTTTAGCTGGATTCTTTCAAATATGAAAATTTAATTTTTATACATTTTGACTAAACCATATTTAAATAACTTAGGCCCTATCAAATTTATAAAATATAATCAATAACTTATAAAAATACATAAAATCAAGAAAAGTAAAAAAAAATTATTTCAAATCAGGGCATTAGGTAGGCCTACCTAAATACAAGTAACTTAGGTACCCCAGCTTCCGGATAGGCTATTATTGTAAGTAAGTCTTATTACCAGAAATCGTTAACATTGAAAATTACTGGACTTTGATGCTTAGCCTATTTCCCGAGAACAAAGTTTTTATAATAATAAACTTTAAAAAATCATAAAAGTCATTTTTGACATAACTCTTAGTTAAAGATTTTTCACCACAATGTAAGTAATTTAAAGCTGTAACTTATCCATAGCAACCAAAAACCCAATTTTTAAATTTTGGAAGTTTGTCCCTCTTCCTGTGGACGGTCACAAATCAATAATTACATGAAAAATTCCATTTCACACGTTGACTGCGTTCCACCAACGGTGGGCATTCACGGGTTGCGGTGGCAGTTTTTCGCGAACCTGATTGGCACACATAAATTCAAATATTTTGGTCTGACGAATCACAAAACACTGTGCGATGGTGTGCTGTGTACCACGAGACTGTTCGTAGTTCGCCAAAACACCTACAGATACCAGCACTGCCTGAATTGTAGCCCATTCCCTTGAGACATTACCGACCGGTCGGCGCGCCGAGGCCTGCGAATGGCCGCCTTACCGACCAGTTGGCGGCCCGCAGTCAACGTGTTGATAGTAGTTAAGCTGATAGTAGTTTGTTTAGTAGGCCTAGCCTAACTATTCCCATTTTAAGATAATTAACTTGGTTGGAAAATTTGGGGATCCGTCCCAGACCTATACTAAATCTTAAAAACCTGTTAATAATGTGTTTCTTTCCACCTATCCCTCTTCTTAGTACTGCTACTTAAGGAAAGTTAGGCCTACCTATAGCGAAAATAGGGCGAAATGCCTATTTGGGTACAAGCCTAGGTTATCTACTTATATTTTACAAGAAGTAGTTAGTTTTATTGGAATAAATAAAAAATTAGTTTGAACTTCTTACATTTGAGTGTGGATTAGTAATAGGGGAAACTAGTTTGCAATGAGAAATTATTCCAACAGGACGTTGTAATATTTTTGTCGAGGAGATCAACCTTGTTGATATTCTAACTGCCATATTTTTTAATATTAATCACAACACTGAAACCAAGATATTGGGTTTTCGTCCTCTCCAACTTTCTCCACAATAATCAATCTAAACCATAACCCTCACCATAACCTGGTTGTTTTTGCTGACAATAGTCCATCTCATGGTGGAAGGAATATCAATATACTAATTCCACCAAGGTCCATCTCAACACTCAACAGACAACCGAAGCAGTGTTTCCACGGAGTAAAATATAAAATCCCTTAATATGCACCCAAAAATTCCCTTGTTATCCCTCAACAAAGCGGGCCCAAAAAAACCCCTTTTTATCCCTGAGTTCTAAACTTATATCCCTCAGTAACGAACGCACACCATTCTGTCGTTTGTATTTCTTGTGTTGTAATTGAGTTTATTAATTCGTAATTCGTAGCTAAAATTTCGACTTTATTAGTGTGAATAAATAAGCTGAGTATGTAAATAGGCCAAATTTGTCATGCCTGGAAAAAAATCCCGGAAAGCTGTAAATCGTCTTAACCTTTCTATTTTACATCCAAGTATATGAATTTGAAGTTTGTCCCATTTTTCCTAATGTGCTTTCGACCTGGGACCACAAAAATATCAGAGTTTTGGGCCATTTTTATTCTTTTGCAAATAAGTACTTCTAGATGAGAAATCCTAGAGGGGCTGACGGGGAGGGCTATAAGTCCGATCTCCAGCAGTGAGCTCTAGTGTGGCCTTGGCTCTATACTACATACTGGAGTCACTACTACTGTTTACAACTGTACTCCGCCGTGAAAGTCGTTTTTCGCTCTGTTTAGTTGGCTAAAACCGCTGGAGGGCAAAAAGTTTGTTTTCCCATTTAAAACAATGTTAAAACGGTGATTTTAAAAGTCATTTCACATTTATATGATGTTGAGTTTGAGGTAAAAAGCGATCTTAAACTTATCTTTAAAATCTCACGATCTTTAATCAACACTAGTACCATAGTTTGTTAATTGTTTTTGTTAATTAATTAGCCTAATTAAATAAATGCCTACACGACAAAGACACAATGACAGATTCCTATGCTTACTATAACCAACCAATCGAATCATTTGCTCATCAGAGAATTACCTGATTGGCTGATTTATCTGGGGGGCAAGAGTTTAATATATCCATTTAAACTAATGTTAAAAGGCGATTTTTAAAGTCATTGAACACTCTTATATTATTTAATTTGACGTAATACGCAATTTTATACTAACCTTTATGATCTTACGTCTTATTACAAGCAAAAATAATAATTTATTTTCAAACAATTTTACAATTTAGATTGAATGATAATATCCTTGTTCCTAGGATGACAGGACTACCAACCTATGTAGCTTTTGCTGGCACGCGTTTTAGAGAATTTTTGGACTAGAGTAGTGACTCCAGTATGTAGTATAGAGCTCATTGATCTCCAGCCTTAGTTGAGTTCAGTACAGTAGGCAGGAGGGTCAATTGCTTTGCTGACATTGACCAAATCGCTTCCGATCTTCTGGAAGCGATGATCAGCTGATTTCATGACAATTTTCCTCTGCGGCTCAGGTGCGGCGAAGCCAACACTAAATTGTGGACTGCTGCACTCAGCCGAAAGAGAACTAAGGTCGGGAAACTCCATAACGAAAAGTATCTCAGGTAAACGAACCTGTATCTGAGAGCCATATATAACATGGCACTTACTGAATACAGTCTTGCAATAAAGAAAGCCAAACAAAATTACTGGAGGCAGTTTACACAAGAGGTAAACAGACTGCGCGCAGCAGCTAGACTGAAGTAAGTGTTAGTCTCCAAATCAATTAGTCTCCAATTGGAATCCCTAAGGCAATTCAGAGGATATTATACTTCTGGAAGTTGTGAGAGTCTCAAACATCTCCTTGAAACTCACTTTCCAGGCTGTGATTTTGAGAGTCTAGACCTCTCTCTAGCAGTGATAACAGCTAAGCGCGAAAGCTGGAGGGTGGCAAGGAAAGTTGTCACTCTCTCCAAAAAGAAATGGGCAATCAGCAAGTTTAGCCATTTCAAATCCTCAGGAGGCGATTGAATTCTTCCTGCGATGCTCCACGGACCAGATGCCCTCTCAAGCCTTATTCTTTGTGAACTTTTCAGAGCCAGTCTGGCCGTCTAGCTTAGAGATACAGGTCCTATCTCGCCTTAGTAGAGTGGTCTTCATTTCCAAAAGAGGAAAGGCAGATTTCTCTATACCCAAATCATTTCGCCCATTAAGTCTCTCCTCATTTTTGCTGAAGACCCTTGAGAGGCTGGTCGAAAGTTACCTCAGGAAGGGAATGCTTCCTGACACTCCACCGCAATCAACATGCATACCAGCCAGGAAATTCCTGTAAATCCGCTCTGCACCAACTGGTCAGCAGGATCGAGGACTGCCTGGCCTGTAAAAAATTGCCATATGCACCTTCATGACATTGAGGGGGCATTTGACAGTGTAACATTTTCAGCCACGGTGCGAACGCGGACGCGACCCCGCTCTTTGTGAGTGGTTTGAGTCGATGCTCCACTCCAGACGCCCCAAAGCTGAACTCCTGAAAAAAAAGAAACAAAAGGAAACTCTCTGGTAATCGCTCCCACGAGTGGTTGCCAGCATGGAGGTGTTCTATCACACTGTGAAACTTTGTGGTTGACGGTCTTCTTCAAGAGCTCTCTCACCAAGGCTGCTAAGGTTGCTTTGCCAAGGGACGTGCTGATGGCATTGTTGTCATGGTGTAAGGAAACTTCAATAGCGCGGTTGCTGACGTCGTGAATGTCAAGCTCAGACAAGTACATGAATGGTGTCTTTGGGAGGGTCTCAACATCAATCCCTCCAAGACAGAATGGTGAATGGTGGTCCCATTCACCAGGAAAAAGAACCTAGAGTTACACTAGTCCCAGGTTTACACTAGGAGGAACCACGTAGGGGGTGTTTGGCTCGGTCAAGTAGCTGGGACTGACGCTGGACTCCAAACTTTACTTGGAGCGAACATCTGAACAAAACATTGCGAAAAGCTAAATGGGAGCTTCTAGCGCCCAGGCGACTGGCAGGAGCAACCTGGGGCATGAAGCCTAAAATCGCTCTTTGGATGTATAAGGCAGTTGTCAGGCCTGAGGTAACGTATGGCTCACTAGTTTGATGGACAAAGGCGAACCCAACTACAGCCATCTCCAAATTCGAAAGCCTTCGCAGGCTTGGTATCTTTCTCACAACTGGTGCGTCTTGAGTTTGCGCCTGGGCTTCTACCCCTGGACCCTGGACATTCATATCAAGATGGTGGCACGCAAGACGGCCTACCGACTCATATGGTCCGATCTCTGGAGGTAAGGCCGGTCCAGATCTGGCCACTCCTCAATCATCAAACACGTGGCTATATAATGACCCTGTGCTTGACATGATCTCAGACGTTATGCTCTCGGAGGTTATCTTATTATCTTTCACCGTCCATTTACTGTGGATCTATTCTCATGGAACTAATGGATGGCCGGAAAACTGCCGCACTCAGGCTGAAGGAGAATCGTCTGGTACACGCAGACGGCTCCCTTATTGGAGGCTCATCCGGTTACGGGATGAATAGTAAAGCCACTGGCACAGCGATTTCAGCATGGCTGGGGCTTACTGTAACATATTTCAAGCAGAAATCTATGGTATTTCTGGCATTCGCCAAGCTATGCCAAGCCAGGGGGCTTTTAAGGCAAACACAATTTGATCCTCTCAGGCAGGCCCCCTTCAAGGCGCTTGACTCAAATGAGATCACCTCAAAACTCGTGTGGAGGTGCGATCACTTCAACGCTCTCTGCGATTAGGGAAAACAAACTTTTGTGATTCTCCGTCGGGTACCAGGCCACGCAGGCATTGGGGGAACGAGAGTGCAGACAAATGAGACCTTGAGAGGGAAAGTTGACCCTCCCGAAGTCGTACGACATCATTGGAACGACATCAAGTATCAAATCAGACAAAGCGGTAGCGAACATACCATTCTATGACCCGGAGCTATACTGTGGCATCAGCAAAGCTATCGCTCACACTGTCATTGATAACTATTAGGCTAAGGAACAGCACCGCCTTAGATGGTGCAACTATTCTGGCCAATCATTAAGCAAAACGTTGCTTCCTGAATCTTCTGATTGGCTCACCAGTTGGCTGCTGAGACTGAACAGGAGTCAGGTCAGGCGGGTAATTGCCTTAATCACTGGACACGGCCATTTCAGGAAACATCTCTTCACCCTTGTGGTCTGTGGTATCACCCATGATGATCCAGAGTGCAGACACTGCGGCAGCTCCGTCGAGACTGCAAGTCACATCATCTTACAATGGCTGGTTCGTGTAGTGGTTATATAGTGCTCGCCTACAAACTTGTAGGTAGCCGGATCGATCCCGAGAAAAGTTAGTAGCTTTTTGAAGGGTTGTTTCTGGAGCCAGCTGCCATTGGTTGTTGGGCTATTAATTAACAATCCTGTCTAAGGAACATGCCAACCTTAGTCAGTATAACAAGGCTACAAGATCGCGCCACTATCATCACGATCATCACACTCATCCTTCACTCATATTCAGGGTAACGTCCTACATGAGGCTAGGGTACCTGTCTTATTAAGAATGATTAGAATTATTAGAATCTTGGATTGCGAGAGACTAGGTGTAAGGAGTTGGTCTCCAACAACCAGGTGACGACCAGATGCTAGTATTTAGAAAATAACGCTCTTAAGCCTCGTAGAAGGCGCAGTTATAGGCATAGAGTAATAATGAACTTCGTAAAGAGATGGCACTCCCATGTTAACTCGGTGGTAAGGAGACAGCAGCGCTATCTGAATAATGTGCAACGAACTAAAAAGATCGATGCGATATATCGATGGTCGTCGATGCGATATATCGATGGTCGCCGATGCGACATATCGATCGTCGTCGTCTGCTTTGTTTATATTTTCGTTTTCTTGTTTTGTTTGCTAGACTTTCAATTTTAATGACTTTACCGGTTTGTTTAGATTAAGTGCGTTTGCCGCTAGTGCAAGTTGTTTCGCGAAATACTATACTGAGTGATTCTTATTGTGCTTAAAGCGATTGATAGAAAATAATACGTAGATTTTTACATAAAAGCACTTAACTTAGTTAATTTTTATAAGTGCTTTTATGTAAACATCTACGTATTTATTTTCCATCAGTAGCTTTAAGCACAACATGAATCACACAGTACAGTATTTCGCGAAACAACTTACACTAGAACAACTTTCTGCAAACGTACTTTAGGTATTTTCCCACACTCAAATTAATTCCAACTCGTTATGGTTGTGTACACGTCGCGTCGTGACAGAAAATAAGGGAAACGGAACGGGAAGTTACCAGATCGTTATCGTCGTTCTGATTGGCTGAATCAGTGAAGAAGAAGAAAGTCATGTTATTACAACGCCATCTGAATAAATTGCATCGAACTAACCCGCTCCAATCAAGCTTACCACTTGGCTCCATTTAAGTGTCAGACCGGTGGTTATAGGGTTGCCAATCCCTACTTCGGTTGACGTGCTGAGATTTTTAAGTTTATTCCCCACACTCTAATCAATAAATCAGCGGCCTAATACACAAAGAAGCGACGTGGTGCGGGAGGCCGCCCTCGCGCCGCCACTACACCTCTTCCTTACAACACGTGGTGGTATCCGGCATGCATGTGACGTGCCCGATGTACGGAGGAAAAATAAGTACGTTCAACATCTATCTCCTCATTGGGTAATGTCATAGAGAAAACATCCTAATAGTCTAATGTAAGCAAGGCAAAGGCAACATAGAAATACAACAAATACAATGAATTTATTTCGCGAATCAACAATGCATTTTTACAGCTGTGGTCGCCACCCTCTTAAGAAAATAATTTAAAATACCATTGACTTTGATTGTAGTATCCCCAAACCTCTTTGGCTCCCTTCAAGAAGTAACCTCTTTGGGAATGTTTTTGTTAGTTAGTTGAGGGTGAGGATTGAGGTTGAGTCGTTGAGTTGAATTGAGATTTAATTTAGAATTGAGGTTTGAGATTTGAGTTGAGAGGTTAACGATTCAAGTGCGAAGTGCGTAGGTTATGATTGTTATGATAATTTGTCAACTTATAAAGCCTATTTTTACTTTGGTTTAGGAACGAGTCGGATTAGCCATTTTGGGCATAATAGTGTTACAAGCTTACGTTTGGTCTAGCTTCAATATTTAAGTGAAGTAGGCCTAAGCCTTAGTTCGCAGTAACGCGCCTCTGATAGTTGTTTACGTCTGTAATGTAAAGATCGATTTGTTAAGACTAAGATATTATACTTAAAGTTAAAGCCTTTTTGTGTGATTTGATTCCAATAGCTTCTATAAGATGATTACCCTAATCGATTAATATTCATCAGTAAAATATTCAAAGGTTAACTTGCGATCATACCCAACCGGTAGTTCGAAGCTAAATCAGTTTTTAGTTCTGCAACTAACACTGGTGGTTGTTTTAAAACATGTTAAAAAGGCTGGAGATCTGGATTTCTGTTCATATTTAAGATTATAAAGGTAAGCTTTGAAGTAAACAATATGCCTTACAAATTAGTTTTCATACCATTAGGCTACCTAAGCCTAACAGTGTTAATAATAAGTGGTCCATCATTTAGGCCTAGCCCTAGTAATTAAAGTATAGCCTATTTTCAATATAACTAGTCCTAGGCCAAACAAGTTAAGTTAGGGCCTTGAGGATTACAAGATTTAGCCTCACGCATGGCTTGCTGTGAAGCCATCTTAAACTAAGCTTTAGTTGGCCTACATCCTGGGAAGACTTTTATACATAAAAATGGCGAGTTGTCCTGTAGACCACATAACTGCAGCATGGGACAAGCCAAAACTCTTAACACTGTGTTGAATCTCTTAAAATAGGGTTAGGTTAGGTAGGCTAGATAAGTTTTATAGTTAAGCGAGAAGAGTGGTTAGGATATGCAAAATGATTAGGCCAGGTTATGTTTTCATAATCTAGAAATTCATGAATAGGCCTAGTGTGAAAGTATGATTATCTTAAATAGGCTAAATACTTTACTTTAGTTCTGAGGGTCTTACTTTAGAAAGTTACTCGTGTATTTGGGGATCTTATTGAAAAGTTCTGGACTAAGAAAGCTAGGCTAGGCTTATTCTATGACAGTCTGAGATTAAGTATGGGCTATTGCTGATCTATGGTTTCTGTTTCTAGTTAAGGGGAGTCTCTGGTAAAAATGGCCAAAATCCTGAAAATTTCACATGTTTTTACACCTAATTTTTACTTGTTTAGTATTACTTAATACAAAAAAACACATTTCATAGTTTTTATCAACTTTATTAGTATGGCATAAAATTCATATTAGGCTATACGTTGCTATGCAAAAAAACAAAATTTGCGGTTTTCCTATTATTTTCGTGTAAAAAAATTATTTTGACACTTTTATATTGTTAAGTTAAACAACCCAAATCCCGGTCGGGTAAGGCAAGACAGAGTTAATATTGTCTATGAATCTGAACCAGCTGCTCAGATTATATTTAAAACTTAGGCCTATTTTGGCTAATTAACTTAGGCTATACTTTAAAATTTAATTGAAGTTTCAAATCGTCTATTTATGTCAAAAAATAAATTATATTATTTAGTAAAACATTGTTTAATGAAGACATAGTTATCCAACCTAAATCCCTAATACCGGTCGCTGCATTCCTAATACTGGTTTTAACATGCCTAATTACGATCGCGGCCAGAACGACGTTTTATGAGTTAATTTTCAAAGTAAAATGGATTAAATTGGAAGGTATATGTGGACTGACGTGTGTATTACGCAGCAAAATATAATATATGATGAGCCAAGATAAACCTTTACAGATTTGCAGTGGTTCGAATATGGATAAAAATAACATAGCCTTGTGAAATCTATTGCCATGGTGTTTTGATGCATGATGCTAAAGCTACTGATGATTTATTGCAGTAGAACGTGTTTAATTCTACCTTCTATAATTCAAAAACTTTGAATTTAATCATTTCGTTCCTAGTAGCCTATGTTATTATGTTTGTGTAAAAGTATGCTCGAAATTATGAATGATCGAAATAAAAGCTTGGATAGCTCAGGTAATTTTGTTACGTAAAACATGCTAGCTACTAGAGGTTTGTTGACAATCAGTACCTCAGGAAAAACCTCAGGAAAAAGAAAACCAAGTTTTAAATCACATGTAAACATGTTATTGATTGTAATAAAACTAGATACCGGATATAAGGCAAATTTTTGTATCAGGTTGCAGAGCCGTCTATTAAAAGTAGTAGTTGAAGAAATAATCAATTTTTGTGTCCTCAAAACAATGGGATTCTCCTCCGCCGCCAAGTATAATATTTGCAACACCTCTACCCTACTCCTTCCGACGCAGATGAGCCAACAATACAAATATGATGTCTTAAGTTTATAATTTCATCATTAAAGAATTGAGTGTCATTCAGTTGTGTTAGTTTTTATTTGTTTATTTTGTATAACGAAATACGGGTGTAGTCAATAAAACACATAAGTATCCAAAAGGTAATGAGTTTTGTCCTCAAAGGACAAATCAAAATGAAATAACAATTACAGTAAGTTAGACGCCCTCTAGTTCGGCAACCTTGGGACCGGACCCCTGGCCGGACTACAAAATGGCCGGACCACCCGGATGAACTATCATATTGTAAAATAACCCTATTAAATCCCAAAACCTATGTTTAAAAATCAACAAAACACTCTATTTAAACATATTTACAGTGTTTAATTGCCAAAGAAAATATTTTGACGTCTCTTATGTTGAACTGTCATATTCGTCACTGGTTTTACCGATACCGTAGTACTGAGGATATAAAGTGAGCAGAAAAACTCTTTATTTACTGTAAAAACACACTAGAAATTTATTTGCCGAATTAAGTTACACGTATTACTTGAATCATAACCTATAAAAATGTTAAGAAACATGTTATTTTCCTTTGTTGTATACAAGTGAAATCCAAGATCAAATCTCACTGTAAAGTCCTCATATTGAAAGAATAACATCTTTTGTTAGTTGAGGTCAAGTGTGTCCATCAATTACAAGCTTGTCCGTAATCTAAACTGACATAAATAGTTTACTTCTTCGGCCGGAAACTAAAGATTCAGGATAAATACTGTCGAAGGTCATTCCCTCGCAGTGCGGCGTGGTGATATAACGGATATGATTCACCATCCTAGGACCGGCCGGACCATCCGGCGGTCGATCCAACCGAAGCCGAACTAGAGGGCGCCTACTGTACTGTAATGAATTTGTAAAGAATAAACTTAAAAATTATCAATAACCGAAATTAGAAAGAATGAAATCCTAATTACGGTCGCGGCCATTAGTATCGACCGTAATTAGAAAAAACGCATAAATTACCTTCCCAATTACGGTCGCAAATATTTTAAGGGTTAAAATAATTTAAAGCCTTAATTTTATTTATGTAATAAACAAATTAACTAATCATTTTGAAGCTAAAACTTTTTGTTAGACACAATCTGTATTATTTAGCATTTAGAAGCTTATTTAATTTACCTCACTTCTAATGGATTGGCACAAGAAAGCAACAGTCATCCAACGGAAATGAATTACTCATCTCTTCATAGCTTTCTGAGTGATTGTTGTGTCAGCTAATTTTAAAAGTTTTTATACTCTATGGTAGATCGAAACTCGCTGTTTACGTTAGCTCAAGACATTACCAAATAGGACCGTATAAGATTTTATAATGTTTAACCAATTGAGCAGTGACGACCAGCGACCGGTGTTAGGCAGGCGACCGGAATTTGGGTTGTTTACCTTAGTACTGTGTCATATTTAGCCTAATATGTAACAATTATATAAATTGTAAATGTATCAATAAATATAATTTTTTGCTTCATTTTGGCATAAGTTATATTTCCATGAAACACTTCTTTAGAAAACTCGCGATTACCAAAAGTAGTATTTAGACTGTATCTAGCATATAACTTTTGTAGGTTTATTCCAATAAACCTACTGAAGTTACTGTCTTCAAATTTTTTTTGGGTTATCTAAGATAAATTATCTAAATAATCACATATTTTGAATAAGTTTGGATCAGTGGATAAAAAATTTAAAAGTCTTAAATTTTATAAAAAAATGAAAAAAGTACAAAGTTTGAAGGGAAATTAAAAATTGTAATTTTTGGCTTACATAACTAAAAATACATGATTTTTAACTAAATTTAATGCTGAACAAAATGTTACCTTTGAACATTGTGTAGGTCCAATACTTTTCTTAGAATAATGATTTTTAAAAAAACCTTGAAAAAATCGGTAAAATCAAATTTTAGGCCCTATAAATTTTTTTTTTAAATAAATGACATTGGGAATAGTGGTTTTAGGTCCATCTGAAGTATAATACATGGCTATTTACTTAAAATTACCTTTAATAATGATTTTAGGATTTTTACCAGAGACTCTGGGAATAGTGGTTTTAGGTCCATCTGAAATATAATACATAGCTATTTACTTAAAATTACCTTTAATAATGATTTTAGGATTTTTACCAGAGACTCCCCTTAAAAGCCGTTTGCTGCATAGCAACAAGTTAGCATAGCAACTTAGCATATTGTTAATAATAGCAAATACGACTATTTCAAAAATAAACAACTCCGTTGCAGCAGACGTGCATAGGCTTCTCAGCGAATTTAAAATTCTTGAATAAATAATTTACACGTAGCCTCTCATAAAGTAAAATCAATGGAGATCCGTAAATATTTAAGCATGCAAAAATATTCTCCCTAAGAATAACATGGGAAATGAGTAAAACTTATGCAGGTCTGCTGCCACAGAAATGTAAAAATGAAGGATTTCAGGTTCAGTAGATCCAGTCAGATCCAGTAGATCCAGTAGATCTCAAGTAGATGAAGCCACATACCAAGTTTGATGGATATATGATGAAAATTAAGTGTGCTATGCGTACGCACTTTTATTTATTTCCTATAATGTTAACACTTGGGAAGTGAGTACGCAGGTTTGCAGCCTCAGGAATGTAAATATTTGGGGATTTTAGGACACAGTCAAGTAGTCCAATTATATAAGAAATTTCCGGGGAAAAAATTCCTGAAGTTTTTTCTCAGTGGTTTTATTAGTATTTTTTAGCGCTGAATCCGATTTTAAACTTTGCCACCCCGCCCGAGGTGTGAGCTAACTTCAGAAATTGCAAAAACATTGTAATGCACTTGTTTTACTTTTTTGCTTATAACTCACGAACAAAGTTAAATTAGACCTTACACTAAATTTCCTACAATTTACATACCGGCAGTGCGTGATTTGTAAAAATTGAGGTACCGGAACTGTAATTAGCCAATTTGTACATAACCCCCCCCCCTTCATCATTATTCCCCTCAACAAAGTATTATTTGTCTACATGAATAATTAGGTCGATTTAAAAAGTCTCATTTTATCCAACTTAAATTTTTTAACAAGTAGGCTAAATTAATAACCGGTAATTGTTCACTTTCCAATGGTTGTCTAGAAATTGAAAAACATTTTTTCCATCAGCGGAAATTTTCCGCTGATTCCGGAAATGATAGTCTGATATGATAGGAAATGATTTTCTTAAAAAAAGTTGAGATGATTAATCCAGCATCGGACGTTGTTACAGGATGAGAAAATGCCGTCGGGTGTGGAGAGGTCGAGTGGACGGCCCGTGGGCGTCGTCCCAGTCTCCGAGAGGCAGCAGCTCGCTCTGCTCAAGCAGATGACTTCCCCCAAGTCGGGTTAGTCTTATCAACTTTTTTGACACCATTGATTAGATTAAAAACCAAATTTTATTTTTTCATAATTGTTCTGACTTGACGTTGAAAGTCACGGTATCAAGCAAATTCAGAAAGTTGTGAGTGCAGTGAAAACGTAATGAAAACACTTAAATACAGTTAGATGGAAATTGAAACTTGAACAAATGTTATTGACAGTTTATGAAAGGTTATCTGAAATGTATCAGATCAAAAGCTATGAATGTATCAAATCTAATGTATAAAGTGATGGTAACTGTGTGCACACGCCGGAGCTGGTTGTTGAAATGGAACTGGGGTTTTTTAGGGTTGAAGTGAGACCATTCATGGCCAGACAATGGCTATCCCCCCTTCCACCAGTAGGCCTCAACAATAATCTTTCATCCTGGCACATAAGTCAAAATAATGAAATTTTAATCCCAATACAGTACACCTCGGATTATCCGGACCTCACATTATCCGGATCCCGGATTATCCGGACCGGTCTATCCGAGAAATTAAAAATTTAAAATCACGGCAAAAACACGAATTTAGCTAGTTTACGGTTGAAATGCGCCTTTTGAAAGTAAAATGCAAATGTAAGGTACTGTATGCATTTTGAATCACAATAATTGAAGGAATCTCATTGCCTAATCAGTAAATTACAGCATTTTCGTGAACTTAATTTTCTGGATTGCTACTTGGGGTGCTAGCAATAATAAACAAAAGGCGTAGACTAAGGCAATTTTGCGAGTTTGTTTATTGCCATCATTTCATGTTTGAGTTATTTTGAGTTATGGTAATTTAATCTTAATAAATTAAATATTTTAATCTGGCGTTTAATTCCAAATCTTAAGTGTGGTAAAATTTAACATTATATTCTATGATTAATAATGAAGTTTAGTTCTTAAATTTGTTTCAAAATTGATCCCTCGTAAAATTTGAAAGACTTAACATGTTGTACAGTCTTGACACGCCGTTCGCAGCATCAATTTAGCAGGGGCTAAGGTACGCGATCGTTATTTAGGCATTATTTTAATGACCTCGGATTATCTGGATTTTTTGTTATCCGGATCGGTGTTCCGCCACGTTAATCCGGATAATCCGAGGTGTACTGTAAAGCATTCATTGTTAGTGAAATTTTGGTTTGCAAGTACCAATGAATGTAGAATCAATAGGAGAGCAATCCTCACAGAGAATATAAGCCCATTTTATTCGGGGCCTTAACAAGCTTCACAGGCCTCCACTAGAGAATAAGGGGGAGCCAGAGGCTTTCCCTGTTAGGTGCCGTGTAACAAAAGTATGCCTCGCACACATGGCCTTGCAACAACAGCGATGCTTTTACCACTTCACGGCCACCTAAGCTTGTTGAGGTTTGTTCTTCTTATAGTTTCTGCATTGGTTTCATTGCTTCTACTCAATAGACGACAATAATTAAGGCTTACATAAGGTTTTTTAATAGTCTCGAGTTCAATTTAAAAACAATTGAGGGATTAAATGTAGGCCTATAGAAAAAATATCATGGAAATTCTATTGAATTTATGCCACAAAATTTTTTATGTCAGATTAAAAGTAGTTTTAATTCAAGTAAAACTCTTGAAAAAAATCTGTACGAACAAGTTAATTTTGTGTTATTGCTCTCCCACAGTTTTTCAAGATCCATCATTAAATATGAATGACCTTTTGGGGTTACTATATATTTAGTCACTTCTGAATGTAATAGGAATGGGTTTTTTGTAAAAGATAATTTGAATGATAAATAAAACTTATGGTTAATATGTTTATTATTATTAATTAAATTGTTTTTATAAGGTAAATGAAGAAAATCAACAACTTTTAGACATAAGATCATAATATTATAGACACAACTGTTACATAATGTTTAATGAACTGGCCAAAATACTCTGTACAAAATCTGCTGCATCAAGTTTATAACAAGTAGGTTTTGCTGATTCAGCAAATTCCCCACACTGCTTATCTAGTATCTCCTTAGTGGGCCAGCTTATTAAGGTGAAGAATCATGAGACAAGGTATTTTACATGTAAGACATTTTAAAGGTTTCGCTCAGGAATAAATATTTAGTGTAATGGTTAAGGGTTTTTTTTGCTCTTTCTACCTAACTGGCACTGTAAAATATCTCAATGTGAAATAAAAAAAAAATTGCAAACTTTTTACTCTAAATATGGATTCTGCTAATATCAACTTATAGAGCCAACACTGTACCAACCCACCAACCTTCATTTAGCTACTCTGAAGAAAAAATGAGTTGTAAAATTTTCACTTATTCTACCTAACTACTGTTTTTTTATAGTTTCTCTCAAAATTACACCAGTATAAATCATCTACTTTTTTGATTATTTATTTGTAACCTGAAGGACATAAAGAACTGATTATATAGACACCTATTTCCTCTTTTTAACGTGACATATTTTTTCTTTCATTCCCTCTTTAACCCTGACTTTTTTTATTAAGTCTTAATTAAGATTTTGTTAAGTTTTGATGGAAAATAGAAGATAGTCTCAAGTCGTGATGTGATATTTATTATTATAAATTCATCAAGGCACAAACTTATTAAATAAACTAAAATTCAATATAGGCTATTTCATGTTGTACTCATTGATTAAGCTCCTAAGCAGTGTTACTGCTGTATACAGTTAAGATATCAGAAACTCTGATCTCAAATCATGAAATATGTTTTTGATAACTTTGCCTTACAAATAAATGATGTACTGACATATGATAATTTTGCGGTTTCTGATCAAAATGTGTTTAGAAAAAAGAAAAGTTTCCATATAAAAGTTCTCTTATTTTTAATTTGTTGTTAATAGAATTTAGATGAAAAATGTAAAATTGTTATTGAAAAATTCCAAAGCAAATACAAACCACAAAATCAGCCAGAAAAATTTTTAACAAATATTTTTTGTTTAGAATTATTTTGTTTTTATAACAATTCTTTAAAAATAAATCACCATTGCATAATGAATAATATTTCCTTAGTATTTTCAAATATTTTTATAAGCACATTTTTTAGCTGTACAGTCGGTATTCCTTTTGTCCTTTGTCCTGAAATAAAAACCGCCTGCTATCTATCTTATGCCTTAAAATAGGGTTGCAAATGTGACTTAGGATCCCCCCATAACAAAGCGGGGATAAGTGGTCATAGGTCTGATGGAAGGTTTGTTGCAGAGCATGGGATGAAGATGAGCTCGCGCGGCCGCCACCGCAACGAACGCGGCGAGACTCCGCTGCACATCGCGGCCATCAAGGGCGATCGAGAGCAGGTGCGGCAGCTGCTGGAGCGCGGATCGGACCCCAACGTGCGCGACTTCGCAGGTCAGTCACGGGTTTTCCGCTGTCGATATCAGAATATACCTCTGAGTAGCTCTCCATATTATGATTATGTGAAATGTAAGGGTACATAGATTGCTAGTTAGTTTGATGCCCGAACTGGCTCTGTAAAATGTGGTTGGCTCTGACCCCAACGTGCGCGACTTCGCAGGTCAGGCGAGTTTGCTGCTGTCGATACTTAAATATACCTCTAGTAGCTCTCCATATTATGACTATATGAAATGTAAGGGTACATAGTTTGCTAGTTAGTTTGATGTCCAAACTGG
This sequence comes from Flexamia atlantica, assembly GCA_035578135.1. Lineage (NCBI taxonomy): Eukaryota > Metazoa > Arthropoda > Insecta > Hemiptera > Cicadellidae > Flexamia > Flexamia atlantica. The sequence continues at coordinate 5,020,784 of JAQJVK010000008.1, read as the reverse complement.
CACTGTAAAATATGGTTGGCTCTGACCCTAACGTGCGCGACCTCGCAGGTCAGTCGCGGGTTTGCCGCTGTTGATATCAAAATATACCTCTAATAGCTCTTCATATTCTTATGATTATGAGTAATGTAAGGGCGCATAGTTTGCTAGTTAGTTTGATGCCCGAACTGGCACTGTAAAATATGGTTGGCTCTGACCCCAACATGTGTGACTTCGCAGGTCAGTCGTGGGTTTGCTGCTGTTGATATCAAAATATACCTCTAATAGCTCTCTTCATATTCTCATGATTATGTGTAATGTAAGGGTACAAAATTTACTAGTTAGATTGGTGCCCGAACTGGCACCTTAAAACACAGTGCGCGACTTCGCAGGTCAGTTGCGCTGTTGATATCAAAATATACTTCTAGTAGCTCTTTATATTCTTATGATTGATTATGTGTAATGTAAGGGTATACAGTTTGCTAGTTAGTTAAATGCCCAACTGGCACTATAAAATATCTCAATATAAAATAAAAATAAATTGCAAATTTTTTTACCCTAAATATGGATTTTTTAGTATCAACTTGCAGGCTAACACTGTAATGATTTGTACCATTGACTTTGAATACAGAAGTAGACTATTCATCCCCATAGTAAAATGTATATCAAAGTGTACATAGGCCTAGTTACAAAATTCTCCAACATTATGTAAAAAAGTAATTATGCTTTTATTAGCAGTTATGTATGTAGGCAATTCAGTATTCAGGGAGCAAACATAAGCTAAATAACTCTTACTTTATGCGTTAGAAGCATTAAGTTATAAAAACTTGAATGAATGGCTGAAACAAAAATCATTTATATCAGCACTACCCGTTGGTGATTAAATCTAACTTTGTCTGACCTTTTCCGTTAATTCACTACCACTGGTTTTTTATTGATATTACGTTAATTCATTACCAGAACTTAATCTTCCGTTTGGTTTCGAAATAATAGATAAGAATACATAGCCAGAACCTTTAATTAAGAGGAAAATGTTTTTATTAAGGTAAAATAAAACATAATCACACATCCTTTTATGCGAACAAATTGTTTGATATCTCACCCCACGTTTTAACATCAGGAATGAATATTGTTTTTTGAAACAGTATAGTAATGACATTCCCTCGCATTTCTGCCCCACTACACCAATGAGTGTGGGTTGGGCTAGAAAATTTGAATAGTCTTGTTACTGATTAAGCCGATCATAAGTAAAGTTAGAGCTGAAAATTATATATAGAGAAAAACTTGGAGGAATAGTAAATTACAAATTATCAAATCAAATCAAATCAAATCTATATTTATTTTCCAGAAACAAAACATACAACAATTTACAAATATTTAAATGGAAAAACCTCACATAGGCTTATCTCGCCTGTGTGTGAGGAATGAGTCCCACCAGATCAGTTCATCAGCAGACACTGCAGCACTTACAAACTAAAATAACATTACTTTATTTAGAAAACTAAAAACATAGGAAATATAGAAGATACAACAAGTATTAAGTTACTGATAGATAAAAATATATAAAATTATTTATTAATTTCCGCTGGAAACCTGGATCTCACAAGCTCACGCACCCATTCCCAGCCCCCCCCCCCTACCCCCAAACTCACACCATTCCAACCCCTCACACACACACGCTAAACCCACACACACACACACACACACACACACACACACACACACACACACACACACACGCACACGCGCGCGCACACACACACACACACACACACACACACACACACACACACACACACAAATACCCACTCGCACGTACGCATTCATACACATTCACTCTAGCAACTTTTACACAGTCTATGAATACAATGAGCTGAGGTAACTATCAATTCGATCTCTACCGACTATCAATAACCAGTTATTTACATGTTTCTTATAAGTAACTATACTGCATTGATTAGGGTGTTTTAAAAATTCTGGAAGCTTTGAAAAAATTATACCTGCTAAGTAATGTGAGGATGTTTTGTTAATTGTTCGATTTATTTTTGGATACTGAATCCCTGTATTCACAGCGGATCTGGTTAAATAATTATGATTAAGCTGGCTGAATATAGTTTGCTTGTTTTTAAAAATATACAAAATAAGAGTTCTACTGTATAACTGAGAAATACTAAAAACTTTGAAATCATCAAAAAGTTTTGCAGTAGGATATCGGCGTGGTTTGCCAAGAGCAGCTTTAATTACAGATTTCTGAATAATTTCAAGTGGAGAAATAATACTTTTAAAACCACCCCCCCATGCTAAAATCCCATATTGAAGCAATGACTGAACGTAAGCAAAATAAATTATTTTAAGAAGAGGCAAAGAAAGTAATTTTGAAAGGTTCGAAAAAATAAAAATAAATTTACGTAGTTTATTTCTAATATAGCTTACATGCTCAGACCATTTCATGCGGAAATCAAATACCACTCCTAGATACTTGTATTCATGCACACACTGAACACTCTCACACGTTACGCATCCATTCCCAGCACCACAAGTATGCAACCTAAGACCTAAGTTAGTAGGATCAGAACAGGCTCTTAAAGATATTGGCATGCACTTGGTTTTGGATAAATTTAAAGTCAGCCCGTTCTGATCAAACCAACGCTTGGCAGTGAGCAGGCCACACTCCGCATCTCTGTAGACACCCTCCCAGCTGTCGCCTTCAAATAGTAATGCGGTGTCATCTGCATACAGAAAAATTTTTGCAGAACCCAAATTTGCCTTCCCAAGATTATTAATATAAATAAGGAAAAGAAGAGGTCCTAAAGTCGATCCTTGAATTACCCCATAGTCAATTTTTTTGGGCGAACTATTAAGTCCATTAATAGAGACAACTTGGTACCGATCTGTAAAGTAACTTTCAAACCAATCGAGTGCAATTCCTCTTACGCCTATACAAAAAAGTTTTTTCAATAAAAGCTTTCCATCTACTGTATCGAAGGCTTTCGCTAAATCTATGAAAATTAAAAGAGGTTTTTTATTGTCTCCAATAGCGTTGTTAATACTTTTAGTTAAATCGTAGAGGTCATCGTTCAGATTTTTGTCTCTGCGGAATCCATACTGTTTGTCAAAAAGAATGTTGTTACTTAATAAATAATGTTCCAATTGGTTTCTGACACATTTTTCAAATATTTTAGAAAGAACACTGGCTAAATTAATAGGACGATAGTTAACATACTGCTGCTTATCCCCTCCCTTATAAATAGGAATTACTTTACCCATCTTCAAAGAATTTGGAAAAATACCATTTGCCAAGCTACGATTAATTAAATTCAAGAGAGGCAATTTAAGCCAATGAATATTCCTCTTAATAATTTCAGCAGGAATGTTATCCACACCTGGGGCAGAACCTCCTTTCAGTTCATTGACAATTTTTACAAGTTCCGCCTCGCTTATTGGCGACAGCCGGAAAACAGAGTCAACAGTGAAGTCCTCGTCATTAACAACAAGATCCGTCACGGGGGGAACAGCACGGGCTAGGTTAGCTCCCACATTTACATAATACTCGTTAAAATCGTCTGCAATTTCCCTAACGTCCTTATATTCTGAGCTATCCCCACTCTCAATAAAACTATTAACCGGAAAAAGTATTTTCTTTTTATTCAATCCAGTAATGTCAGAGATATTTTTCCAAAGCAATTTACTATTACCTTTTGAATCAGAGATTTGTTTTCGGAAATATTCCTCTTTTGCACTTCTGATAGCTGCATTCAAAACATTCCTGTAATTTTTAAGTTGAGTTTTTAATAATGGGTTAAAAGGCTGTCTTTTTGATTTTTTACTTAATTTATCCCTAGTTCGTATAGAATTTAGCAATCCTGAAGTCATCCAAGGCTTGATTTTAAAACATTTGGAACTTACAGATTTTACTTTGGTCGATTTAGAAATAATTTCTTGTATGTTACTAACAAACAAATCAGTTGCGACATTTATTTCATCAGTTTCCAAAACCGCGGACCAATCATTCAAAGATAATAGCTGACTAACATTATTTAAGTCTATGAAAGAGACATTCAAGTTATTGCCAGCTTTGTCAGACTTATTAACCCGATCAAAATCAATCATGACAACAGTAGCATAGTGATCAGTTATTTCTGTCTTAATTACTGCAGCCATGACTCGGTGAATATTTTTTAAATTAGTAAAAATGTGATCTATGCAGCTAGCAGTGTTAGGAGTTACTCTCGTAGGTGAATTAATACATGAAGTAAACCCTGCCCCATACATAACGTCAAGATATTTCTGTGATAGCACATTCATATTTTTCGGCAATATACAACAATTAAGATCACCCGCCAGCCAGCACTGCCCCTCCCCGCGCCGGTTATCAAGGAATGTTTCCAGGTCGCTAATGAAGAGTTCAAGGTCAGCCCAGGGACTCCGATAAACAGCAACGAGAGCCACCCGCTCACCGCCAAACATCAAGTCGACTTTGATACTTGTGGCACCATGCAAACACATTTCCTCATGACTCACAACCAACTCAGAGTTTACATACACAACCACACCATCATTCTGATTCCTACTACATTTATTAACAAACACATCATATCCATTCATACAAACAGGCACACAACTTTCATTCATCCAGGTTTCCGTTAGAACAATAACATCAAATTTATTGTGATAATAATTTAAAGTTACAAGCAATTCATCTATATTCCTGTTGTAGCTTCTAATATTTAAATTTATCATTGATATTTTATCACCAACGTTACATCCAAATTCACTAAAAAACTTAAAATCCCAATAATTGTTATATATTGTTTCGTTAACATCTCTGTAATTTTCAATAGAGTTCAAATCGTCATGAAACATTATTTAGGTGCAACGCTAGATGTATTAAATTAGGGATTGGTCCACCACCAGGTACCTCTTATTTATAACTCAAGCATTAAATACCATCTAGGTCCGGTTAAAATTTCTTACAGTTTTGAACAGTTACAGTTAACGGTGCACAGTTTTCTTACACAGTTTCTGTTCAAAATTGGTTTTTAGTTTTTATGGATAGGATAGATTTGAAGATACAAACTGTGTTGTGATCCTCACCAAGGACCATAGCAGCACCTTTGTAAGCAGTACATTCACTTAGTCAAGCCAGTGACCATTCATAAAGCAAGACCGCAGTCAAAATATATTTGTCTTCCAATTGACCAATGACCACTGATTTTGCGAGGTAAGGTGCAAACTTGAAGACTCAACCAGTATTTTTTTAAATATATTATCAGAGGGGAGGACAAAAACTCTTTATAAGTGGCCAGCATGTGGTTTGGGACTCCTCTAACTCCCAGTTAGGGGTTTTTCCCCCCAGTTCCTCATGGGAAAAATCCTTTTTTCTTCTATCTGGTTCTGAGTCTATCTGGTTTATATTATTACATTTTTCAGTCAGCCTTAACCAGGCTGACATCCAATATCCGTTTCAAGCTGATAATTAAGTTACAAGCTCATTTTTGCACCCTCATTCACCCTCTGTTCTTGTTCTTTTATGTTTTGATAGTCCATGTTTTAGCTGTAAAGATAAAGCTAGTTATTTTTTGCAGACCGCTTTTTGGTTTCCTTCTTACTGTGATACTTTATTGCTCTTCGAATGAATTTAGTTATTAAAGTTACTTGAATGTTCATTCTTGCATGATTTGTTGAATAAAACCACAGAACTATTTTTTTGATATACCTCTAAAAAGCATCCTCAGCTGCAATAGGAAATATTACCAGAGTTAGTTTTGTTAGCAAATCATAGTTGAACCAATAATTTACTAGCTACTGTTGTGAATATTTCATCTACCTGTAACTAAAGGGGACCTATTAATTGCCATGACATATGTCGCTTTGATGTTCTTTCATATCTGTGACAATTTTGTTTTTTATATGCTTTTTGTTTTCTTAAGGGCTACATTTCAGTCAGGAGGGCAAACTTACACATTACAGTGCTGGATCCCATTTTACGATTGTAAATTCATTCTCCATTCTCTATGGCCAGATTTGTTTGTCAATGGAAAATAATGAATTGAAAATTTTTGGATGGATTTCAACTAATATCCAAGATATTATAGTTCTGGACAGCCTTACTGGCGGGTGGCAAAAATTGTAATCTCCCAAAATGTCTGCCAAATAAACACATGTACAAAAGAATGCCCTGTAATATTTCACCAATAGATTTCTTACGCAATTGAAATTTCTTAAATATTTGCGCAATGCATCAGCTGGTCTTTTTTTTGGCAACCTTTCATCTTAAATGATATATTCACATTTAAGAATGTGTTTCCCACTTTTGTCGTCGTACTTCATGAATTGTGTTGAGCTTGCAAGCATTTAATATTAGTTGCACTTGCGGTTGCAGCAAAATATTTTCTTGTGTAAAGTACATTTTCATAAGCAAATGACCATGTGATTTTTATTACCAAAACATTGCAGATATTAAACCCCAATTACGACAACAGCACACTCACTCACCCGCCAGTAAGGCTGTCCAGAGCTATAGTATTTGCAACAGCAAAAAAGTGGTTAGAGGTACATGGGTCCGATTTATCTTTTTATGTCAAATACATAAGTTCTCTCATACAGTAGAACTATTCATATCCAGTCAGCCCGCCAAGGCTGAGTTCTTGGCTAGATAATGAGTTGGTTGGATAAATCTTGTGAATAAAGTCCAAATCAGTGTTTATGTCTCTTTTTTGGGTAATTTAAAAAATACACATGGTAAAAATACAACACAACACTTGAACACTCAATGAAACAACAATTAATAACCACATAGAAGGATAGCAATCAACCAACTTTTAAGAGGTTACAAGTTCAACTGAGTAGTGTGTACAGTGTACAGTACAACGTAAATAAACAGATAGAGAGATACCATGAGAGAATATCAGAGAAGCTAAGCATTTTGCAAGCCATTAGAAAATACTTTGTGATATTGGGTTCTGAGAAGCGGCTGGGTAAAAATCTTGGGTTGATAAAACCAATGCCAGATATGAGAGGGATTCTATTGTGTTTGTTAGTAAAAATTGTTAAATTATTTAGGAACAAAAAAAATCAAACCTGCTTCTTCAACACAGCGTCCTTCAATGAATTGTTCTATACAATTAAAAGCTAAACAAAAAAGCAATAATTAAAGTCAATAATGCAGATTGTAAAATTGCAAACATTTAACAGCATAAGTGCATACTTTAAAGATTTCTTAATTTTTGTCTTAGCTCAGATTGTTAAAATTCACCAACCAATTCATGGAGGATAACATCAGTTGCCAGAGGGAGTGCTGACAGATGGAAGTGGCTAGAAGCCCAAAGAACCCCTATAAATACCCCCGTTGCAGCAGACCCGCATACTCAGCGAATTTCTAATGCAAAAGAGCATAATTCAATCAAACACAGCGAGATGTGACATGTTTTTGTAAGCTCCATAAGAATAACATGAGGAATGAGTTTGCAGGTTTGCTGCTATGGGAATATTAAAACTGGGTGGTTTTACTTCAATATCTAGTAGATCTGAACTAGAAGAAGCCATTTACCAAGTTTTATCAGACCGTGTAAAAAAAGCGAACAACAAAGCTCGAGAAATAAGCGAGATATAGAATTTTACTTTTTTCCCATAAGGTTAACATTGGGACAACGTACTGTGTTTACCACTTTCAATATCTTGGTAACCAATGGATATAAAGCAGTGATTTAAAATACTAAATTGTTTGTTTTTTTTAGCTGAATTCAATAATGCTAGCAAAAATTGGATAATTTTTAATTTTCTATGTAAAAAACTCAAAAAAACTATTTTTGGGGGGTTTACCCCCCTTTACCTCCCCTTCCGGTGGTCCGTTTGTGCTGGTTTATGAACTCTTCAGAGTGATTACCACTTTACACGTCTGTACCAAATTTCATTAAGATCGGACCATATTTACAGCCGCTATAGTGTTAACAGACATATATATAGATATATATACACAAATTTGAAAGAATATTGTTTTTTTGCTTCTGGGGGCCCCAAAATGAAAAGTTGACATGGTCTCAGGCTTAGGTCTTACCATGAGACCTACAACAATAGCTTATTCCTTTAAGGAAATTCGCTAAAACAAACAGGTCTTTAGGACCATATCTTAACATCATTAGCTACTTTTTAAACAATCTTTTTCTTGTCCAAATGATTTTTTAGACAGTTTTATGGTAGGCCTAATAAGTGATTTCATTGTGAACATAAGAAGTAACAGGTGTTGGTTTGCTGTTAAAGCCAAATGGTGCTTACCAAAAAATAGTGTGTTATTCCATATACTGCTTTATTGGCAAAATAAATTTGATATGCTCAGTATAGGTTTTAATTTTTTTTAATTCAAGACTAATTAACATGGGTAAAACAGTGATCAATACAATGTTTTTTTTTCAATAATATTATAAATTGATTCCGACGAAGATTCAATAAAATTTTTCTATAAATGCTAGGGCTAGAACTAGTGTGTTTTCAGACAAAATTGGTCAAACTCAAATTATGTGTTTGCTTTTTCAGAAAATCTTCCCTTAAAAATATTTTCTATTACTTTTTTTATCAAATGCCAAAGATTTAATTAAAGCTCAAACATTGTTGTTTTAAGTTATTCATTTTAGTTCTTAAGCAAGCAAAATTCAACTAAAATTTTTCTAACAGTTTTGTCCCTAAAATATTACTAATTACTTTTAAGAAAAACTATTAAGTTTTGTCCATGAACCAACAAGTTCTTCTTTCAAGGCATGCATAGATGGTGGTGCTGTTTATTGTGTCTTTATGTCACCCGAATCCCCAAGGTTCAGTACTAGGGAATTTTTTTATGCTTTGTTTTTGATGGCCACAGCAGTGAACCCATTGTTATGTTTCAGGAAGGGGTCGTTGTGATGTCATCGCCCGATCATGGTGACGTTTGTCATTATTTGTTCTGTTCTCTGTTGTACAGCTTTCACTGTTTCCTCGACCTGTGTTGTGTCTTGTGCCGCTTTGGGTGTCTCTCGTTTTGTTGTAATTAACTTTATCTGTTTAATTTTCTTCTTTTTTTCCTCAGGTAATTTGTCGCTAACTGTTTAATGTTTGGTGGTGGATTTGTCAGTCAGTTATAACTAATTGTTAATTCGCTTTCAATGTTCTTTTAACAACAAGTGAATGATCTGTTGTATATATTTTTACTGTTTCCAATCTGTATCGATGTTTATAAATGTTAGTTGAAGCTCTTTACCCAACAGTTACATGGTGGTGGAGACAATAAGTAACAATAATGTTATTTGCCTCTGTTATTTACCAAATTATTTTAAGATCTAAATTTTTTTTGTTTACCAATTTGTTAAGATTTAAAATTATGAAATCAATTGCACTTAACGTAGAACGTGTTATAATATTAATTGGTTGTCTTTATTAAGAATTGATCAATTGTTTTGCCTGATATCAGATATCATCTACTCAAACTCGAGGTTTTAAAATCAAATTGAAACTCTTGCTGGGTTAAGGTTCTGCCTTTACAATTTTTAAGAATAAGAATTTATGTGCTAATTTTGGTTATTTTGATTGATCGAGTTTTGAACTCAATTTTGAGACTCGGAAAAGGCCAGGTATAAAATATTTTAACTGTAATCTACTCACTCTTCAGTTATTTTTTTTTACTCCTGCAAATTAAACAGTACAACCCACCAAAAGATATTATGGCTATGATGTAATGTTTTTTATGTGTGTTTCTAATGTATGGCAATGGCTTTTTAAGCGCTTTGTTGGAGAAAACAATCCATACCATGGTCTGTTTCCTGATACAAATTTTTAAAATCTTCCAATGATCAATTTTTTCTTTGATCAACAATTTTAAATTAATACTTAGACTTATAATCCTCATCAACAGCCGAGGCACCTAAATTAGTAGACCCTTTTTCTTGCATACACAGTCTACAGATCGCTTAGGTGCCATGGCCGTTGAAGTAACGTGTACAGAGCAAATTGAACTAAGGATTTTGTAAAAATAACATTTTAAAAACTTATCCAACGAATGATCACTGAGGAATGGAAACTTGACTGTCTTCATTGCCATCTGGCGGATTAGTTTTTTAAAACTCTTCGGCCAAACAGACAATAAAGTAAGGTGAGACTTTATCACATTAACTAGTAACTTTCATCATGAAGCATGGAATAAAAATAAAAAATCATGAGTGTTATTTTTATAGTATTTTCAGTTATTGTGTCATAAAAAACCCTTTAATTTAGTTTTACCAAAGAAATGATGCTGTTGATATGTTCTTTCGTCAAGTGCAATGGTACTGAAAAATAAATAAAATATTATATAACTAAATTTTATTGAACATAATTTGACATTGTGACCTTGTTAATCCAAACTAATTAGGAACGAACATAGGTTGGATTATCAAAATGTTCGAATTAACTGAGCACGGAAAATTATTTCCGCTGATCACATGTGATAGTCTCTTTGGGCTAATCATGCGCTACCAGTTTTTTTGGCAAAACTACACCTGCAGATTATGTTCGATAGACATTTTCAGCAACTTTACTTCTGCCAGTCACGTGCGTTGTCTTTTCCACTGGTGTTTTCTTCATTTCTATTTGTTTTATTTTTTACCTTTATTTCTGAACCTTTTAATTGGATTAATTAGAGATTTGGGCTTCTATTGTAGTTATCTAAAGAGGCCAATAAGGTGTTGTCCATTAAAGAAATTCAGCTAATTTGAACTTGCAGCTTATATTAAGTTTTGAATGAAGAAATATGAGGTGGGTGGAGTGGTTATCGATTAAAAAAGTTGTCTAAGTTAAGATTTTTTAATAAAATTATAATTTTGATAGAGGTTATTGAGAAAATATTTTTTAAAGAGATACTTACCATCCTCGATATCCACCTGAAGGCTCATTTGTAATAATTAAAACTTTCTAAATGTCCACACCTTCGCCCTGTCAGGGCACGGGTTGTTTTTTAAGGGAAGAAAGGCAGTATTCCAACAGACCTCACGCGACAGAGATACACACAGCATCTCCCGTTCTTTTTTTACTTTGCACTCAAATTCAATACAGTCTGCTTTTATCGTGATTATCAATTATTTCTTATTCATTTCTTTCAACTAGTTAATTAAAGTACTGTTAATTTCCATTCATTTTTGTATAATCAGTGTGTTTTTTTTCAGACAATAAATTCATCATTAGTCAAATCAGTGTGTTTCGCTCTAATTCCCACATCGAAATTATTAAATTTACCATTAACAACTAGCCAGCTGTCATCAGCACAAACATCCCCTTTTCAAAGAAATTAATTCATAGAAAGGAGAAAGAAAGTGAGAGGTCAGTAATTGGAATAGGAAATGTCCAACAGAATGAGGTCTAGTGCCTACCCATTAATAATGTCAGAATATACCCTTAACACTAATACTCTAGTTTCAAACCCAACCTCTTCAGGTGGGGACTGAGGTTACTCACTTCAACTTCACTGAACAACTGCCTTTAATAATCGCAACTTTCTTTACTACTCCCTGGTAAAAAATCTCACGGCTATGGTATGAATTTACGAGGCTCATAAGTACAGAACATCAGCGGTAGCCTCAGCAATTATGTTAAAAGATAGATCACCTAAGGGATGGGGAATTTTCAGGTCACCAAAGAGATCAAGAATTTTCCAGTTTTCTGGGGGTTAGTAAATTTTCCATTGTAAAAGCTATGGGATGGAGTGGGCGGTCTCTTTGCAAAATGTTGAAGCATTTAAAGCAAAATAGTTTGGTCAATTTTAGAAGGTAAATTTTAACTTCAAGGAGATCTCTATACTGCCCAGAATTTTGAGTGGCCTTATCTGTAAGCAGTTTTTGTAACCAAACTTGCAAGAATTATAACAAATCATAACAAAAAAATGTAATAAAGTTTAATTTTGTTTTTAATTTACTTACAGTTTGCATGTTTTAGAAGTCCTAACACCGCTGATCTGTGCTTAACCATGAACTTACTCCTGGAATATTAACTGAAACTTTCTTGTACACAAGTATTTTATTTGCACAATCATTATATTACAGCAAGTTAGATTAAAAATGATCTTAACAAAACAAAAAGGAACCACAAAATAGACTCTTAACAATTAAATTATACACATCCAGTTCTTAATAACATTGTCTTATTCACGGTCCAGCTGAAAACCTCCCAAGTGGTCGGCTGAAAATGTTTCGACTTTGACTTCGATCTCTTCGAAGTTGTTGTCCTCCTCAGTTGCATCGCTAGATGACTGGGTCTGTGTCAGTTGGCGAAGTTTGCTAAGCAGCAATTGCTGAACCTCCACCCTGAAGTTTAGGTTTTCTTCTGTTGGTAATAGTCTCATTTTGGGAACCAAGCTCAACATGAAGAGTTTATCGTCGTCTTCGTCTTCCTCTGCGGGTACACTGTCTCTTCGCAGTTTCTTCACCGGAATTTGTTCTGTGGAAAAATGTTCTTCACTGCTTCGTTTTGTGGACTCAAATGCTTCTAAGCCTGTCAAGGTTGTGTCATCTGTCTTAGGTAATCCTGGTGAGCTGTAATCAAGCAACGATATATTTAGTAAATATTGTGTTGTAATTTATTGCTTCTGTGAAAGTCAATGATCATTGATGGATCTCAGCATTCTTAGCCTTAGGGTGTAATTAGAGAAAAAGATTCAAGCCGAACATTGGAGTCACAAGTTTGGGTTTTCTTTCAATACCTCCTAAAATTAAATTTTCACTTCATGAACTAAGAATAATACTTTCAAGGAAAATGGTGTTACATTTCTTGTGATGTGTGCAGGTTGGGTCTAAGTGCACATCGTGTAACGTATGCATGTAATAGTTAAAGAATCGAGTAAGAGATGAATAGTAGATTCAATTTATCTTTGTTTTAATCTTCGATGAACTTATAGTATTATTGATTATAATTACGAGCATTGTTTTGCCTCATGTAACTAATTTTTTATTACAAACCTCCAATTCAGATAAGGCTGAAGATGAACCCAGATAAATAGATTCAAAACGTACCTTTTTAGAAATTATTATTATTATTCTTATTATTATGGGTAGTAAATTAAATGAAGCCATAGTTTCTCTAAGTCCCGTCCCGTAAGTACCATCATGACAAACTCATAGTGTGAAGAATAAATAGTTATATATAATTTGATTTTCAAATGAACTAAAAGTTAATGTAAGTTAATCGAGTCATTTACTGCAAAACATTGAGAAGTTCCCTAATGTATTTTTTTGGATTGAACCCATGATCTGATAACAAAAAGGTAGGTTAAACATGTAAACATGGATAACATGAAATTTCGTCTTAAATTAGCTCTAAAACTTGAAACCATCATGACAGTATTTTAAAATAGTAATAACAGTGCACTCTCACCCAAAACCTTTGACATTTGTTGTCTGATGAAGGAAGTGGTCACTTTTTTGTAATATGAACTTTTTATAGTACTGTACAGGACCTGAGCATTGTTGGTGAATGCAAATTATGTTTATGAAGAGGGTGGTTAATCTATGAAGGGCAGTTTAAAGGGAAGGGTGGTTGAAAGAGCTTCTTTTTTTTATAATAATCACCATTAAGAAAGTCAATATATTCAAACAACATCTAACTTCAATTAATTTTTCAAGTTATTGCTTTCTATTCAGTAAATTCAATAATTGGTTCAAATATATATAGGCTAAATTATTTTATTGATTTAACTTATGTTTATTTGATTTATCCGATTGTGTATAATGTAACATAATTATGCTGTGGAAGTCACAAACAACAAAAAAATGAATAATTGAAATCAACTTGTTGAAATAAAACAGGTTTCTAATATAACCTGAAGATTGGTGTAGTCCATTTCGTACTGAATGTTTGTAAATTGAGCCTCTTTTTCAGGAGTTGCTGGTTAAGAGTGGCATCTTTATGAAGTTAATTATGGCAGGACGTTTGATTGTAAAATACAAGTCTTCTAAGATTAGTCCCCCCAGGCTTACCCCCCAGTAGGAACGGCAAGTTTCTCTTTGGCTAGTCACTTACCCCCTGGTCTTTAGGAACGGCAGCAGGAACATGAGGGGTTTGAAGAGCGGCCACTGCGGTGGCCAGACGGTCCCGTCACCCGACGGCCGCATCCGCCGGATCTCTCGGACGAAATTGCTCCTCAGGGTCGCCCACTTGGTCTTGCAGTAGACATCTGACAACGGAAAATATAAATATCTCATTGAACTTGCCCGTTGAAAAGTTTTACAATATCAAGTTTCACTGTGATCATTTCTTCTGCCAATGTAAAATTTTATTCTGTACAAAACACATTTCAAGCTATGTTGTAGCACACAATTCTTTTTCATAGCCTGTTAACATCTGGGTCCAGTTTTAAACAATCGCTTTTTCAGATGCTTGGTGGTCATGTAATTGGTGCTGATAGTAGTACCTAGAGGATTTAGGGTTATAGACCAAACATTCATTATCTATCAATTATCAGTTCATAAAATTAAAAACATATTATCATCAACACATCAACTAATGGCTTTATTTTCCAAATATGCAAGAAAATATGAAATAATGAATTTTACAGGTCTTGTATAAGCCTTGTTTACAAAAAACATGTCTACTAGAACTTTATGCTTAAAGTGTATTGCTAGTGAGAAAGATTATTACCTAACATTTTATTTTTGATGACTTTTCCTCCTGCTTCAACTTATCTAGGAACAAGTCTGGTTAGATATGTCAGACTATTGCGCTACTTGCTTGAATACCTCAAGACTTAACTGCCACCCAGTTTGAAGCCAAGGCATTATTGAAGTTATGTGACCCTTCCTCAGTTCAATCAAAAATGGAATAGGTAGACTTGAACTTGTTTAAGGATAGATCTCACTTTTAGCTTATAGGATATATCTTTAGGATATATCCTCACTTTTAGCTTTAAGGATATATCTCTTTTTTAGCTTTCACTGAGCCCCAAAACTCTTATGTTCATAGTATTTTAGCAACTTTGGATGACTGCTAGCCTTTAAAGGAGCAATAACGTTTACCTTGTTGTCTGACCCCTTCACCTGCCTTTGGGAGCATTACACTCTATCTTACCATTTCGGGAATCAACCTTATATTTTAATTATTTAATTGTGAGATTTTGTGGGAAGACTTATAAGTACCTATCAGTAAAAATGCTAAAAGTTAGACTGGATGTTTACTCATAGAATTTACATGTGAATTAATAAAGTAAATTAATTTCATAAAAAATTTAATAATTTTAATTTTCTTTTAAATATCTTAATCATTGCCTTAATGCTGCACTTGGGGAAGGGGGATCCCTTCACAAAATTTGCCATTTCCGACAAGAATATAATATTACCGAATTTTTATACAGTACGTATAGATATTTACCGCTGGTGTCCAACTGCTCAGCGATCTCAGTCCACAGCCTGCTCGTGACGTCACGGTTGCAGTGCGCCGGATGCGAGTAGTCGTACAGCGCCGGATGTCGCTTGACCAGCGCGATCAGCTGTTCGTAGTTCACCTGCGACATGGTAGACGGCGCCACCGGCCGCGCAGTTCGCCGCCGCGCCGAGAGGTAGCGTCGGTAGCGCTGATGCCGATTACAAGACAAACCTCTGTGATTGACTCGCGGAGTGGAACGTCGCTATAAATAGATTCTGACGAGACCGGGGGTCTGCGAGTTGTAATATCCGCCAGAGGCCCTCTCCGCTCACCGCAGACGGGCGACGCCGACGGACGACTGGAATGATTGATCGATTGAGTGGATGAGTGGGAATGGGAATGGCTGCCGAGTTTGCGCATGCGCGAGCTTCACGGAATGATTCAAAGACCCCCTTAATCCAATCCTAGATATAATATTAATAAAATGATCTATTATTTTTGTAGGATTTTTTTAACGTTCAATAATGGATTTTTATGGGCTTTTAGGGTCACGAAACGCCCCGCATCTCGACAGATGAAAATGTTACTAGTGATTTTGAAACTCGATTCTAAGAAATTGAACGTACAAAATACATTTTACTTCCCTTTACACCTTTTTAGACTCAAACAGAGCTCAGACGTTCCTCTCCCCATTGATGCGTGATATTATGTATCAGTTCACTTATATATTACGTATCATACAAGTTTTAAAAGGTTCAAGATACTAGAAGGATAAAGATAAGTGTCACAACAGGTTGTCTGACTCGGAGTAGGAAGGATTGGCATGAATTCAACTTATTGTTCAAACAAAACAGCTGTCGTTTAAATATTTAAATCGCCTCATTAATCGCGTTGATCAGTGAGCTGCGTCTGTCGTCTGGCCTCAGGATGTAGGAGGTGATTGGTCCACTGAACGTGCCCCCTATGATTGTTGGGTCAGTCTCGATACTCGAAGGGCGGCTGTGATTGATTTTTTGTGACGGCTTCGATTGGATCGATAGCTCAGAAATAATCGGTGCACCGCAACTGAGCCAAAACGATCAGGTAGGCGGCGTAACTGAGCCAAAGTGATAAGCGGGCCCTTGAAAACGGGTCGTAACTGAGCCAATTTCCCGTCCCGCGCCCGTCCCGCGTCCCAACCGCAGGACTGTTATTATTCTAAAGATCGATTACTCATAATTAAAAATACAATTCAGTTATAAATAAAAAAATTATCCATAATGAACAACTCACATTCAATGGAAAGGGAAAGTATGAAATTATAAGCGGTCAATCAAATTCAATAGATTTATTAGATGCTGTAAACATTACGTCAATAATATACATAACCTACACAATTGCAAGATCACAGTCATAAGTTTTACATTTTAAAATTTTAAAAAAAGTTGGTCAGTTACAAAAAATATATAAATTGCTATAAAAATTACATAGTGCAATAATACTATAAAAATTACAATGTATAAAGTCTATAAATGCTATAAAAATCACACAGGTAATCAAAACTCTATAACGATAAAATACATAATATATAAATAATAATATAATATATACATGTTATGTCTACAGAAAGAACCCGGGCAAAAGAAAGCGACGTAGCCACCTTCAGCTACATTAATGAAAGAGTTGATAATATTCAAATAGTATTCTTAAATAAATATAAAATCTCGATCTAGAAATATAAAAATAATTTATACTACAGACTTAAAAGTGCCACGTCCTCCCATAAGGCCAATGTTAACTATCAATTTAGGTACAGCCTCAACCGCTCAACCACAATCGTTAAGTTTTAAGTAATTTGAAAGAACAAAAAATAATTTAGCGATTTCAGTGAGCAGAATTTTGCTATCACATTTAGAATAATAAAAAAACAATTCCAAAAATACGATTTTTGCGATTTTTTAACAATCAAACAAAAAATATATCAAAATTCTGCTTACTAGAATCGCTAGATTTTTTGTTCTTTTAATGAGCTATCAAACAACGATTATGGTTGAGCGGTTGATGCTGTAACGAATTTGGAAATTAACATTGGTCTTATGGGAGAAGCAGGTAGTCGCGCGGGACTGGAGCGATCTTTTCGCTCGGCATTTGCGGGAACGCGGGTCTAGGTACCTGGACCACTTTGGCTCAGTTCCGCCTCGTACCCTGTAATTAATTTTTCGTCCCTGTCATAAGGAGTGCATTCTTGGCTCAGTCGTGGTGTAACCGAAATAATTTGTCAACGGGTTTATGATCCTTCTTCTCAGTTAGCGTCAATTTCAAATTAGTTCACGTGTTAATAGTTAGCTCAAAGCAAAGTGTTAAATTATCAATACTCAATTCGTGCTAAATAGCTCAGGTGTAGATTAACTCGAAACTCAATAGCTGGAATCTTCTATAAAGTCTTTACTGAAATCTTCTATCTGCACGCCATATTTCAGCGAAGATGTTATAGAAGATTTATCCAGTACAGCACGAAAACCGGAGACAACCTCTGCAAGTTTGTCAATAGCTTGAGGTTTTTTTGTAGCTGTGGTTCCTAACAAGCCTATGGGGAAGTGTGTCGAAGAGTTTGTCAGATAGGGGTTTTAGGATTGTTCTAAAATATTTTGGTAAAATGTGACATCCCTTTACTTAAGATTGAATTAATTGTGCATTTATTACACTTAGTTCAATGTTCAAGTTGAGAATGAACAAAATTCAATGATTTTTCAGTGAGAAACTTCCAGTATTTCATTCCGTTCCCTGAATAGCGTTTTACGGCCACGAGTTAAAAAATAGCCTTGCTGGTTTGATTTTCGTCTATGCACATAGAAAATAAGATCAATATGATCAAACCCAATTTCACTTGAATCTTACCATTTTTAAATCATTATTTTCATACACTGCTTCTCTGCATTCGGTATTTCACTTTTTAACAATATATTTAAAGTTTGGAGAGATTCACTGATACAGTGAGCAAAAAAGTCTGATATATAAATTTTACTTGCATCATTTTGCTGTTATTCAAGGCTTGATAAAAACCACTCAGTTTAAAATATATTTTTAGGTGTGGATTTTGTAAGAGTTCGGAAATACTGGCGAGAATTTAAAGACGAAAATTAAAATAAACTTCAAAAGTTGATGTGTTAAGCAATGTTACATTCTTTAAAAGTCGTCGACTTTATAAAGGTGGAACTCGTCCAGGTCTAATATTAAACAAACAATGCGAATGTTGACGACTCTAGTATACGGTTGTGGATAAGCGTTTTGGCGGATACTCAGGAGAGCCTTCCCCCGCATTGCCATATGGGAGAATATTGCGTGGAATAACAGTTTTAATACTGTATCATTAATTAGCAAAACAAACCCATTGGTTTTCCAAATAGCGAACTAAATCACCACAAGACTATGTTCATGCAAATAAATCCAACATCAACGAATAAAAATCCACCATACTCAGCGAAGATGAAATGCTCAAAACATGTAAACCCCATCGATGTAAATGTGATAAACCTATTATATGCGACGCATGGCAATATTTACTTTCTCCATAAGAATAACAACATGGGGAATGAGTTAACAAGTTTGTGGCTGCTGGTTTCATCCCCTATTTTCGTATACCCGTTGACAGCAAAACTGCACACTCACTTCCCATGTCATACTTATGGATAATATTTTTTGCGTGTTTATTTGCGGACGTACATTGGTTTTACTTAAATCGAGGGATCGTGTAAATGATTTATTCAAGCATTCGAAAATCACCGAGTTTGCAGGTCTGGTTCAATGGGGGGTATTTTAAAATAGCCTAATAACTTTTATAAACCACATGATGGCATTGGCAACTCGTGTTTTGAAAAGTTGTTTTCAAGTTTATTAACGACTTTTAAATTTCCATCCTCCGTTTTCACAACATTTGGCAGTGTCAGTTTGTTGCGTGTAATTTGCTACCTGGAAGCTCCCAAGTTGGCGGCCTCTTGCGCAATATTCAAGGTTCGCTCCGAGCCGTGTACAGTCCGAGTCAAATAGCTTGTCCAGGCTGCCATAAGCCCATTGCTAAAATTAGCACTAGGCTTGCGGACGGTTTGGCCAAGTTGTCTGACGCGGCCTAGTGCAGGAATATAGTGTTGGATTCTAGAATTTTAAATTAACAGACTGAAAATTGGTGGAGAGGTCGTATGTACAGCATTATACAAAAATTCCCAAAAAATCCTACTTGGGCAATATTTTTAAAAAACATTTCCGGTCTGTGTTTCTCTAAACATTTCTTGGGTTAGCACGAAAACCATAAGAGATATGAAAAAGAGTAAATGAAGTTTTTGGTAGACAATAAAATTTCCAATAAAATTAATACAAATATATACAAGAAATATTGATAGTAATTATTGATAGTAATAATTTACTAAAATGTTGTAATTAAAATATCCCTGCCACATGGAATTTGATGTAAAATACACTCCCTAGGGGGCGAATCCCTTTGACCTCATTGAATAAGAAATTATATTCATAGAATCCTGATAAAAATTAGCTCACAGAAAATGATTCCTTACGGTAATATTTGTAAAAATTCCTCAAGCAATATATTTTTTGTGAGCCTACCCACGCTTTTATAGTGAACCAATTTCGATGATTGAGATGTCAAATAACTGAAATTTTTATCAGGATTTTATCAATATAATTTAATATTCATTAAGGACAAAGGGATTCGCCCCCCCCCTGGGGAATGTATTTTACATGTATTCCTTGTATGTATTAGAATTACAACATTTAAGTAAATTAATAATATCAACAGTTAATTTTAATATTTCTTGTACGTATTTATAGTCAGTTTATTGGAAATTTTATTGTCTGCATAAAACGGCATTAACTCTTTTTTCATATCTCTTATAGTTTTCGTGCTAATCAAAGAAATGTCTAAAGAAACACGGACCGGAAATGGTTTTTAAAGATGACGGCATGTTACCCTTATAGTGGGATTTTTTTGGGAATTTTAGTATGATGATCCCAGCTGTATGTATGACCTCTCCACCAATTTTCAGCTTGGTTAGGCTATTTTTTGCATTATTTTCCTGGACTAATAGTAGCGAAATTCTGCCAAAAGGCAGGGGCTTGGGTTCCGCTATATAACCCAAGTCAACTAACTTGTCCCAGACTGCCGCTCTGACTAATGTTAATTTTAGCATTGGATAAAGTGAAGCAACTGGGCCAAGTTTATTGACTGACTATACAAGCATGAGAAATATATAACCAACCTTTGTAGATTGTATTATACAATTTACAGGGACGCTTCTCACAAATTTCGATGGCATGGGTAATTGTTTAATTATTTTAAAATTGATAGGTATTTATTGTTAAAAGGGTAGATAACAGGGTGTTATGTGGAAACGCGATTTGTTTTTACACGCTACAAGTTTTATTTAAAACCCTACTACGTTGTTCCTGAGCTTTTAACCTTGCGCATTAATTGACCTATCAAGTATTTTTCCTTCCACCGAAGTTAACTGAGAAAAATCCTCGTTTTGCGTCACCTAGCCACCTAGCACACACTTATTTATATAGTCCTGCATCTTACAAGTGCATGTCATTTGTAAAGCATTTTACTCCTTTATGTCGTTATGTGTAGGCTAAACCTAAAGAAGTACTTTCCATTCGGATGTCAGAAATGCACCTAAAAACGTGATCCTTTTCTGACGTAATCAAGAAACGCTTTTAAACTGAATAAATAATCTAAATAAGTCTATGATTAAAGTTGTACAGAGGTTATCAGATTACGTTTTGTATTCACTGTATCAGTATTGTGTTTTGATAACATCTTAGCATCTAAGTAATCACTTTGATTGATTAAATAACATTTATTTATTTTATTTATAAAATTTTGAGGATTGATTTTACGGTATATCACAATGTATCAAACTGAAAAAAATCTTAGTTTTTCCAGAGGAAATGAAGTGAAAATAATATGTTTTAACAGCAAGCATTGTTAAGCAATTCCAACAAACAAGTAAATAATTGGTAAATAACCAGAAAGTTATTTTTGAACGTAACACGTGTTCCAGTGTTTCCATACTCCGCAGAACTTGGTGTATTTCCCGACGCAATCAATATAACCCGACCCCACGCAGGCTTCTCCTCCACTATACTCTGACCTAGATTAATTTTCAGTTTTCATGCCGTCTGCCCCTTTACACACTGGAATGACAACACTGCAAATACGCGTTTTCGGATCGTGATTGAATGTCCCCAATGGTCTCTCGTTAGTTAAAAAATATCATCCTTAATAAGGATTTTCTCATATATACAATAGGAGGAAGAATAATGGATTTTAAATCAACAAAGAAAGTTTTATACTTTATTAATATTTTAATAAATAATAATGTTTATTGTTTGATTTGAATATTTTGTTATTTTGTAGTATATAACAAATAATCAGAGAATCTAATACTTGTTTAGAAGTTAGAAGTCATATACTAATCAAGGAATTATTTAATACTTATTTGTCTTCACCCACCCCTTTTTTACTTTAGAAACATTTTAAACACTGAGGAGTTTCCTATTCATATACGCGTCAGTTGAAACCCAATAAAATATTAACGTAATTTAACATGAAGAACGTGTATAATAAAACATGAAATCTGTTCAACTAGATGATGAAGAAACTCAGAACAAAGTTTTTAAGGAATATCATTCTAATAGTGGTATTTTAGCTCAAACTCAAAGATACATTTTTTGCATTGTTTCCTAGAACTGAATGAAAATGTTAACTTTTAACACAATTTAAACATTGTTATCACCAAGATAACGTTTAAATAGGCTCTTATCGAAACAATGGAAATAAACAATGCATCTAGAGACATTTTAATGATTATATTATATTTCCATCTGACTAGCGCTCGTTGTTTTTAAAGCAAAATACTTCCCTGTCATTTAAATGAAATTATAATTGACACCACCAATACACAGATGCAGCAGTCGTTTTAATATACCTTCAACGATAACACCTTACGTACTCACTAAACTCAGTATTTAGAACTTTAATTGAGGCATGTGGGGGTTAATACAATTTTAATAACAATATCTGTAGTAAATGGAGGGAGCTTGGTCTGTTGTAAAGTTATTATTTATCAATAGTTCTCAATAGTTCAATACGTACACTTTTACGACGTAATAAAAACCAGTTTCTTTGTACTCCCTCCCTCCCCCCTTTGACCACAAAACGTTATTGGCGAGGGTGTGTACGTTGTTGTGAAGGGGAATATTTTGCCTCCTTTTTGACCCCAAAACTGTATATCTAGAGTGCCGTCTCATAGCCTGGCGACTATAGATTGATGCTTTATCAGAGCTATAGATCAAGCTTTATCACTTTATTGTTTCTTCTCATTTATTTATCACTTTACTTTTTGTATTTGTTCTTAATTGGTACATTTTCTACCACGAAAAAAATTCATATTGTTTTTCCGCTAAAAAGTAGTTGGGGCATAGTGTGAATAATCCGTCAATCTGTCAGTTTTCATGCTTTGCCACGAAAAAAAAACTGTGCGAGCGGAAATAAAGGAGTGAAGAACTGAAATGCAACAACGTAACCTGGGTATTCCGAAATCGATGAAAATACTCCACTGTGCGCCGGTTGTAATCATAATTCACGTGATGGATCAGTTATAAAAAAGCTGGACCAAAATAAGTTCACTAGTTCACTATTCACTACGTCTACGGTATGAATAGTTGGGGTTTGTGTATAACTCGCACAGAACATTCCTTTACATATTGTCGTTTCTCAGTCTGTTGGAATATGAAAAGTCTAGGAGAATTAGAACCCATCATCAGAGAAAAGTACTGTAAGTTAAAATGGGAGTGGATAAGTTAGAAAGCATTGAAAGACTAACTTCAATTCATATATGCACTCAAGCCAAGTCAAGTTAAAATGGGAGTGAATGAAGTAAGTAAGAAAGAGTTGTAAGACGAACTTCAATTCATTTGTTCTCATTCATATGACAACAGGACTGAAAGAACCAGCTAAATAAGCTGACGGTTTGTGAAGTGAAATCACAACTCCAAGAACTTGATGACGACGTTACGTAAGAGAGTTTACTGATTCGTGTTTATTTCCTTTCTACGCTGCAGATCTCAGTTTTGTAGGTTTGTCACAGACATGAGTCTGGAAAAAATTTGGAAAAATGCCAAACGTCAAACGTCAGGAAAAAGTGTTGAAAGACAGAAAAATGTTGGCATTCACTCATTACATATGCTATTTTCGTATCTGCCAAAATCAGTGAATTAAATATTTTTTATTCGTCGAGTTCCATTTATTTATTATTGTGTTTGAAAATATTCAGTAAGATAATAATCAGTCATTCCATTAAAGGACTACTTCTTCCATATGTTTTATGAAATCAAAATATTTGTACGTAAAATAAAAATCCAGAGCAATAATAAAATAGCATACATATTTTTTAAAATGGTTACTGTTTTACTATAAATAGTAATTGCAATAACTCAATATCGCTACATTGGATTCCTTAGTACTCATCTAAAAAAAGTTCCGTATTATTCAACCATAGAATGTATAGCTCACATTGTACAATGTATCCATGTATGGCTAATATGTAGGGCTAATACAGTTCCGTATTAGCCATACATAGGCTAGTGACCGTACTTGATTAACGTAAAGGGTTGCTTACGTCCTTGACTATGAAACTGTAACGAATAATGTCTCACTTTTTATGAAAAATAAGCTTAACATTTTTTAGGTAAATCTTTTAAGGATGTATTTATTGTATTGCAGCCATTGCAGGGGTTATATTTGGGTTTATTGAGTTTGATGTGTGTGATATTTTGTATTCAAAATCTAAAAGTATTTGAATTATTTTGCCTTTATTTTTAACTATTTTTTATTATCAAGATTTTTTGTTATCGACAGTGCGCAATAACAAATCATTAAAATAGAATTATTTTGAGGAAGCTAGCGGTTTGTGCTTTAAAACTTTAAAAATGGGGTCTTAATCGCATTAGCAAATTAGATAGGGAATATAAGCCAGCAATTGGCCAGGAAAAGTCGAAAAAAGGCCTCAAAAATGTTCTGTGACAACTTTTGTCTTAGTTCTTAGATTCTCCATAAAAAAAGTTTCAATTAAGACCCATCGAATTGGGTTTTGCAATTTTGCTTCAGCAGTCGGGTTGGCTCATTAGATTGCAGGAATGTTGAGTCACCATTCAAGTTCAAGGTTGGTTGTGGCGAGCGGCCGCGGCGTTGCCAGGTGGTGCAGTGCGACGTTGCCACGTCTGTACGCTGCAACTACGACGCACTCTTCACATATACGCTGGCCTGGAGAGTATCTGCCTTTCGTGCACCGCGCACCTGGCCGAATGTAACATCTGTAGAGATAGGAAAATTCCCCAACTCCATGAACCGTCGCAGTCGCCGAGGGAGGGATTAGATAAGATAATTATATAAAAAATAGCACAAAAAGTCTCTTTACATCATACTACGTAGAAACACCTGTTTCCTGTGCCTTCATTGCTGGCCATGGTGGAAGCTTCCACCATGATTGCTGGCAGGAAATCTTTGCCAATAAATGCGAGGTTAATTCAGGATTACCATGTACTTCTGAATAAGCGAATAAACGCGCGTATGACAGCTGATTGCAACAGCACCATGTTCACGTTAAAGGTTTGTTTATTATGACTGACTCCAGTTCACTATTGCCGAATGAGGACGAATCCAGGTAAATACGAGCGTGTTACCGTTGCTTTTGGAATGACTCATTCTATGACGCTGCCGTAAAGGCCTCACACGGCAAATCGCTTGCAGAACGGTTGGGCAAGTTTATTTCGTCCACATTCAGTGAACTTGAGTCATGTAACATTTGGAAGTTTAGAGAGACCAAAGTTAATAGAACAAAAATAAGTCGCTCCATTCCCATCATCATTGGCCTTGTCATCTTGTATTTGCCTTGTTGAGGTTGAGAACGTTGTGGGTTATGCAAAAAATATACGATTTTAGTCCGAGTCAAATGACATGGTCCAGGCCGTTCGTAAGCTCATGCAGTTCATAAATTAACGACTGAACCATGCCAATTGATTTCACATACAAAAGTTTGCGTTTTTTTGGTAGGATGAAAGCAAAATAATGTTGCCGTACTCTGATAAAACTCCCGCATTCGTTCCGCAGGAACTACGTACGCTACATACAAAAAATGCTATGCTCGTCCAACACAGGCTTGTCCGTATGGTACCCAAATTATAAATGACAAAGAAAGACCGACAAATTAAGGTGTATAATTTTTCTTAGACGTGATTTGCATCATTTATTTTAAACCAAATTTTAAATCGATCGTATCAAAACGAAAACGTATAAAATTTACGTGCATACGGTGAAATAGCAAGAAGTCATAAAGAAATTAAATACAGTCCTAAACAATATGTTTATGGGTATCGATTATAATTCTACAACGATGGAATCATAATAGAAATAGCTTGGAATATCAAGCGGAGGGGGAAAGGGGCCCATGAGGGTGAGCATTCCCTCGATTTAGAAACTGCTACTGTGCATAAACAAAAACCTCGGTCATAGATTTATAGATTTATGATAAGGGCGATACTTTGTTTGTTGTCTAATTTTCATCATTCGTAAAAAAAACTGCGAGATTTCCATATTTACGGGTATTTCAATGCTGCAAATTTCCGCAAATTATATGAGGAAAACGGCATATAAAATTTGCTTCCTTACGTTATAGCAAGACGCAACAATGAAAGTAATTACACACAGAACAAGCAATATGTTTATGGGTGTCAATTATATAATTATTCATAATTTTGGACAGTGACGTAGACGGAATTCTAATATTCAAAAGCTTGAAAAAGAGTAATAATTAAGGGGCCCAAAAGGGTGATCTTTCCCCCGATTTAGAAATCGTCACTAAAAATAAAAGCCTTGGATAGAAATATATAGTTTTATGAAAGAGCGATATCGTTGTTTGTTGTGTAATTTTCATTATTCGTAAAAAAACTGCGAGTTTTCCTTGGGTATTGCAATAATACTTGTGCGAATTTCCACAAATTGTAGTAATTTACAGCCGCGATATCGTTGTACCACAGAGAAGAAAAAATTAATTTAATTATTCTCTGTGGTTGTACCATGTGGTCGATGGGCTGTACCACGTTGTACGCAGTTTCGTTGTTCTTGTGCACGTTATTACTGTTTTGAAGTGTTTCAGAACATCCTAGGGCTTGGCAGTGAAAAGTTTTCTAAACAAAAAATACCGTTTTTAACACCTCCCCTTCATATTTCGACATGATTTATTTTTAAGAAATTAGAATTTAGTGTGTAACAGATTTTACCTATGTAATGTTCAGGGTGTCTAATTGTCTAGAAAATCTTGAAAGTCTGAAATTAGTCTTGAATTTCATACCAAGACTGGAAATTTGCCAATTATTTAGTGTATGTCGATACCTTAATCGAATTTATAAAAAACTAGTTTATTTAGAGCCAATTATAATCCTCAAAAGTTTTTCATGATGGTACAAATGTATGCAAGTTGTCATACAAGTACCAGCAAACATCACGAACTGGTAAATTTTATTGCAACAAAGAGCCATTGATCTGTAGGGAGTTTCATACTCCATGCCAAACAATCTTAGAGGGTCAATGTCAAACTCAAATTAAATTATATACAGTGTGTAAAAAAAGTCCCGGAACGGCTTAATATTTTTTGAACCGAATTGGTTTGAGGAATCAAACTTTGCACATTCACTCCTATGTAAAAAAAACTACTTTCTGAGGTGTTTACTGACTCTTGGGCCCCGGTAGGGGACGGCCCACAAGGAGTCGGTACAAAATCCTAAATGTAAGGATAGGTCGATATGCACATCATTTGAAAGGACTCTTCTAGTAGAGTTCAATGCTGCAAACCGCACTTCAAAAGGTCCATTCGTTACAAAATGGCGGCTGGTTGAAAATCTAATAGAATGACAAAGTTTTCGCCTAAATATCGTCTAAAAACTTGTTCACAGCCTATGTCTGGAGAATCAAAACTCGGGATTGATTGTCAGGTCTAAAAGCCTATTTTTTAGGCTGCCGAAGAGGATGTTAGCTCCAATAGGAGACGGTCCACGAGGAGTTGGTGCAAAATCTTAAATGTAAGCATGGGTCCATACGCAAATCATTTTAAAGGTCTAATCAAATAAAATTCAATGCAGCAAACCGCATTTCAAAAGGATTATTGGTTAAAAAATGGCGGGTGATTTAAGTTTTCAACAAAAATACGTAGGCTTAAGCAATTTGATTTATTAAAACTTTTATTCCACCCCCCTCCCCCCAACAAACCTAAACCTATGAACTTTTGTTGAAAACTTGAATCAGCCGCCATTTTGTAAGAAATGAACCTTTTGAAGTCCGGTTTGCGGCATTGATCTCTACTTGATTAGCTCTTTCAAACGATGTGCATATTGACCTATGCTTACATTTAAGATTTTGTACCAACTCCTTGTGGCCATCCCCCCTTGGAGGTTTAATCCTCTACGGCACCCTTAAATATAGGATTTTAGGTCTGACATACTATTCCAGAGTTTATATCCTTCAGTCCTAGTCTGTAAACAATTTTTAAACAATCTTTGAGCGAACACTGTGTATTTCCTTTAGATTTTTGATCAGCCGCCATTTTGTAACGAATGGACCTTTTGAAGTGCGGTTTGTGGCATTGAACTCTACTTGATTAGCCATTTAAAATGATATGCATATCGACCTGTGCTTACATTTAAGATTTTGTACCGACTCCTTGTGGGCCGTCCCCCACCGGGGGCCAAGAGTCGGTACGTACTTCAGAAAGTAGATTTTTTTACGTAGGAGTGAATGTGTAAAGTTTTATTTCTCAAACCAATTCTGTTCAAAAAATATTTAGCCGTTCCGGGACTTTTTTTACACACTGTATATCGAGTCAAGGTAAAAACAACAAAATCTTTTACGGATTAACAACTTTACAATAAGAACTTTAGTTGTTATTTAATCAGAATATTTTATGAGGTAAAAAGAGCAGCATCAGTTATTTTCTCATCAAACTCGGAAAATGAAGATTTTTTTAAACATGTAAAACTGGAAAATATCGTTGATGGGTTGTTAACATTGAGAAATATATTATTAACCATATTTTACAAATAATAAAGTTTTGAGGTTTGTAATTTTAAACTGAAATTGTCAGAATTATATTTTTAGTGATGCGAGAAAAGACTTGAAAAAGATTTGAATGCTCTTAAAAGGTCTGAATCACTCTTGAATTTTGCGGGGAAACAAACTAGATGCCCTGAAAATCGTACCCAGTTCTCAGAAAGCGGTTTTGTCGTAAAGTTTGAATTGTGAGTAGGCCTATCTCCAGTTTATTGCTCCCTATCCCAGTGAACTAGCCAGGCGGTAAGTCGACCGGCTTGCATGGCTCGAACCTGATGAAAATTTTATCAGGCGTCGCCCGTTCTCATTTTCACATGTCTCGGGTCACCTTCATGATACAAGTCCACGTGCGTCTTAAGACTCATTCGCCGTTTTGGCGAATTTATCTTGTAGGGAAGAATTTTTTGTTTTGCAGCCTTAGGCGATGTGCGATAGTGCTGGGCTGCATTGGAATTATAATTTTACCTCCCATCAACACCGCTCCCCGTTCGATCATGATGATCCAGAGTACAGACGCTGTGACAGCTCTGTTGAGCTTTGAATAATTGTGAGCGACTGGGGACTAGTAGAAGAGTACTATGGACTATGGTATCCGACAATCAGGTGATGAACCAGCTGCTAACATTGGGAAAAAGCTTTTAAGCTTCGTCGAGAGCTCAGTCATAGGGCGTAGAGATGCCAATCTAGCAGCATAGGGGAGCACAGTATAAGCTTTGGTTGACGTCGTGAGACTATTTGAGCCCATCCCCCACAGTCCAATCAATCAAACTACCACTTTTTATTTTTTATGTTGTATGGATCATTCGAAGTACCAATCCATGAAAGCGGGGCGGCTGCCGCTGTACTCGGACTGTGACGTTGTGTGGTGATTGCAGGGTGGACGCCGCTGCACGAGGCCTGCAACCACGGCTGGCTGGAGGTGGCGCGGCTACCGCTGTACTCGGACTGTGACGTTCTGTGGTGGTTGCAGGGTGGACGCCGCTGCACGAGGCCTGCAACCACGGCTGGCTGGTGGCGCGGCTGCCCCTGTACTCGGACTGTGACGTTGTGTGGTGATTGCAGGGTGGACGCCGCTGCACGAGGCCTGCAACCACGGCTGGCTGGAGGTGGCGCGGCTACCGCTGTACTCGGACTGTGACGTTCTGTGGTGGTTGCAGGGTGGACGCCGCTGCACGAGGCCTGCAACCACGGCTGGCTGGTGGCGCGGCTGCCTCTGTACTCGGACTGTGACGTTGTGTGGTGGTTGCTGGGTGGACGCCGCTGCACGGGGCCTGCAACCACGGCTGGCTGGAGGTGGCGCGGCTGCCGCTGTACCCGGACTGTGACGTTGCGGTGGGGTTGCAGGGTGGACGCCGCTACACGAGGCCTGCAACCACGGCTGGCTGGAGGTGGCGCGGCTGCCGCTGTACTCGGACTGTGACGTTCTGTGGTGGTTGCAGGGTGGACGCCGCTGCACGAGGCCTGCAACCACGGCTGGCTGGAGGTGGCGCGGCTGCCGCTGTACCCGGACTGTGACGTTGTGGTGGGGTTGCAGGGTGGACGCCGCTACACGAGGCCTGCAACCACGGCTGGCTGGAGGTGGCGCGGCTGCCGCTGTACCCGGACTGTGACGTTGTGTGGTGGTTGCAGGGTGGACGCCGCTGCACGAGGCCTGCAACTATGGCTGGAGGTGGCGCGGCTGCCGCTGTACCCGGACTGTGACGTTGTGTGGTGGTTGCAGGGTGGACGCCGCTGCACGAGGCCTGCAACTACGGCTGGAGGTGGCGCGGCTGCCGCTGTACCCGGACTGTGACGTTGTGTGGTGGTTGCAGGGTGGACGCCGCTGCACGAGGCCTGCAACTACGGCTGGAGGTGGCGCGGCTGCCGCTGTACCCGGACTGTGACGTTGTGTGGTGGTTGCAGGGTGGACGCCGCTGCACGAGGCCTGCAACCACGGCTGGCTGGAGGTGGCGCGGCTGCCGCTGTACTCGGACTGTGACGTTGTGTGGTGGTTGCAGGGTGGACGCCGCTGCACGAGGCCTGCAACCACGGCTGGAGGTGGCGCGGCTGCCGCTGTACTCGGACTGTGACGTTGTGTGGTGGTTGCAGGGTGGACGCCGCTGCACGAGGCCTGCAACCACGGCTGGAGGTGGCGCGGCTGCCGCTGTACTCGGACTGTGATGTTGTGTGGTGGTTGCAGGGTGGACGCCGCTGCACGAGGCCTGCAACCACGGCTGGCTGGAGGTGGCGCGGCTGCCGCTGTACCCGGACTGTGACGTTGTGTGGTGGTTGCAGGGTGGACGCCGCTGCACGAGGCCTGCAACCACGGCTGGCTGGAGGTGGCGCGGTTGCTGCTGGAGGCGGGGGCGGACGTCAACGCCCGGGGGCTGGACGACGACACGCCGCTGCACGACGCCGCCGTCAACGGCCACAGCAAGGTGACGACCCGCTCCTGTTTATCACGTTGAATCGAAAAAGTTTATTCAGTAATATGAGCAAGACATAGACATTCATTGGTCGCCAGGTAGGCTACGGACCCAGCGCACGGGTAATAATGGCCCTGAAGGACTAGAAGGGGGAGGTTACCAGCAGTCGACTAGGTTTATGTTCCTCAAAGCTGCATAACTATTTATACTATTAGGGTTAGGGTTTTCTGTAATCTAACTGATTAGCGACTTCTTCGTTCTGACAGAAAGTCGTTAAGATGTAAACTCTAGGCCTAGGTCTTTAAGTAATCCGGATATCCAATATCTACATTGTTCTTAGGGTATTTAAAAATTCTGCTTTGTCAAAGTCTATGCTCTTGGAATTTCAGGAATTTGGACACTCATGATTTGGGCTAGAGTGTCAAAACTCTTGGCTGATCGGGAGTGAAGATAAGATAAGACATTAGTAAATCTTTAGAAAAAAGAGAAATCGCTTTGTTATGGTCTAAAGTTACATGTGATTAATTTGCACTGCATGAGTGACGTTAAAAAACTTGAGAATTCCAAACCATTTACTTTTCTTATTTTTTTGCAATCATCTTTCCGACGAGCCAGACCCAGATCTCCAGAGATAATTCTATGTGCGTTGGGGATAATTCTTTGTTTGATTTTGATTTCTATGAAAACGGTCGTATTTCAATCATACAATTACAAATTACATAAGGTGTACAGCGGGTATTTATGTCCTCGTGTCACGTTGCAGCTGGTGGTGTTGCTGGTTGACTTCGGCGCCGACATCCACCAGAAGAACAAGCGGGGCAAGACGCCGCAGGACGTGGCCGGCGTCGACCTCACCCGGTTCCTGCGCTGCTGGAACGCTTCCGGTAACTACAACTACACTTCCGGTTGTGCTAGAATTTGTGTTTTATTGGTGCAGCCTGGCGAAGACACCTGGACTCAAAGCTGGCGCACGCACACTCAGGCGCAGGGCGCCAGGCGTAGGAGATAAGATTATGGCAACGATAAAACTATTGTTCTAACACCAGGACCGGCCTGAATTTTCGTTCAATTATCCACTGCTGAATTTTCAGAATTTTCTTGACTATTCGTTCGGGTATGATTGTGAATGAGATAAGTTAGTTTTCTGCGTAACACGGGTTCATCACATCCCCGGAGTCGCAATTTTCCATCAGTTTTAGTTGGTTATCGTTATATCAGTATTATTATCAGTAAAGATTCGTGCTCGAGTTTTCCTCCGCGCGCCATGGATGTTGTGAGCTAAAAATAGATGTTGCCCTAAATTAAAGTCAAGTCATGTCGAATTCATTCGTCACGATTTCAGTTGGCGTTACGGGTGAGTGATTAGCGCAACGAAATTAAAGAGGGGACGAGGGGTCCTGTCCGACATGAATATGCGTGTTAAATTATTTTATTTTAAATTGTTAATTGTGGATATTTATTATTAAAAATGTTTTTTTTAAAAACAATTCTTAAGGAGTATTAAGATAACTTAATTGTATTGTCCACGGAATTCCGAGACTTAAGTCAACATTATTGACTTAAATTAAAGTAACTTATTTCTCCCATGGGCAATACCTATAGTTGTATTCCAAAGTTTTTATAGTCTAATGTGGACAGAATATTTGTTTAAACAATTCTTAGTGAAAATTAGTTAGCTGAATTTTAATAATGTTCGTTCTCTTAATCTCATAGGCAATTATAACTCAAAGTTAATAAATTTCATTAATGAATGTCCAAAGTCTTTTAATTTATTGTTAAGTCAAAAACCTCACCGATTAAGCCTCCAGGGATATATTAAAGCTAATTAATTTTCTAACCAAAGATCGAAACTGTCTACATTTTTTACCGAAAAAAGTTTTTTCAAGTGTACCCTCATTCGGGCGTTTTAACGATCGGCAGCCAGTTCGGTGCGGCGGTGGTGAGTGAATTCGACCCCGCCGAAAACCCGTCTCGCCTGTTTTGTCTGTTGCACTGATAAAATGGCCGAGCGCGTTTCACACAGCTAGACCGTGTGCGATCTCAATAGGAAATCGAGGCTGCTCTCAGTTGTGATTATGCTATCTTCGGGGTTAGCAGATTAACAGTGGGAAGTGTTGTGTTTTGTCGTGTCTACGGGGGCAGTTTGTGTCTAGCTGGGCTCGCCATGGGGTTGTAGTGTGGGGCGGCTCTGTGCGTGAACGTTCTGCGATGAGGAAACAGCCTCCGCCCAATAAAGGTGAGTGGTTTATTTGTCGAGTGATCGTATTTATCTAGTACCTTACCAGCCTAGTTTGGAACGTGCATTGACTTCTGTCCTTGGTCGCGTAGGCAGGTGGGGAGAGGGGATTGCCCTAGCCTACTCGCACCTCAGTCCCCCGTACTTTGATAGGTTAAGTGATATCCGCCACTCGTCAGACGTATTTAGATCATCCGCCGAGTCGAAGAAGTGTTTTTTTTGTTTTATAAATAAACCATGCTCGGTGAATCGTGTAAAATCGCCAGCCAGAACCTACAATGAGTGTTATTGTGACAC
Organism: Flexamia atlantica; assembly: GCA_035578135.1. Classification (NCBI taxonomy): domain Eukaryota; kingdom Metazoa; phylum Arthropoda; class Insecta; order Hemiptera; family Cicadellidae; genus Flexamia; species Flexamia atlantica. The sequence continues at coordinate 4,987,369 of JAQJVK010000008.1, read as the reverse complement.
TTTCTCAGCAGCACTGCTTTGTCAACCTTATGGTGTCAAAATAAGTGATTCTTTTGTGTCAAAACAGAAGTTGGTCGATAAAAGTATGTGCATCTTTTACTAGTAACTGAAAGTGTAAAATATTTATAAAGAAGTGAATAAGATACTTACTTAAATACAAAAATAAAACTAGTAAACTCTCGACCATTTCACCTCTGTTCTATGTTATATACAAGTCAATGTATTTATTTCCAAACAAACTGTTATCAACAAACTTACTTTTCTTAGTTTTAGACACAATTTTCTTTAACAGATACTAAATTCTCTAATAAAAACAAAATAAATCTTACCAAAAAATAAATTATTCTTAGCTCAAAAGACCTAAACTTTCTAAGAACGTGAGAGTTCCCACCAATAGAAATGAACGTGGATTAAGAAGTATTTAATTCGTATCTAATTGCATGTGTTAGACCTTAAAGAGCAGTCACATAACATTTGTGCTCCATGTACTAGATCTGATCAATAAAACAGGTTTACAAATAAAAAACATCGGGATCAAGTTTTGTGTTCTCATGTGTTTAGTTTTAACAGACTGTAGCAGCAGATCTCAGATCAGATCTATTTTACAACGAATATTTTAATTATTTGATCCTAAAGTTACATCGGGTTTTACCAAAGAATGACTCAAATTATTTCTGTATTTGTTTTAAAGAGCAATAATTTCAGGCCTCATCTATTTTCACGTTGTCATCAAGGTAAAAACAGATTCCTCTCTTAGGCCTAAGTAAGTATTTTTGAAGAGTTGTCATCATATTTAAAAGTAGGCCTACAAAAAGGTTTGTCTGCCATTGTGATAGATATGTCTTCAAAAATACCGTATTTACTTCAGCGAGGTGTAATTTGCTTGACTACAAATTAAAAACGGACCCATCCGGCCTGAAACTATTGGTCTCTAAAATCAGTAAAGGAATAATTTAGTAGGAGCATACACCACCAGATCAGTTGTACTAGAATTTGCTTTATTAGTGTTTCGGAGTGTGATTATCATGACAAAAGTATTGTTTTGTTTATCTTCAGTTCAAGTTTGAAAGTTTGCGTACTTAAATTTTGTAAATGTTTACTGTTGATATTAGGTTTAGTTATATTTCAATCTTTAGTTTTGATAAAATTACATTTCTAAGCCTTGTAAAACAATTAATTTGACTTCCTATTAATCTTTGAGAGAGCAGTTCCCACTCCTCTCTCCTCAGAGTTGGGTTAGGTTAGTTCATGGCATACTCCAGGCCCACATTAGGCCTAATCAAAAAAATGAGCCTACGGTATGTACAAGTTAAATTAATCAGACATTCATGCCAGCTTAGTGAACAAAAGTCTCAGGCAAAAATTTGATACCGTAGTGTAGAGATAAACCTTTCTATATGCATGAATATATTAACGGGATACCACATTGTGTGTGAGCACAAATCAGAATATTAACTGTTTGATTAATTGTGAATAAACAGTTTGCCATAGTATTATCAATTATTGTACAGTATTATTAGCGAAGGAAATATTGTTTTTACAAAAGAGCCTCCTCGCCCCAACCCACATTGGCTATCTACCATTGTGTGCGGCTGATTACAGCATGTCCACAGACATGCATTTATTCTGTAAGCTGAACATTGGGGTTTTTGCAAGTTGTAGTTTGCTTGTTTTTTCCTTAGTGGCTCGGCTTTTTTCAGTTTATTTAGAGGTGCTCTGATAAGATATTTTTATTTGACTCTTTATTCTGTAGACCAAACATTGGGGGTTTTCAAGGTGTAATTTGCTTATCTTTTCCACAGTGGCTCAGCTGTTTAAGTTAATCTAGTTAAAGGTAGACTGATTACAGATTTTTTTTACCAAGGTTTTATTGCACGGTACCTAGGCCTACTTATATCTTTTCTCTCTTTCTCTACATTTCAATCTTTTTAGCCACAAGTTAGAAAGTGAAAATAAAATAGGCTAGGAAAGTTCCCCCCATTAGGTGTGTAATATAATATAAAAGAGTTTTAGTTGAAACTGAAAATAGTTTAATTAAACCTATTGTGAATATTATCACCTGGTATATAAAATCACATCCAAGATCCCTTCTACTTCTAGGTTGATGGTCTACCACTTAAATCTCTCAGTTGTTCTCATTGTGTTACAAGCAAGTCATGTAAAACTTTATTTTCAGTGGACAACAAAGGAACGCCCAGAGTAACCCTGAGACTGCATCAGTTGGGAAAGAATCGAGACGACAAAAAAGATCGCGGTAAAGGAAACAGCGAGGGTGACAGTCATGATAACAGGTTGGTTTAAAAGTTTTGTCTGTGCAGTCAGGGAGGATTTCCCACCAGGTAAACTAGAGAATTGCCTAGGGGCGGCAAAAGATTCATGAACCAAATTATGGAATCAAACAGCGGCCGACGACTTCAGTTAAATTACACTTAACTTCGGATTCTTCCAAAATACAAATGAGTAAAACTGATACATTGCACTATTTTCGAGGCTATATATTACTTAATTCGAAATATTTTATATTGTATTATATAAAATGTGCTATTTAGGTCAGGATAGTCAAATATGTTTAAATTTTAAATTGTTCTATCAGAACATGTCTCAGAGTTAATACCCCAATTAATACGCCCTGCTACATTGGCCAAACTGGGTGGAGCTTTAAAGGACATCATTCTTACCCAAAACAGAAAACAAAAATCCTGTGCATCCTAACATTGATAAAAATTAATCTTTTGGTAAAATAGAACAATAAATTCCATCAAAGCATGGAAATTTCATTATACGTGTTTGTAGCTAAGCCTATACCGGGAAATTGGTTTTACTGGCGGAATATGAAATATACTTAAGTTTTCAAAATATAACACTCAGGAAATATCGTTGAATGAAAAGTTAAATTTCAGTTCTCATTCATATTCGACTCTTGCATATACAGCAAGAAAACACCTGACTACTAGAGAACTGATAAGACCGATAACACAACACACAACTAGACAAGAAAACCATTCAGTCTGGTCTGTGCCCGCGTGTGAACATGTCGTAGTCAAGAGACCTGAGTACACAATTATTGAAGAAATAAATAAAGAGTTAAACTAACCTAATCTAATTAAAGAATAAAATAAAAACTAAATTCAAATTTTTTAATGGTTTTAAATTTTTCTTTGACGTTGTGTCCGTTTGCCTTGTGTGCTCTGTTTTGATCTTCGGAATATCAAATATTATTCTGTTTAAGATGTTGTTTCAATTTTGATTACCAGATTGATAACTTTAAACTTTATTTGATTTATAAAGAGCTTTATGTTAATAATATTTCTTCCATGGCCGATCCATTATTTTCTAGTTTTCTGTATATATTAAGCCTTTAATCAGTTCAAAGTTTCTTGAAAACAAATTCTGATACAAACTACAAATTTAGCTAAGCCAGTTCAGTTAACTAGCTGTGGGAATCGTGCCTAAGGGTGGAAAATACAAAATCCATACCTGGGCTGGTATTAGTGTTAAAAAAGTCTTGATGAAGTATGATAAAACTAAAATTACATCTTTACATCTTTGAAGTATTTAATTTATTTTAGTAAGAGAACGTACTTTGACTTTGACTTTGTACTACTAATAAGCTACTGGCACCTTCACGATTTTGAAATTATTTTTAATTTTTTTACTGGATATAAATAAAAGACTTGTTACAACACTTAAAATCGGTTGTAAAAATGGTAAGTGTTGTATAGGGGTGTGCGAGTAGTGATTTTTGAAGTCTAGTCGAGTCGAGCCGAGTTTTGATAAATACCCGCGAGTTTCGAGCTTTTTTCGAGTCGAGTTTTTTACTTTATAATATAATAGTCATCATGTTTCTAAATAATGGTAAAAATTATTATCCTTACTCACATACAAATTACAATTTCGAGGTAGTTAAATTTAAAAGAGTTACTGAAATAAGAGCGGATATGCAAATAAATGATACCAAAAAAAGAAAGAAAACCTTTTACTTAAACTCACAATAATTATTGATTTGATATATTTTTCAAGCCTAACTTGTGTTTAAGGCTTACCTGGGTTTTGTAATGAAATGAAAACACAGACTATAAGCCATGACCAATTACCTGACTCAATTCATGATTAAAATATTTCCTTTGAGTTATTCACACTGGTACATTTTTATTCATGTAACTGTCAACAAAAAAACTAAGTTCTTAATTGTTTGGAATGGTTTCTAAAATATAACAAAAATGATTTTTTACGAGATGTAATAATAAAAAATAACCTCAAACTAAC